>JAHTLZ010003526.1:2978906-3013723 GCA_023846285.1 Phrynocephalus versicolor | reverse complement strand
TAATAATAATAATAATAATAATAATAATAATAATAATAATAATAATAAACCTTAGAGCTACAGACCTGGAAGGGAGCCTAGGGATCCTACCATGTCAAGTAGACACAGTGGAGAATCAAACTCCCAACCTCTGACTCAGCAGCCAGTTACCTGGACCCCAAGCTATCCACTTGAGTTTCATGCTACAGCCCCCATTGACACCGTTCCCTCTGCCATCTCAGTCATTCCATTCACAAGTATTAGGTGCACGTTTCTCTCGTCTTCTTGATTTTACAGAATGCATATATTTCTAACTGGCCCTATGCAAAGGAGTGAGTGGCTAGTACGAGCCTGTTTGAAGATGCCGGTTATGTGAATGGATCAAACACAGCCCATCCTTTTAAGCACAAACGACTGGAACCCCAGCTGGTAATAACTGGAACCATTTACCTGGAGTCCATTGAGCTAAAGCTGTTGTCATTATCCGACTGCCATTGGACACGTATCTGTGCCATGTTGATGCGAAATGGGTGCTTCTGCCTTTCAGAAGTTGATTACAATGTAAATTGTGCTGCAGCTGGAACTGGGATGCAGAGCTATGATTTATTTTATTCCCCCTTTTTAAAAAAAAAAAAACCACAGCTCTCAGACAGAAAAATGAATAATGCACTCCATCATTCAGTGTTATTATTCCTCTTCTAACTAGAGTGTTTATTGTGCAAGAGCTCAAACTCAAAGGTGGAACAAATGAACTGAGATACCGTATTGGGTTGTTGTTTTTTGCGAGCTGATCCCCCCCCACCTCCCTCCTAAAACCACAGCTACTCATGATGCTACAGAACCCTTATAATTGGGTTTAAGGGTATACTCATTGTGTATTCTCCAGTGCTTGTTGCTTATTAGTATAAATATTGCCTGCCCAAGAAGCAAGATGAGTGAACCTTCATGGTACAATTTTCCAAAGCCATTACATTGTATTATTTTTTTAGGGACCCTCTTTGTTTATTTTTCCCACTTACCCAAACCAAAGAAAATAATATCTCTTGGTTTAATTCATTAGCTGATGCACTATTCATTTGGAATGTCCTGAAGTATAAATTTTAATAGCTTTTAAAGTGAAATGGTAGCTGTAAGGCTGCCTGCTACTGCCTTTGCTCATGTTTTTGCTATGTCTTATTGCTTTCATAATGTGACTCACTGTGCTGTTTCCCTTCTTTTTTGTTTTCATTTAATAATATGAAAAATACATACATTTAAATCTCAATGAGATTTCAAAGTGGATGTTAGTTAGTATAACAGTTCTTTCACATGAGCTGGAAGTTTAGTTTTTCAAGGATTAAAATGGTAATGGAAGCAGAACTCAACCAATTGCTGATGATAGGAACCCTGTTTAAACTTATCCACCACTTGAACATATATAAATATACTATTAGTGAGTCACTGTTAGCTAGCAGATCGTTGCCTCAGAGGCATAAAACTATACCTTACATATCTACAGACCCTGGCCTAATCCTCCTTCTCACCCTCTCTACTAATCCCCTTCCCTCCTCTTCTTCCCCTTCCTCCTCTCTCCACTCCCCTATCCACCACCCCCAAACTCTATATACTACAGCCAATGAATATCTGGTATGATATCTGGTACATATATTGCACACCTCATTTTGCTGCTATATATCTGAAGAAGTGGATGTGTCCATGAAACATTACATTAAAATATGAAAGTTAGTCTTTAAGGTACCACATGTTTTGTGTCTTTTGTTTTGTTTTGTTTTGTTTTTCTTTGATTTTTGCCTGAAATTCTGGAACAGACTAACACAGCTACCCTCTCTGAAACTTCATTGGAACCATAGAATGGTAGGAAGGAACTCCAAAGGTTATCAACCCAACCCCCTGGAGGCAGGGAATCTATAGCTAAAGTGCCCCTGAAAAATGGCCACCTGGCCCTGTTGTGAAAACCTCAAGAGAAGGAGAGTCTACTCTCTTCTAAGGTAGCCAATTCCATTTTCAAACATTGTCGGCAGGTTCACCTTAATGGCTATTCAAAATCTCCTTTCTGGTAGTTTAAATCCCTTGCTTTATGCCCTAGGCAGGCAGTCTTCCATGCATCAGCTTTTCAAATGTTTACATATCGGTTAACATATTTTCCACATTAAAGGTCCCTATGCCCCTTCTCAGTTTTTCAATGGACTTGTATTCCAGAATGGTCACTATCTTACTTGCTCCAAAAAAACCCTTTCCCCCTTTTTTGACACAGTGAAGTTGCTGTCTGACAAATTATGGCAACTCTGAGGAGATTCTTCAAAGAACTGAATAATTACAGTAGGATCCTGGTATCCACTGGGGATTGGTTCCAGGCCTTCCCGTGGATAATGAAAACCATGGATAAGAGAGAACGCCTGCCCACCCACTCCCAAACTGTTCTTTCCTGACAGTAGCTTGCTTTATGACTGCTGTTTTGAGATAGTAGCTTGCTTTATGGCCACTGTTTGTGACAGTAGCTTGCTTTACAGATGCTATTTATGACAATAGCTTGCTTTACAGCTGCTGTTTGTGACAACAGCTTGCTTTACAGCTTACTTTGTAGCTGCTGAAATATTTAATTTTTTTCCTCTGCTAACTGTGGATAACTGAATCAGTGGATAATGAATCAGTGGATACGGGAGTCCTACTGTATAAGTAACAGTTATCTGTGACCAGCTGTGAAGCAACTAGTTTCAGTAAACTGTTTTCCAAAAAGTTACTTTTGAAGGGCATTTTAAAGGGAAGGGTTTCATAGGGGGACTTTCAGATACCCCAGGCCTATTCAGGCCACTCTCCACCTAATGACATGGGCCTATTCAGACTAGGGTGAGGTGAAACCAAGATGAACTATAAATTGGAGGCCTCACCAGTAACTATCCTCAGACTGATGAAGCTGCTTAGATGAGTAGCAAAATGTTTCGATCTCACAAGAAAAGAAGTCCAGTTGCCCTGACTCAACTTCCAGATAATTCAAATGATACTTTTTATAAAATACAGTTTAAAAATAAAGCTGCATTAAAAAAAGCAATTAGGAGCAAAAGAGCTTTCTGATAACTAACCTAGGGTGGTGGTGGTCTGTCTTCTTTTTGGAATTATGAAAAACCCACTCTTTTTAGTGGGTGTGAAGATGAAATCTGGTTAGTCATGAATAAATAGGGAGGCTAGTAATATTCTCCCATGTTGCTTGAATGTTTTCCCAGACAGTACACGCTTCCCAAGCAGCATGGTAGGTTAGTGTTGAGGAGGCCACTATGAGATTTTGGGAGGGGGGGACGACATCATTGTCCCCCTTTTCCCATTGCACCAGGGGGCATCATTTCCCCCCTCTTGTTGGATGCAGCCTTCCTTCATTATTACGCGGGGAGGTGCATACTGAGGGCAAGCTGGGCCCAAAACCTCTCTTTTTCATTCTTCCTGCCACCCTTCTCCCTTTCCTGAGTACATCTGTGCTGTGTAGTTCTGTTTTTCTGATACCCCCTTTCCTTGCCATAGCTCTGCTTTCTGAAATCCTGGGATGGAATAGCTAAGCGGTGTTTGCTCGAGAGGTTTCATGAACAACCTTGAGATCTAGTCCTCGCACTGCATAGGACGAAATGTGGCAGTCAGGGTTGTATCTGGGGAGGGGCAGAAGGGTACATCTGCCCCAGGTGGAGCAATTGGGGGGCGCCTGGAGGGGGAGCAGGAGGAGGAAGCCGTGCACACTCCTGCCGGCCAGCAGTCCTCCTTTCCCCCCAAGGCTTGGCAATGGCACCCCCTCTGCTGCCACTCGCATGTGGGACACGCACACACTTCATCCCCTTGGTGGGAGAGGTTTCGGCCCCATTGCTTGGTGGGTGCAATGTGGGGGGAGGGAGGAAGGGCGCAAAAAACCAACTTTGTGCCCAGGCACTCTAAATCTTGTCTACGCCTCTGGTGGCAGTTGAAGTGGGATCAAACTAATACAAATGTTCTATGCAGATTCTCTTTTTCCTTATTTCCTGCTCAAAAGGCTGCCGGGTATAGAAATGTCACTTTTACCAAGTGGACAAATGAGGTGGGGAATTGCATCGCTTTAGCAGCTCACATGCCCTTTTTAAATATTACCCCTAGAAAGGTATTATTTTAGGAAAAGGAATGTACACTAGGGCTCCCTAATGCATGGGATCATGATCTGCTGATTCACTTATCCACGGTCTGAAAATATTAAAAATACTAAAAAAAAAAAAAAAACCCACCTCCAAACTATAAATGTTTACCAATGGTCTGTGAAGATTCTCAGTCATCCAGGTGAGTTTATCTGGAAGTTGAGTCATGGCTACTGGAGTTCTTTTTTGAGAGATAGAAATGTTTCGCAGTTCATCCAAACAGCTTCATCGGTCTGAATACAGCTAGTGCGAGTCCTCCATCTTATAGGCAGCTTTGACCTCTTGTCACCCTGGCCTGAATTAGGCTCATAAGATGAACAATGGCCTAAATAGGCTCGTTAGGGAGACAATAGTATCCATAGCCTTAAGGTGAACAATGGCCTAAGGTGCTGAAACACACACACACACACACACACACACACACACACACACACACACACACACACACACACACACACACACTTTTGAGACCAGGCATATTCTGCATGATTGAAAGAGAGTGATGCTAACCAACCAGTTTGTAAGCTGCCACTTACCAGCTGCACTCTTTGTACCTGCCTTATATAGAGAACAATTAATACTTGCAGCTTGATCCATTGGCGGGGGGGGGGGCACCTTTTAAATCACTTTCGGTTGTTTAATCTAATTGACCAAATAATACCGCTCGAATGAAGTGGCAAGAACAATTTTCCTTTGTAAACCGCAAAAGGAGTTTTCTTCTACTTGCAGAATAAAGGGGCTTATCTCGCCACCTTCCAAATGCGCACAGTTTTACCTGCGGTTGCTTATGTTTCTTCAGGTCGCTCCGTGATGTATCCAGTCGCGTTTCTATAGAACCTGCTGCTTCCTAACTATGTTTGGCAGTTTAGGTCATCGTGTTCCGCAAATAAATGGTTGGCGGTTACCATAGGGATAAAAAGGACTTAAGAGTCTTTGTGAGCTGTGGAGCATAATAGCCTTCTTCCTCCCCCTCCCCCCCCGCTAAACCCTTGTTTTGGTATCTATCTGCAATGGAGTATTCATAGTGGACTGTGATGCTTGATTTCGGGAATAATGAGAGGGGGGGTCAAGGACCAGCTCCTTCCTTATTTCCTCTATAGTCTGTTGAGTGGGCAATGAAAATCCACCAGCTGCCACAGGGATGAAAAGGTATTTTCATAAAACAGTGGTGTGAAAGGCATATACGTAAGTATTACTTTCCATTTTACTTGTTTTTAATTTCAGGCCTTCCTCTCAAAGCACTACTAGACTAGCTTCCCCTGATAGCTGGTATATGTGAGATGAGCTACTCACACAGAAGGGGTCACAACCATGTTGGGACTGGGAATGGTGCCATCCTTTGAACCATCCAGTGGCCCATGTCCCTCGGCACAGTTCCACTGGGTTCACATAGTCCCACCAGCCTTGGTACCTCCCTTGCTCCATGTGAGCTCATGTGAATGCTAAAAACCTGGTCGCAAGGGCTGGGAAACCCTCTGCAGCAATATCTCTGTTGTTGTGGCCACATGCGGCTGCATGGCACAAAGAGGGCGATCAAAGCCCCCCTTTTTGTGGACCCAGCCAATGGAAAGTGCTTTCCGGGGGGCGCTACGAATCATAGAGTCATAGAGCTGCAAAAGACCTCAAGGGCCATCCAGTCCAACCCCCTGCCATGCAGGAAGCCCCATCACAGGACTCCCGACAGATGGCCATCCAGCCTCTGCTTAAAAACCTCCAAAGAAGGAGACTCCACCACCCTCCTTTGTGGCAGCATATTCCACTGCCGGACAGCTCTGTCATGAAGTTCTTCCTAATGTTTAAATTGAATCTCTTTTCCTGTAGTTTGAGACCATTGACCGCGTCCTAGTCTCTGAAGCCATGGAAACAAACCAGTTCCTTCTTCAATGTGACATCCTTTCAAATATTTAAACATAGGTATCATATCCCCTCTCAGCCTTCTTTTTGTCAGGCTAAACATTCCTAGCATCCTAAGCCACTCCTCGTAAGACATTTCTTCCAGACCCTCAGTCATCTTGGTTGCCCTCCACTGGACCCGTTCAAGATTGTCATCATCCTTTTTAAATTGAGGTGCACAGAACTGGACACAGTACTCCAGATGGGGTCTGACCAGAGCAGAATAGAGTGGTACTATCACTTCCCTTGTTCTGTTGGTGCAACCAAGAATTGCATTGGCTTTCCTGGCCGCGCATCACACTGCTGACTCATGTTCAATTTGTGGTCCACCCAGACTCCCAGATCCCTTTCACAGGTGCTGTTTTCCAGCCAGGTGTCTCCCATCCTATATCTGTGCATTTCATTCTTTTTACCTAGATGCACCACCCTACATTTCCCTCTGTTGAACCCCATTCCATTAGCTTTGGTCCAGGACTCTAATCTGTCGTCTGTTAAGAACAGGAACGGAAGTTTTGATCAAGAGACAGAAGGGGAAGAGCATGTGATTTTTCATTCTGTTTCTTGCACCCGGGTATTTCTTAGTCTTTAGGGATCCTGTCAGGAAGATGCACCAATGGAAAAGAATTGCTCGGCTCCTTCAGCTTCATGGCATATGTTTTGGTTTAAATGAAATGGCTGTGATCTGAGAAGGGAAAGGCATTCATGGATGAAGGCCAGCATCTGCTTGAGCATCCCTAGCCAGAAGTTGGCACAGACAGTAGAAAAAGTTGGCCCCGGGAGGGCATTCTAGTGTGATGGTCTGGGGGGACAACCATGCCACAGATTGACAGCACATTGAACTATTGCTTGCTGGTAAATAGACATTTGTGGCAGAGGATGACAATAATAATGCAACTTGTGCAAGGTTGAGATTTTATGCTACACTTCTCATTTAGGCAGTCTGTTTGCAATTGCAGTTATTTACAAATGTAGTGGTCCAACCCAATGACAATGCCTGAAAACCGGTGTATGGTATTTGTGTTTCCTGTTAATGGTAAGGAAGAGAGCTAGACTTGCAGGGACTCTCACTACAGTGATGTACTTTTCGCAGATTTTACTGTAGGTGTTGGTATCTCTCCCTGTCATCTGTTAATGAGACTAAACAACAGTGGAGCAATTCCAAACAAATAAATGTAACTTCAACCTGTCCATAGTACTGTTTGAGGAGTATTCAGAAATGCACATGTTTTTTAGAACCTTTTATTCAAAGTTATAAAAAATGTAATAAAATAACCTTCTTGTTTTATCCTAGTCTAGTGGAAACTTCTGCTCTGCCACCGTATTCATGGATCAGCTGGCGGGTAGCATTCTGAGCTGTCATTAAAGCACCTGGGTCAGCATTACTTAAGTTCTTTCACTAAAACTTGGCAGTCATATAGGCTTTTCAGTTTCCACCAATTTATTTCGTTTATTGACTTGGAATTGGGCGGACTTATTTTTGGAGAAATGGGAATTGTGTGTAACATGTCAATAGAAACTCAGGATAATAAATTGGTGCAATGGTTAAAAAATAAATGTGTCTCATGGTTCATGAACTGTTTTTGTGTGTGTGTGTGTGTCTTCCCCAACTCCTGTTTTACCCAAAATTCTTATTACATTTAAACCATGGTTAAGAGTTGACTGCAAGGTAGGGTGTGCAACCCAACTTTAAAAGGGGCTTACAAACTGTTTTTAAAACCAGTTTCTCTCTTTGCTCATGACAAAGAGGCCCTACAGTATATTCCTTTTGGGAGCAGAGGTAATCTTTGCAAGTTAAATCTTTTGCTTTTGTTGGGTACTTGAGTTGTTCACTATGGCGAGGTATCTGGGAGTTGAGTCATGGCTACTGGACTTCTTTTTTGAGAGATAGAAACGTTTCGCTGTTCATCCAAACAGCTTCATCGGCGAGGTCAACCAAACCATGATCATTTTTGCACCCATTCATATATGTTACATAGGTGTAAGAAAGGTGTAACACTCCTAGTTGCAGCTGCCTGGATCTAGATCAGTGGTTCCCAACCTTGGTCCCCAGATGTTCTTAGGCTACAACTTCCAGAAACCTTGGCCAGCACATCTAGTGGTGAAGGCTTCTGACAGTTTTAGTTCATGAGCATCAAGGGACTCTTAAGTTGGCAACCAGTGATCTAGATCAGTGGTTCTCAACCTTTGGGTCCCCAGATATTCCTGGACTGCAACTCCCAGAAGTCTTCATTACTAGCTGAGCTGGCCAGGATTTCTGGGAATTGCAGTCCAGGAACCTCTGGAGACTCACAGATTGAGAACCACTGATCTAGATGAACCTTTGAATAAGAAAGAGGAGTTGGTCCTGATATTTATTTATTTATTTATTTATTTATTTATTTATTTATTTATTTATTTATTTTACTGCTTATATACCGCCCATCTTCCAGAAGGAACTCTGGGCAGTTTACAACAAGGAGAACATAACAACGGATAACCCTAGTCATCCCCTGTTCGCCAATACTTGCTTTTCCTGTCTGTATCAGCTTGTTTAACCAGATGCTTTAATGATAAACAGGTAAAGGTAAAGGTTTCCCCCACACCTGTGTGCTAGTCATGTTTGACTCTAGGGGTGATGCTCATCTCTGTATTCAAGCTGAAGAGCCAGTGTTGTGCAAGCCCATGGCCATGTGGCCGGCATGGCTGCAAGGAAACACAGCTTTACCTTCCTGCTTTTTATGGTGGTACCTATTTATCTACTTGCATTTACATGCTTTCAAACTGCTAGGTTGGCAGGAGCTGGGGTTAGCAGCGGGAGCTCGCTCCGCTGTGTGGCACCTGGGATTCGAACTGCCGAGCTGCCAACTTTGCAGCCAACTTTTTGGAGCCTTAGTCCACTGAGCCAGTACACCCCTCTTTAATGATAAATACTATCATTAATATTTCCAGTATTCCTGCTATCGGCTAGGTGTTACCATCCATCTTCATTCCTAAGACATATATAATAACCATGGCAAATACAAGGATAGGAAAAATAACTTACTAGATGCCCACAGATCCTTGGGACAATATTGTAGGTGCAGATGTCAGTGTGCTGGGTTGTTTTAAAAAGGCATTGTGTAGTTATCCGACGAAGAGTGGTCAATCCAAATATAATATAGCACATCTGGATCTATTCATTCCGTCGTGAGGTCTGCGAGAGGTGAGTCTTTTTAGTTTTAATTTTATTTCATTTCTCGTGCCGAAAACATACTCTGATGAAGAACTCTGAATGAAGAAAGGCTGGACAGCAGAGACCCACTCAGATCTCTCTGAAAACACATCACTGCATCACTGGTTTGGTGGGACCTGATGGTTCATTTAGCAGCCAGACAGGTGTCTGGTGCTTCTAAGCTCTGCCTCCTCAGGTAGGCGCCCACTCAGTGGCAGCATCCTGGCTTCCCTGCCCCACTTCCTCCAGGTGCTTCCTCTGAATGTTAGAATGCTTAGGGAACAATGTTCAAGTTTCATAAATAGATAGATGTAAGAGGTGTGTGTAATTCTAGACCCAGGTATCAGTGATTAATGAGGACAGGTTCAAGGATGTGCGTCTGAGCATGTTTCATCCTGGACTGAGACCAGGTGACACAACCCTGAATGAGGATTGGATAGCATTACAGGTATCTAACTAACTAGGGATGGGCATTTCGTTTCGGAACCAGTAGGTTACGAAACGAACCACGCGAGCCCAGGTGGTCCTCAGAACTGGCTGATAAACGCAGATCCAGTTGCTTTGCCTTTCTCTGTCTCACGCAGGGTTAAAATCCAACAAGGAAGCATGCTGCGACATCATCTGTGCTTGATCTGTGATGCTGGCCAGTCAGGAGCTATGCAGGGACAGGCATCATCCCGCCTCCTTCTCTGTTTGGCCAGCAGCATGGAGCAGGAAAGATCACAGCGTGCTTCCTCATTGCAGCTCAGCTCCATGCTGGCAGAGAGAAAGGTAAAGCAATTGGATCTGCGTGTATCAGCCGGTTCCGAGCACCACCTGGGCTCGCGTAGTTCATTTTGTAACCTACTGGTTCTGAAACGAAATGCCCATCCCTATAACTAACACTTGGTAGCAATCATTATGAAGGTATATAAACTAACATTTGGTAGCAACCATTTTGCTCACTCCTCAAGAGAATGCTAAGACGTTACTGTTACTGTTGCTGACCATGGATGTTCCTCTGCTGAATGCTATACAAGCATGTACTATACATGCTGTGATGGTGAGATACTGACCATTTGTCTGTAAATAGTATCTGCTGAGTCCAAGATAAGCTACTTGGATACTGAGAGAGAAGTATTCCAGATGTGTGTGGCTGAAGTGCCAATGGGCTGTATATCTGGACGTACATATTGTAAATAGAGAACACAAGAAAAGGAACTACGTCTCTGTCATTTTTTGTTTCACTGAGAACTAGCATGACAGGTCCAGCATAAATCACTCTGTACCACCCAGGGAAGGCAGTGATGGGAAGCGTTGAACTCCTGTTCAGGCATATCAAACCTACCAACATAAACTCCCCAACTGGTGGTTCATGCCCATCTCTAATCACCATTCCTTCATCCATCATTGACAATGTATGTCTTCTCACCCTCCCCCCTTATAGGTATGATGGAAATGGACACCTGTGCCCACTACTAATTCTTCCTCCAAAGTTAACTACCACCCGTGAAACAGAGTTCTTGACAAAAAGTTGGTATTTGCTATGAGCATTCTATAGACCATAGTAAAACACACACATCAAAGGTTCAGACACATAAGTAAGTTTATTATGGTATATGGCAAACATCAGACACTTTTTACTCTTCTCTGGTGTCCAAAAATGGCTTTGTATTTAATAAGAAAAATAGTCTTTCTCCTTAATATAGCCTTTACATTGTAAAAGGAACATACTTGATAACAATCTTGACTTTCAAGGATATTTTTTTTGTTCTTTGCCCAAATAATAATTCCCATCTCCCCCTCTTCCCTGTAAGTCCATTTTTTCTGAGTTCCATGGATAGATTAAATACCATACAAAAAATCATTTGGCATGGAGGAATTTAAGACTTTTGTGTTCCCTTTTCATTTTAACAAAAATAAAGCCGAGACCTTAGAAACTCTTTGCTTTTAATCCCTCATAAAAGTTTTACACACAAACGAATCCTTTCAGTAGCTTTCTTTAAGAAACCACACACTGAATAGATATAAGACACATCCAATATTGTGTTCCTGATAGCAGGTGCATAGATTTTTTTTTGTTAAGATTTCCGTTCCCTGCTTTGAGAGCATATTTCATGGTAAAAAGAAGGGAGATTTCCCACTGATTGTGCTAAAGCATTTGAGAGAGAAAGGGCGGGAGAGAAGGGAGATTGAGAGAGAGGGAGAGAAAGAGAGGGGGGGAAGAGAGAGAGAGAAAGAAAGAAAGAAAGAAAGAAAGAAAGAAAGAGGAAGGAATCAGAAAAGAGGAAAAAACAAACAGGACACAGCAAAGTTGTGAAATTACAACAGAGAATGAAGAACAGAAACAGCCAAACCAGCAGTACAGTCGATTCCTGATAAGTGAATAACCTGATTGCATTTTCACAATACTTTATTCACTTATCAGGAATGAAACACGGTACACTGTTTATGCAACCCACCCAATAATCTGATACCTAAGGACCACCAAAATGGGATAGAAAAAATGTGGTAGTCACTCCAACAGAATTTTCATTAACTTCAAATAAAGTTCTTGTCACGGTACCAGTGACTTTGCTTTTTGCATCAAAAAAAGGGGGCTGTTACTGACATCAATAAGATACAGATTGCATGCTATATAAAATGTAATCACATAGTTATAAACACGGCTGGCAACTCACAACTCTGAAAAAAAAACACGCACAAGTGTTGTCATTCCAGGCATGTCCATATCTTGAAATAGAGTGGCTAGTCTTTTGCCATTAAGCTTTGGACAAGCCTCTCATAACTGCGTAAGTATTCCTCAACTAATTTCTCCATTTGTCTGTTACATTCACAATCCTTCTTGTGTGGGCTTTAATCTAGAGTTCTACCTGACCGCAGGCATCTTCAAAAACACTGAAGACGTTTTCCCTCAGGAAAATGGGCTCCCTCATTTTAGAGATTAGCAGTTTCGAGGAACTAACACCTGATTTATTTTATTTTGGGAAGTTATGTAGATAAGCCTCTTCTGGGGAAGTTTTCAAAGAGGTAGCCTCGTTAGTTTATTTCAGCATGAAAATAAAAAGAACAAAACAAAACACAACTTTTTGTGGCACTTTTGAGACTAACATCTAGCTAATTTGTGAGGTTTCGTGGGCCATAGTCCATGTTGATGGCAAAAGTGGCCCGAGACATTTAAAAAAGGTTTGTTTTGATTTGTTGACGGGTGTCTATGAATGGCTAGTAAAGTATGCAAAAAGAATACAGAGGTTATTGTCCCAAATTGCTCAGCATGTCAAAGGGAATTGCATGGCATCTGGCCTGGTGTACATTCACACAGTGACACAAAAACACACATCTGGATAACCTATATACCCCTCTATGGTGACATACGGTATGGCATATATGGGTGTTAGATACCTCTGGCACTGCAGTTTATGACTATTGAGTAGAATCACTGCATATAAAAAAAAAGATTGTTCCTGAAAGGCAGATTTGGTAATGTGGCAAAATAAAAACGGGGGACCGGATAGATGGAAGGAGGATAGTTAACACCCACTCCCCTTCTGCTGTACTGCCACTTTCAAGGCCAAGATTAAAGTGGGCTAGGAGAAAATATGTCTACTGAGTCATTTTTTGAGGGACAATTGATCCTACCTCATTCTCCCTGTCTTTGAAAATGTGGATTTGGTAATTTGCCTTCAGGTTGCTGGCTCCTATGACGTTCAGCTCTGTTTTGGACAGTATAGCGGGGGGGGGGGGGGACTTGAGAAACTGTGTATTTCTTCCCCATTTCTTTTTAATGTGAGGTCCAGTTCGTGGTGAAAGATACTCAGTTAAGATTGTGACTATTTCAGCACATCAACAAAAGTGTGAACTCCCCCACCCCGGCCAGGAAAAAAAAAAAAAAAGGAAATTCAACCTTCTTACGCACACAATCACTTGTCCTAAGACAAAAGGCACCTGTTGCTTTGGAAGTCCTTTTAGCAACTAGAATAATGGACATCTGGAATAAACAGTAAAGAGATGTCTCTGATTTTTCTAGAGGTTTGTTGGCTCTGTCCTCACCTCAAACTCTGCTTCACCGTTTTGTACAAATAAAGATAAGTGAAGTGAACTTGGTCGTTGTTATCCCATAATAACTTGCTCAATAAACTGGACGTCCAGATAACGCTTAATTCGTATTTCACAAATGTCAGCTGCTTCGCTGAGAAAAAAAGGAGTGGTTTCCTGTGTGGATAGGGTGGAATCTGAACACAAATCACCCACGTGTACCTGCCACTCTGTTCACTGAATCATACAGATTCCAATTATCCTCTGCTTTGATAATAATAATTATTATTATTATTATTATTTTGGTTGATCAACTTGTTCTCTGAAATTGTAGGATGTAAGTTTCTTTAAAAAAAAAAAGAAAAACCTCCAAGATCTCCTCCTCTTTAAAATACATTAGAATGATTGTCAGCACATATTAGACTTTAAGGCTCACTTAATCCTCCGGGGAAGATAGTAACAACAACAACAACAATAATAATACTTTGAACTGCAAAGCTGAAAAGGACCCTGTGGATCACTGAGTCCAGCCCTTGTCAAGGAGACCCGGGGGATGTGTGTGAACTGAACTATGATTGAGACGTACAAAATAATGCAGGGCGTGAGTAAAGTGGATAGAGAGACACTCTTCTCCCTCTCACAAAATACCAAAACTAGGGGACATGCACTCAAACTGTGTGCTGGGAGAGTGAGAACAGAGAAAAGATTTTTTTTTACCCAGTGTGTTGTTAGTCTGTGGAACTCCCTGCCACAAGAGGTGGTGATGGCATCTAGCCAGGATGCCTTCAAAAGGGGATTGGACAGATTCCTGGAGGAGAAATCCATCACAGGTTACAAACCATGAAGGAGATGTGTAATCTCCAGGTTTAAAACTGGGGTACTTCAAGAACCAGATGCAGGGGAGTGGTATCAGGAGACAGATACCTAGTCTCATGCACTCCCATAGGCATTTGGTGGGGCCACTGTGAGATACAGGAAGCTGGACCAGATGGGCCTTTGGCCTGATCCAGCATGGCTCTTCTTGTGTTCTTATGTTGTCTGGATCTGCAGCTGGAAGCCTAAACCACTGAGCAACCCAGCACATTTCCAGCCTCTCCTATTGTTTTAGTTTTTGTTACAAGAGGGCCTGTTTCCTTGTGACGTAGAGCAGGCACATGGTTGCACAATGGGATAGAATGACTCCCATGTTGCAGCAGTACTGATGATGAGGCAACTGGAATAATGGGGTTATCAGAAGCAGGCACCAGTGAAGCCACCTAAAAGGCATCAAGGGCAGCCCTAGACGAGAACGGGGGGGGGGACGTTCAACAGTTTCCCCTCTCCTTTGAAAGTTGCAGATAGGGAAACGTATTTAAAAAGTTCCATAAAAAGAGGGAAAGCATCAACTAAGCCAGGCATGTCCAAACTTTGGCCTTCCTGATGTTTTGGACCACAACTCCCAGAATTCTAAGCTTAGATTGCCAATGGCAAAGGACTGTGGGAGTTGTGGTCCAAAACATCTGGAGGGCCGAAGTTTGGACATGCCTGAACTAAGTCTTCCTCCAAACCGCTGGAAAACAGTTATGAATAGTAAGGGGAGAAGAATACTCAAAAATCTGATGCTTTCAACAACAACGAAAAGGCGGCCATTTTCGATGTGCACGAGTGTGATCAGCTCACATAAGTTGTACCCCGAGCGCTGACTAGAAATAAAAGTCTGTGGACTCCCATCTTATAAGAGCACTTTTACGTAGGCATCAATTCCTGAGTTCGGGACAAAGGGATGATATGTATGGCTTAGATCCCGGACAGCAGGGGTTGGGGTGGGATTGAACAATGCTTTTTAGTAGCGTTCCCTCCCCCGCTTGATAGATTTAAATTTCTCTGATGAATCAAAATCAACAGCAACGACATAAATCCCATGAGGATCCATGGATAATGACGGGATGGCAGAATTTTAAAGATAACTGGACAGAGTCTAAATGGCATTAGAGCAAAGTGCCTATTTATGATTTAGTTTTCTGGTAGTTTGTTGCCTTTGCTAAAAAAGAACAAAAATAAAAAACAGAGCATCTCCCTCAACCAAGAGGGGAACAAAGACTGAAGTAGTCACTTCTCTCTTTAGAAATCTGTATTGTTCTTTTTTTAGTATCTGCTACTGAAATATGTCTGCCTTCTCTGCTAAGATCAAATAGCCCTGTTCAGCACCAGTAATGTGGCTGTTTACTTATTTTTTTGACTTCTACAAGCCTGAGCTCGCCCAGCTTTATATATGTCTATAACAAGCTTGTTCACTTGGTAGGTTTTAGCTCAGGCTCCCCACTCTGCAGTTAAAGCTTTATTACTTCTGATGAGAAGTGGTGGTCTAACCTCATATATTACCGGAGCCCTGAAAATTTATGAAGCAATAACAGCCTTTCCCTGCTTCTTCTTCAATCAAGTAATCTTTTTAGGCAGTAAACATGTAGTGCTTCTGCAAAACAGATGCACATACCTTTTCAGCCAATAATCAGAGAAAAACCTTGTGTTTTATAATTTCTTTAAAAATACACGTGTGCAGGTATTTTTTTAAAAGGCACCTCCAATATGACTTGCAGGGTAGCACTTAAATGATCTCCTGCTTATATCATCAAAGTGATCAAAGGCAACTGGAAGCAACAAGGTCAAGAATCATGGAGGTAAAATAGACCAAGGGGTTATCTACAAATCTGCATTCACTTTCCAATCAGATGTTCACTTAGGTGGAATCGACTGTATCTTTTTTGTACACAACAAATAGAAAATAAAACCAACAGGAACGTGAAACAGTGAGGTGTGTAGATGTATTACCAACACGGAATGACCACCAACATTACAACACCACAGAGAGAAAGAGAGACAAGTATTAGGAAAATGGTTTAATATTGGAGACAGAAGCAAAAAACTGCATCACACAATAACATACGTTACAAAAATAAGTTTGACTGTTTCAACTACACGGTTATGTTCACAATGAGGACAGAAGAATCAGAAAAAACGTTTGCTCTAAACAGCAGAAAAGCAAACCCCTACTTTTTTTTAAACTAATACATTTATCCACATAAAGTGACTGTGTACTCCTAAATTCTAATTTGTCTTTATATTGTGTAACTGCACAATACAGAATAAAAAGTGAAACTTACCGCTTGTTTTAAAGACAAAAATCTAACCACTAAATATAAGCAAAGGGAAAGAATTAAACCAAGCCAAAGTTTGTTTGTTTGTATTTTATATTCTCTAAACAAAACCAACTTTCTTTCTACCAACTGGAAATCAAACATGAAGACCAGCCATGGTTTGGGGGCCCACAAGAGTAAGCCACAAAAAAAAAAATCCTTTTTTTTTTTAAATCTCCAGTATAAAAAGTTCCACTGGTACAAAATGCATAAGTACAATCAAGTTTTAGAAATAGGAAAGCCTGTGGTTTTTTTTGTTTTTGTTTTTTTGGCTCAAATTCCATCAAACAGCAAAATCCAAATGCATCAACAAAACAGAAACAATACTCAAATGGTCTTACACGTTTCTACTACATTGCAGTAACTTTGGCTTTTCTCTGACAAGACGTTAAAAAGACACAAAAACCCAGGGCACCATCCATGTCCACCACAAACCTGGTATCTCTACAGAGAAGATCCACCCAGCATCTCACCTCCTGCTTCCGAATGTGCAGTGCACATAAAGTGACAAGGTGTAATCCAACTATTGCCTTCTCTTGACGATTGTAAGTGATTTGTGAATTATTAGTTTCCATTGGACAGAGAAAGAAGGCTGGGAAGGGCAGATGAGAAACCCCCACCCTGCCCCATTGTAGGTGCTGGAGGTGGGGGAGAACACAGCTAGATGGAACCATGCGAGTGCCCATGGTGTGGATGGATCATGCCCCTAGTTTTTGACATTCTCAACTAAAAGATAGTTATTATTCATCTACAAACAACGATTTCTCACAGCACAACACTCCACTCCCACCCCTGCCCAGGTACATAGGGTTATTTTTGTAGGTGGTTATGACATTGTTTAGAAAAATCATGAAACTACTGTTTTGTTTTGCTTTTTTAAAAAAGTTTTTTTTTGTTAGCATGTAAGTTAATAGAAACAGAAAGGGTAAAACAATTTCCAGAAAGTATCACAACAAGCCAAGGAATAAGAACCCCTATGGTGAAAGAAAGATGAACTTGTTACTCCTTCAAAAAAAATGGCCATTTCACTGAAATTAGATATTTTTTGGGGGGAAACCACTACTTTGTGCTTTTGAGACTGAATTTTGAAAAGCAGTTTTCCCTTATTTACCCCCCCCCCAGCCCTTTGCATTCTGGTAGCTCCAAACCTATCCTCCTAGTTTTTAGTATATATCTATATTAAAATAAATGAGTTGCAGACAAGCTGTTTGAGATTAAATCAAGACTCTTAGGTATGTAAAAAGGTTTGTTTTTGCTATCAAAGACCCTCATTTCTGCAGCTGTAACTTTTTCTGGCTGGTTCCCTTGAAGCTGTTTGTTCTGCATTCCCAACCCAACAGCATCTAGTCCAGTGGTTCTCAACCTGTGGGGTCCCCAGGTGTTCCTGAACTGCAACTCCCAGAAGTCTTCGTCACTAGCTGAGCTGGCCAGGATTTCTGGGAGTTGCAGTCCAGGAACATCTGGGGACCCACAGGTTGAGAACCACTGATCTAGCCTCTTCAGCACAGGCGACCATGAGGAAAACAATCAGCAAACCTTCAGATGAATTGATGTGACTATCCTGAACATGGCATGCCATTTCTGTGGATCCTAGTCTTTATTTTTAGGGAAGTGACCTAATCCTGGAGATTTATTTTCTGTATAAAATCAAGATTTCTTTGCACTGGGAAAATGACTGCACTTAGAAAATAAGTGGTAATGGCTGGAATGCCAGATCCCACTCGTACCAACTAGAGATGGGCACAAACCACCGGTTTGGCAATTCATGGTGGTTCGTTTACCAGCCAAGCAAGTGTTGGGCAGTTTCCAGCCCCTCCTCTTCTTCTGGACACCCACTCAAAAGGCAGCAGCCAAACATCCCTACTCTTCCTCCTTCAGGCGCTTCCTCTGAGTGGGTGGCCATGGGAGGAGGTGGGCTGGGAACAAACATCTGTTTGGGCAGTAGACGAACTGGCGTTTCGTGCCCATCTGCAGTACCCAAACTAATACAAGTTCTAGACTTCAAGCAGCTTAGCACAGCTGGTGACATGACTTAGATCTTGTGCTCTCCCACAGAGCCTGCTGCCATTTTAACAGGGCTTGTGTGTTGCTCTAGTTAGGCCCTGCTGAAACTAAAGAGCTGAGCAGCAAGGTATTAAGGTTAATATTCTCCTTGAGTTTTTCTATGCTGGAAGAGGAACTGAGGAACTTTGTTTGCTTGTTTGTTTAAAGCACAGTTATTCTGGAACTATAAATGCCAAACTGCAATATGTCCTGGAAAGACAACAGGGTGATCCCATATTACGTATTAGAGTGTATATATGATAATTCAGCAGGCAAAAAGGTGCCGCAAGAAGTACAAAATAGCCCTCAAAGGGTTCATGAGGGCCCCAGTAATCGAAAAAACCTATGAGAATAACACAGAGTTCTTAACCTCTAAGTGCACGTGCTATAAGAAACCTTATGATCATAATCTATTTTTTTAAAAAAACAGATAATTTACAGAGGAGATTAAAGGAAGGAAGGAGGTGGGAAGCGTTTTGAAGGAAATCAAAGAGGAAAAGACAACGAGGAATGGTTATGGCACTTTTTATCAGTAGCATATGAAGCTGCTAAAATGTATTGGCTTGAAAGGGGGTTGTTTGCTAGTACAGAAGACCCAAATTTCGAATGAGGAACAGGAATGTTATCATATCCAATCCAACTCAAAAGCGGAGAAGAGGCAGGGAAGGACTATAATCAGAATTGTCTCCCTTTCTCTTTAGTTTTTTGGGTTTTATTCTGCAAACGCGGAGGATTCGCAGAATCCCCTGACTACGTGAAGAAAGGTTTATTCATAGTGAATGTTTCCAGGACTGTGCCCACATATTGTTGCAACAGAAAATAAGAGATACAAAATAAACGAGAAAATACCTTTTAAATTTGATCACTCTCTGTTGGTGGACCATGCAAGCTTCTGAGTTATACAGAAAACATTTGTTGCATAGAAATGGAAAACAGGGGTGATAGGTTAGGTATAACAGAACGCAGAGTTAATTTTAAAAAGAAATGTCATTTAGTCCTCATATAGTTTCTTCAGAGGAATGTGATCATCATCTTAGTATCTGTGACAGAGTCTCTTCTTGAGATGGTTTTCACAAGAATGCGTGCGGCTGTTTCCTGCTCCTGTAATACCAGTTCTCTCTGTGTCAAATATATGAAATGGGAATGGTGTGGATTCTTAAATCTTTAAGGCCAGGGAGCCCTGATTAATTGTAGCTACCTGGCACATGCACTTTGTCTGTCTAAGCGCATAGGGCATGTTCATTGTCCGGAACACCTGCCATAGCTGCAATCTGTGGCAGATTTAATACATGTAGAAATTGTATTTGCTACACAGTACTGTAGTCCTAAATATATGGAGCCTAGAAGCAACCAGCTTTAGCTGGTGTTGGTTTATTGGCACATTTAGTAATTCTACTGCAGAAAGAATTGGTGACCTCCTTCCTCAAATGCCAGGGCAAGTACTAGTAAGCTGTAGAGGTCTAGAGGTCAACTTCCGGCTCTCGTGACCCACTGAGGCCACACTAGCCTCCTCGTCCTCTGAAACCAAAGGGGACAAAAGTCAGCGGGACTTTTGTCTTTCCTTACTTTGAGCATTTCTCTTTCCAATGCCAGGTGCATCGAGTTCACCAAGTGACCTGCCGTGCACCGTGGAGCAGGAAGGCTCTTTCTGAGTATCCCAGAAGCATTAGTAAATACCTAGCGTTCACTTTGCAGTTCTCTTGGACTGAGGTGTCCAGGGAGGGCATGATGTTGGACTGTTTGGCACGTATCATTTTATACTTCTATGCTCAGCCTGAAAATACATACAAACAAGAAAATATGTCTCGGGTAAACATTACATACCGTGTTTCCCCAAAAATAAGACACTGTCTTATATTTATTTTTTCTCAAGAAGACACACTAGGGCTTATTTTCAGGGGATGTCTTATTTTATTAAGTATAATATGCTTGAATGTCAGCCCTGCACACAACCATAGCCACTAGAGATGGGCACGAATCAAAAAATGGCATTTTGTTTGTCGTTTGTCGTTTGGAGGGTCCGTTTCAGTTCGTTTCCGTTTTTCATGAATTTTTGCAAAAGATTCGTTTTTGTTTTAGTTTGTTTCGTTACTATTTTGTTACCATTTATTTCATTTTTTTGTGATTTTTTAAAATAATTTTAAGCAATTCACCCATATTGTAGTAACGGAAACGAAACGCACGACAAAATTTCCAGTGTTTCTGTTCGTTTCGTTTCATTTTTGAGACAAAATTTGTTTGTTGTTTCATTGCATAACGAAACGAAAAAACAAAAACAAAAACAAAAAATTGTTCGTTTCATGCCCATCTCTAATAGCCACGCCCATCACTAGGTCTTATTATCAGGGTAGGGCTTATATTTAACAAATGCATAGCAATCCTGCTAGGGCTTATTCTTTGAGGAGGTCTTATTTTCAGGGAAACAGGGTATTTGGTGGGCAGATCACCACATCTACCTGTTGCATTGATAGCTGCAGGTGATGTGTGTTGATGATGAAACAGTGCCCAGCAGGTAGAGCTAATGGACCAGGTTTGGGGGCTACATCTGCTTATAGAATGTCAGTAACCTGCAGGCACAGGAGTCCTGAATACCTTCCCCCAGGACAAGGTGGTGTGCTGACTAAGTAATAATCATGCTGCCCTCCTGCCTTTTAATATGTTTGCTGCATTTCAAAAGCCTGCATGTTCCATTATCAGTAGAAATCTGGTGAACAAAAGATATTGCCAGATCTACTTCGTATCTATTACATCTGGACCAATATATTATAGATAATGGCAGATAACACATCAAAGCATTACAACATGTGTAAACCTCATCCATAAAAAGTAGTTTAACTGCAGTGCACGATAAAGTTTTCATCCAGGAAGTTCTAGTGCATTGGATTTAAGCAAAAATTCATTTTATTTTATTACAAAAATATTTCTTCTTCTTTATGATTTCAAATCGTGGGTTTACCTCTCCTCTCTAGGAGTGGTGATACAATACATAATTAAAGAATTATTTTATTTTATTTTATTAATACTGAGTAGCATAGTCCAGCAGCATATTAAAAGCTCTTTTTAAGAAAAGACAAAAAACCCAAAGACCTAAAAAGGAGCTCTACATTTACTATTTTAAATATTTTTTTAAGTTATAGATACAGAAGAAATTTAGACAGCAGTAAAATATTTTTTTGTCCTTCAGGTCTGCCCTGTGCATTTTTCTGATTTCATCCATGTATTAAATAAACCACAAAAATTAAGTATATATATATTTATAGCTATAGATATATATATATGTATATATAAAAATAAACAGCAAAAATGGTGAATGTATAAAAGTATTAACACTCAAGACAGCTCTGGGTGGAAAGGGTTAAAAGTTCAAAACTTTCTCACCTTAGAGGTTTCCATACATATGAAGAAATTACATTGTGAGGTTTGCTTTCACAGCGCAGATGTGCAGAGTGGTTAGAAAATGTGAAACATGGGCACTTAATACAATGTTTTACAAAAAACATCCAAGAGAAATAACAAACAACAACAATTTCAGGCAACAAGACCACAGGATAGCAAGTTAACAAACTTTTAACCTCTTTTTTTCCTTTAAATATTAGGGATTTATACAAAACACATAGTAAAATACCCATGTTATCAAATTACTTCACACAAGAAACACACTGAAGCTCTAGGAAGAAAAGTACCTTTGGAGTTTGGCACTAAAGAGTTTTTCACTGATTTATTTATTTTTATTATTATTTCTTTAAAAGAAGAAACTTATCACATTTTGCTGAACACAAACACATCTAAATTGTCCCACAATAATAATAATAATTTAAAAAAAGTTGACATCAATGCGTCACAGAAGCCAACACAAACTTAGTCTGGAATAGTTTTTATTTTTCACATGAAACCCTTTTTTTAAATTTTAAGCAAACAGCTTTTTTTGTTTTTTGAAATCCTTTTTTTTTTGTTCTGTTGTTGATTTCGTTCAAGTAAAAACCAATTTCAAACCTGTTGTTTATAAACACTCAACACTTAAAAGACCATAAGACCCCATGATGAAACCACAACTTAATTCACAAAAGCACCAAATGGAACGACATCTTACAGTAACCTTTCTCCTGTACATTGAAACAGTATAAAATATAGGTAATTTTCATGTGCATTAATTCATGGATTGTCTAACTTGTGAGTCAGTTCAGCAAAAGGTGACACAAATAGGTAGCATTTGCCCTAAAACAGGGTAAACTTTATTTTGTTATACTAATCTACAAAAAGTGGTTCTATATATATATTCTGAATGAGAAAGTGAGCCACCTAAAATGGCCTTATCAAAAAACTTTACACTGCCTGAAAAATGTAAAAACTATTACAGACCTCTAGAGACTTAAAATCAGACAGTTCTTCATTTCAAACTGTTTTGGAAGTAGTCTGTTAGAAAGAAACCAACATTCTGTGCCTCTGGACACATATTGCTATTTGTCATCAGCGACCAGCCAGAATGCCAATCTCTGTATAATACTTTCAAGTCTGTTTTTTTTTAAAACACAAAAAAGAAAAGGAGGATCACCAAACATAAAGGAAAGAAAAAAAAAAGAAAAGAAATAAAAGGGAAAAGGAACAAATAAAAACCCTAACAAAAACATTTTTGCCACAGGTTGTGTGTGTGTGTGTGTGTGTTTGTGTGTGTGTCTGTGTGACTTGTGTCTGTGTGTCTGTGTAATACTGCTAACATTTAATTTGACTGGTAATAAATCCCAAACTTGCATAAATGCAGCAATGCTTTTCACATTGACTTCCCAGAATTCATATAGCTAGATGAAGTCACATGCAAATCTCAAAGGTTCAAACTATAGGTCAAAGGTCAGTAGGAGAACCAAATTATAATGTGAGGTCAGAAAGACATCAGAAACAATGACGGGACGATGAAACTTTTTTTTTTAAAGACGCCACAGGGACATGCTAGGCAAACGATGAACTAACGGGCATGAAGATGTCTAGGGAAAAACAAGGAAGAGATAAAAAAAAGTTACGGAGAGTCTATGCAGCAGAAACGAAATCATTTTTAATGGGTGCAGGAGAAAACTAATGCAAATCTCTCATCATTAGAATCTCAGTCATTCACACAATTTGCATTAACTGTACACTTGGTCAAGACAGCACAATGAGAAGGCCCCCAAAAAACCGAATCCATCTGGAAAGAGTTAGAAAAGATGGATTCCTATTTTATTTGGAGACGGGAAGGTGTGCAGGGAAGAAGGAATCAGTTCCAACGAATGTAACATAAGGGAAGGTGTATTGTAGGAGGGGGTTGGAGGGGAGGCAGAAAGAGAGAGAGAAAAAACAGTCCGAGATAACCGAATTTTAAACCAGGTAATGGAAACTACAAACAAGATAACTGGACAGAATACAAACAGGAGGATATAAAAGTATGAACCATAAAAGATGTAGGATTCAACAGTGAAAAAGCACCCATTCTTGGCACATATACTTCAGAGACTACTTCAAAAGGATCTAGCTAGCAGAGAGAGCTGCTCTTTAGATATCCAATAAGTTAACAATAGGCATTAAATAACTTCCATTATTTCTGAGGCAGTAAAAATTTTTGTATAAAAATAGAAATGCTTTTTACAAATAAAATTTACAGGCCTGTGGCTTTCTTTTGTTATCTATTACTATTATTATTATTATTATTATTATTATTAATTTTTTTATCTTTCAAGAAACATCAAGTATTGTCACTCTTTTATTTATTTATTTATTCATTTATCTATCTATCTATCTATTTATTTATTTTAAACCCTGTAGCTTTAGAAACAGATCTCTTGTCTTTTTTTACACGAACATTCTAAAAAAATCCCCTAGAATATTTAAAAAAAAAAAACCAAGAAGCAAAATAAAAACAAATGAAATATATAAAGACAACCAGCGTTTGACAGGAGAATATAACATCATGTCAATAAGAAGCCCTAAAAACAAAAAATACATAAGCCCCTTAATTTAAAAAACAAAAAGAAAAAAAAAACCCAACAAACCCCCACAACCAAACAGAAGTAATGGAAATAATTGGTGTTGTAAATGAGTTTCTTTCTTGGCCCTAGGCCACTGTGTTATAGCCTATAAACTGCTGGTGGGTGCCATTTAGATAAGTCTACGTACAGACTTTGAACTGCTTTCAGTCTCCCCATGGAAAGAATTAAAGGACATCAGGGTTGAGAAAGTTAAAACAGCATGGTTTCCCCCATCCTGACAGATTTAATTCTTAAGCTTTCAAAGGGTTTGTGAATTTTTCTTTTAAAGGTAATTAAAACAATACTAAACTAAAAAGCCCACACATTTCAAATACAAATACATCATGATTTTCAATACTATTTGGTTGGGATAGCCAAGTATCCTTTAATGGCGGCTGTGGGGAAAATGGAAGCAGTCTCGCCAAAACAGCTGTCGCCGGGCAGTGATCGACAATGTGTTAAGTTCGTTTTGAAGGCTTCCCCCCTCATCCCCTGCCCCTGGGGAGGGTGGGTTCGCTCAAGGGACTTACCCTAAGAAATCTAAATTAATAGCAGTAAGCTTCTGGGGTAATAATGATCAGTAAGGTTTGCTGTCGTTTTTGGAGCGCTTCAGCTGAACCTTCAAGCGTTTCATCCCAATCTGAAAGCCGTTCATCGCCTGTATAGCAGCTTGTGCAGAGACAGGATTGTCATAGCTAACAAAACCTGCAGTGTACAAAGGCAGGGGTGGGGGTACGGGGTGGGGGGAAGAGGGGGGGAAGTTAACATCAGCAAGCAGCATTACAGATATTTCATAGACACGTGTATTGTTCAGTCATTCCAAGAGTGAACAGACCATCATGCTTGGACATGTCCGCCAAATACCTCCACCCAAAACACCACCTGGAATTCCTTCAGGTGAAGGCTATATGGACACCTGGTTGTCGAAGCCAACCAACAAAAATAAATTTTGGAGCCCATGAGGCTTGGATGCAGCCAACACCACCATCTAAAATACAGATGCAACTAAGGCTGAACTCTTGAAAAAGTTACTGGACGTTGCAGAACTGGATATGCTCTCAGAGGCGTTGCGAGACCACCCAAGGCACTTTGTAAAGGAGAGCTGGAAGATGATATACAGTTGGGCCCAGAAGCAGATAAATGAACAAGGGGCAAAATAGTCATAAAGACGCTTAAAAAGTGACACTAAATCTGGAAGTCTGGCAGATGGCTGTTTAAGGGTGGAATCACTAATACCTCTATATTAGCAATAGATAAGGGGACAGAATCGATTTATTATAGACTCTGGTTTGTGTTAATAGGTTAATGTGACCCTCAATATTGTTGAATTTTGTTTGTATATACTATGCGAAATAAAAAATAAAAATAAAATACAGATGCATGCCTGGAATGTTTGCTTCATTTATGGCTGACATTCCTTTCTTGTTCACTGTTGGTTCACTTCACAGCATTTCTCTTTTGATTCTGTTTCATTCATTCTCTGTTTCTCATTCATTTCTACAGTAATCCCCTGCCTATCGCAGGAGTTAGGGACTTGACCTGACCCGCGATAATGGAAAATCCGCAAAATGCGGATGCTGGGTTGGGTCGTGACTGGGGGGCCTATCTGGGGCCTCCTACACTTACCTGAGGCCTGGTGCTGCCCTGAACAGGCCTCCAACGGGCTTCCTGGGCCTGTTGGAAGCCCCAGAAGTGGTTTCCGGAGATTTGGAAGTCACTGCCGGTTTGCTGGGAACGACTTTTGGGTTCTGACAAGCCCGGGAAGCCCATTGGAGGCCTGTTCGGGGCAGCACCAGGCCGGGGGTATGTATAGGAGGCCTCAAATGGGCCCATGCAGCTTGCCCTGGGAGCCCTTTGTTTCATAAACTGCGGTCCCGCAATATACTGGGATGTAAGTATATGAAACACGAAATGGCGGGGGATGACTGTACATGGATTGTGGTAGACTCCAAGTCCTTCCTGTACAGTATTGGTATAATATGGATCTTTTTCTTTCTAATGACATGTTTTCATATATTTTTTTCAGCACTCCATTATACATAGATACATAGAGTCATAGATTGTAGACCATTTATAGACTTATAGATTGTAGACAACATTGCCATGTCCTCTAAGGGCTCCACTGCTCTCTACTTCAGGATGATTAATTTTTTATTACCTGTTACCTGCCTGTGCGTATTCCAAGTATTCTTGGCACAGTGGTTAAACTACTGTGCTACAGCCCAAACTGTGCTCACGACCTAGGGTTCAATCCCAGGTAGCCAGCTTTCTGTCCATCCGAGGTTGGTAAAATGTGCACCCAGCTCACTGCAGGGGCAATGTGTAGCGTGCATAATTAAATTGTAAACTGCCCAGAGTAAATTATGGAGTGGTATCCAAGCAGCAAGTTTTGCTTTTGCTGGTACAGAACTGAACCAATGTTTCTGAGATTCACATGGCTTTCAAATCTTGCTATGCTCCAAGCATTCCTAGTTCTCCTCTGCCTACAGAATATGGCTCACTGTAACCCATTTGCTAAACAAAACAATGCAATGCCAATCACTCTTGTCCATTTCAGAAACTCCTACAATGAGAAACTAAACATCATTGCAAGCCTCTCAGGCAAGTTGGGGATTTCTCCTAGTTGAAGTGGATTCTGACACAATTGATTCAGCAGGAATTATTTTAAACTGAGGGAAAACATTTGTCTTTGAGAACAGGCCTGTGAAGGTATGTCAGATGGGATAGATCAAAACAAACACCCCCTAGTGCAGTGGTTCTCAAGCTTCCTAATGCCACAACCCTTTAATACAGTTCCTCATGTTGTGGTGACCCCTTGCCCTGCTTGGAAGAGGCCACAAGCCCCTTTTGGCAGGCCACTGCCTCCGGTGCCACACAGAACTTCCCTCTACAGGCACCCTCAGCCAATCGCAGCCTCCAGTGCCATTGACTGACATCCCCTCCAACCTATCAAGCTGTAACTCACTCTCCCGCCCTTCCTCCCCCCTTCCTCCAGACCCAAGCCATTTGTGCCTTTTCCTTCACTGGCTCATGGAGACCCCCAAAGGGGTCCTGACCTCCAAGTTGGGAACCACTGCCCTAGTGTTTATTTCAACCCATACCACGACTACATCTATTTTACAAATGTAACCAATCTAAGGGCATTCATGCCACACATATGTCATACCAGGACAAAAATGCTGTTGGTTAGGCCAACTGATATAATACAATTGTTGTAATCCCATTACTGAAATTATACCAGCTAAGATGTTTGTGTAGTCATTTGCCTTTGTTTGCAGAGTCACACAATGAGGTTCACAACAGCAAATGCCTACACTAATGTCTTAACTTGCAGTAATTCACCTGTGTGGTTTAAAATGATTGCATGACACTAGCATGGCAACTCAGGAGAATTTTGGCCCGTTATTTGCATCACCACCTGTAATGTCATTCCTTATTTATTTACTTAAAGTACTAATCCCACCTTTCCAAAAAGTTCAGCGTGGCTAAAAAAAGAAGAAAAAGGAGACCAATTAAATAGAATTAAAATGCCAATTAAAGGCTATTTATGCCCTAAGCACATCTGATCTCGCCTGATTTTGGAAGCTAAGCAGGGTCGGCCCTGGTTAGTACTTGGTAGTACTTGGATGGGAGACCAGGTGCGGTAGGTGCCTGGAGCAGGAAATGGCAAACCACTCCAGGATTCCTGCCAAGAAAACTCCAAGGACATGGAGTCACAAAGAGTTGGTCATGACTGTAATGACACAACACACACACACACACACACATTATTAAAAAAGAAACAAAGCAGTAGAAACCAGAGGATAAAACTATCAAAATGGCAATGAAAGGCAATCCACAAAACTATGGATAATTGAAGGCTGTCCTAAAAAGGATGATATTCAGAGTTGATTTTATACACACTTTCCTTATTCTCTCTTCTTAGGTAATGACATTCATTTAGAGAAAGAGCAATTCCTTAATCTTCTCACCTGTGCCAAAGCTTTGACTCATTCAGACTAGAGATGGGCACGAAACGAACAATTTTTCGTTTCTGTTTTTGTTTTTTCATTTCGTTACGTAACGAAACGACAAATGAATTTTGTCTCTAAAATGAAATGAAACGAACAGAAACACCGGAAATTTTGTCGTGCGTTTCGTTTCCGTTACTGCAATATGAATGAATTGCTTAAAATCCTTTTAAAAAATCACAAAAAATTGAAATAAATGGTAACGAAATGGTAACGAAACAAACAAAAACAAAAATGATTTTTTTGCAAAAATTCATGAAAAACGGAAACAAACCGAAACGGACCATCCAAACGACAAATGAACAAACGAAATGCCATTTTTTTTTATTTGTGCCCATCTCTAATTCAGACCATACCAGTTGAGGTCACTCAAACTAGGGCTATGCATATAGTAAAATGAAATGAAAGCAGCGGACTGTGCTGCATTACTGCATCACCACTACTGCTACTCTGTCAGATGGTTGGGCTTCCATTCAGCTGTTGCTTGAAAACATTGCCTGGAGTTTTCCTTTCCCAAATAAAAGTGTGCACCATTTTTGGACATTCCGAGTACAAAACCATGCATAGCTTAAGCTACCCAGCAATTTGGCACTACAGTAGAACCCCTGTATCCACTGACTCATTATCTACTGATTCAGTTATCCACGGTTGGCAGAGGAAAAAATTAAATAATTCAGCAGCCACAAAGCAAGCTGTAAGGTAAGCTGTTGTCACAAAAGCAAACTGTTGTCATATATAGCAGCTGCAAAGCAAGCTATTGCACAAACAGCGCCCATAAGGCAAGCTACTGTCTCAAAACAGCAGTCATACAGCAAGCTACTGTCAGGAAACAGCAGTTTGGGGGTAGGGTGGGCAGGCGTTCTCTCTTATCCATGGTTTTCATTATCCATGGGAAGGCCTGGAACGAATACCCAGCGGATAATGGGGTCCTACGGTAGTTCAAATAATGATAATTCCTCTAGCCAAGAAATCATAGGTGCTCGTCAACTTTTTCAAAGCTTTCTCAGTTTCTTTTACTGGCATTTTATAATTATCCAGATAAAATTGCTCACATTCTCTTGTTATAATTCTGTGCAATAAATTTATAGTATGGTTTTTAGGGTGGAAAACATTATCCTCACAAAGTGAAATAGGGAATACTTTAAAATACAGTCATTCATCCTAACCCATAATATAATAATCAACTGCCAATAGATAAACAATTTAAATAACAAAACATATGCAAGCATCATAATAAAAAACAGCAGAAGCAAATAAACTTTTTGGTAAAAAGTCAGCATACTATAATCAACCAATCCTAAACTGAAATTGATTGGAATAATATCACGGTGCATTGTTTCTAACTGATAATAACTGTATGAATTGATATCTGGATGAATTAAAATCATTTCAAAATAGTAAAAAAAAAAAAATAGAATTTCTTCCCCAGTGTTTATTACAGGAATGCAAATTAAATGTTGGATTGTTCTCGTCACCCCACACCATTTTTGCTTCACCTGACACTTTATGGTACACAATACTTTCTTGATAAAGAAAATATGGCAGGGAGCTGATCAAACATCTGGTAAATCAAAAAGTGCAAAGCTCTGCTAAATATTTTTTTTAAAAAGAGTGCTTTATGGCAGGAAGCCAGATCTGTGCCCAAACTCTGGCGTTATCCTACTGTGTTCCAGTTCAATAATAGTGTTGGATCCCTGCACTGCTTAGGGGATTGGAATCCATGTCATTATCAGCCCCTTTCAACTCAATTATCCAGTGATTTTAAGATGTTTAAACCAAGCTAAGCACAGGGCAGATTTTTGAAAACAACAGAGAACCACAAGGTAAGTGGAGACGAGGGGGGGTATCCCCCATTTTCTCTGCCGAGCTCCTTTTAAGGTAAAAACAAGACCCACCCCTGTTGCCTGTCTGGAATGGAAGCATGCCATACATATATGTATAGATATATACATAATAGCTGCCTAATCAAGTCCACTTTACTAGTTCTTGATGGCCAGGGGATCTACAGTGCTTGGAATATGAGACCTCACCTGGCAAAGATCGCATCTGGAAAGAAAGTTTCTGTCCCTCTGAACACGGGCAAACCAAGAAATTAAAAAGCACACAATTTTCGAACTTCTGTTGAGATGTCGGGAGTTGTTAAACCTTTGAGATGGCTGAGATTGTGTTTGGAGAGGTACTTTTTTATTTTAAAAAAGCACTTTGATTGCTCTAATATCTTGAATTTCCAAAGAAAATGACATCGCAAAAAAGACTGTCTTAGAAATTCCTACTGCTTAGGAAAGGAGAGAATGGAATATATTGTTGTGCATTTTTAAAGTCAGTGTGCCGTACAAAATTTCGCCAACTGGACAGTCCCGACACCCCTGTCTCCTCATTCCCTATCTTTTGCCCCCTCCGCCTTAAATCAGGATAGACAAAGGTGAAGTCATTCAAAGCCACACAAAAATCTTGGTCCACTGGCATCTTTGGGAAGTTTCCACTACTTCGCTTGGATATATTTTAAAATATCTTTTTCAGTCCAAATACGGATTGATCAATCAAAGCAGGGAGGTGGTTCTATCTGCCCTTTGTTCTCATAATTTTCATTCCCATTCCTTAGCAATTCCATTCCATTCCCCTTCTATCCCATTGGCCATTCCTTTTCTTTCACCCTTTGTCAGTACTGAATCTCACAAAATGATCTCATGGCTGTATTTTTGTGGCAGCGGTGAGGGCACTTATATGACCATGGAGGGTGGTGGAATCTCCTTCTTTGGAGGTTTTTAAGCAGAGGCTGGATGGCCATCTGACTTTGAAGGGGGTTCTTGCATGGCCGGGGGTTGGACTGGATGGCCCTTGAGATCTCTTCCAACTCTATGATTCTATGACCTTTTCTCCCCTCAGAATCCTTCCTCAACCTTGGAGTTGCCCCATGTCTGCTGATAGTCCCCTCACATCCAAGGGTGAGGCTCTATGAATTTCAATTGGCATGGAAAGGACTAATCACTAGCCATCTGTTCTGTGCCCTGTTTGTGAGGACTCTAGGAGAAGGGAAGAGAAAACATCTAATTGCATAGCTTTTCCTAGAGAGGACATCATGTTATTTGTAAGTAATGAGTTAAACATGGGGAGATTTCTTATACAATAGAGCATAATTAGGTGTCCATAATAAGGTAGCCTGATTGTATAATAAATGGCATCCTCCCTATGCCATGTAATTAGTTTTATGCACTTGACACTTTTTGTTGTGCGTATCGGAAAATGTATTGTATGCTTTTGTTTCTGTATTTTTACTGACTGGACTACATATTCTTGTGCCTTTTCAAAATTAATCATAATGTGTGTGCATTTGTGAAATTTCATTTTCTTTTGGATTTTCCATGAGATCTTCAGAGCACAAACTACAGAGTCGCCTCCTTTATTGGGAGCATGGAAATGTGTAAAACAGATGCTGGAGGGATAAATATACAAATTTGATTCATGGCAATGTGGGCCAAGTCCAAAAACCACCTTATCTGCAAACCTCTGCAGTGGTTCTCAACCTGTGGGTCCCTAGAGGTTCTTTGACTGCAACTCCCAGAAGCCTCCACCACTCACTGTGCTGGAATGGGTTTCTGGGAGTTGCAGTCCAGGAATATCTGGGGACCCACAGGTTGAGAACCACTGCTCTAGAGAATACAGTGGTACCTCTACTTACGAGTGACTCTACTTACAAGCAGTTCAACTTAAGAGTAGGAAACCATTGACGTTTTAACTGCTGCCTTACAAATTTTAGGTGAGTTCTATTTGTTTTATTTTTTTTTCCATTTTTTTAAAGATACAGCTGCTCTACTTACAAGTTGTTCAACTTATGAGCATGCATTCGGAACGGATTAAACTCGTAAGTAGAGGTACCACTGTAGTGCCTTTGGTTTGACAGTCTTCCAGGGATGTGCCACAAATACTTATGAGCTTCCATTTCTGATACTGATGTCCAAAAGTACAAAAATTTATTCTTGGGCACAGGAGTACTTCCATTCATTCTGCACAAGTGCAATGACCAGGACATCAAATCTGTAAAACAGTCTCTTGGCCCATTTAAACCAAATACAAAATGTGGGCACGCTGGTAAAATTGAAGATGGGGAAAGAAAAGAAAAGAGGGGAAATCCAAGGTAGTATACAGTACTTTGGAGATCAACAGAGGTCTTTCAGTGTGAAATGAGTTTGCTTGCTTGTTTCAATGTGCACTTTTGCGGTTCAAATTCCACTTCTTTAGGTGTGTGAAGAAGTAGTTTTTGAACCATAAAACTCATGCTGAAATTAATCTATTAGTCTTTGAAGTGACACAATATTTTGCCTTTCTTTCCTCTTTTTAACCTTGCCAACATGCCGAGACAGAAAGCTTCTTTGGAAAAGGGGAGTCGAAGCAGAGACTGTGTTGTGTATTAAGTCAGAGGAAGCTGAGCTTGTGTCCTGAATGGGAAATATAATGCTTCATTAGCCAGTTACAGGTATATGGCCACATTACTCTGATCAGCATTATGAAAACTGTATGAGTCTGCCACACTCGGAAGTGAGGTACCAGTGAAAATGTAAGGATGATAGATTTCATATACAGTGGTCCCCCACCCATTCACAGGTCCTATACTGCGGTCCCGCTATATCGTGGGACCACAGTATATGAAAAAAGACCCCCTGGGGTAATGGGGGGGAGGGCCTGTTGGAGGCCTCAGAAATGACTTCCGGTTCACAGGGAGGCCATTTTGGGGCCTCCCAAAGACCCGGAAAGGCCCTTGCAGGCCAGTTCGGGGCAGCACCAGGCTGGGGGTAAGTATAAGAGCCCACAGCGAGGCGCCCGAGGTCCAACCCGACCTGCATCCGCATATTGCGGATTTTCAATTATCGCGCATCGGGTTGGGTCCCTAACCCTCCCAATAGGCGGGGGGGGGCACTGTACCCCTATTTATTGACATTGTGTGTCAACCATTACATACCGAAGCACTTGCTCAGATTGGTCTGTTTGTCAATGAAGACCTTAGCAGAAATAACATTTCCAAAAGGCATGAACATCTGCAGAATGTCCTGGTCTCCAAACTCTTGCGGGAGGTGATAAATGAAAAGGTTTGCTCCTTCTGGACCTGTAAGAAAAGACAGAACAGTTTGCAATCAGTCACTTTGTTTTGCATTGATGACATTTGCTGAACACAATCCAGGCACACCACCTAAAGACACGCATGCGTACATGGCTACTGATACTGTCCTAAGTTGGAACACTGACATGAATTTTATAGAAGATAAACTACCATAATTTGAAAAACACATATCCTATTGTTCACACATTCATAGAAAGCTTTTGCAATGAATTCAGCCTAGAAAAGCATTACCAGAACTGGGACTTTCCTCCCTCTTTTTTAAAGTGTCTTGCATCCCCTTAAAAACCCTTGCTGATAGTCTGGGGACCCTCTGAAACACAGATAGCAAACACTACTTTTTTCAAACCACATTCCCTAAAATATTTCAGCCAGGATGGCTGGCCAGTGGCTGTGCATGCTAGCTGAAATATCGTGGAAAATGGAGCTCAAAAAAGTAAGGTTCAGTGTTTCCACACATGCAACTCCAACAACGGGAATCTCTGCAACAGTCTCTCAAGATACTGGCTGTGCATCTGGTCCTGTATACACCTCATTCAGATGATCATAGTAGCCATGTGGCCAGAGGGGCAGGGGATAAATATGATAAATAAATCATAGCAACTCCCACCCACCCCGGAACTCAACATCTGCCTAAATACTGAACAAGACCCAGACCAATATTTCCAGCATTGCAATTGAATGACAAGAGGCATGCAAGATTTAAAGGCAGGTAATGCCATGTGAAAATGTTCTTTTGCTTATGCCTTTGGTTCCCAGACATTGTTTATGTTTATACAGACTCTCACTGAAGTTCGCTGAGCAAAATTTAAAAGGCTAGGTCTTTCAATAATGTCTGACCTTTTGTAGACAAAAAAAAAACTGATTACAGTAACTTATCTTTCTTTTCTTAACTTATTTCACCCACAGAAATCCCTTCACATTAGGACTGGACATGAACAATTGCACTCAGAAGACTATGTCCTTATCCTATTTTTTCTGCAGTTAAACGATCATTACCTTTTAAAATTGTTTCAAACACCTTCCTTCCAGCGATGATTCAGGATCATGAATATAAATCAAAAAATACAGTAGCCAATCCTATTGCACACTTATACTTCAATGGTGTACACATTTCAGTGGCAAACTATGTCTATATTAAAGATGTGTCAACACTGCTATTTCGTGTTTCATGCAAATTCTGCCACCTTTGGCTGACAGGAGAAACAACCACTGACTTATTTATTTATTTATTTATTTATTTATTTATTTATTTATTTATTTA
>JAHTLZ010003526.1:2921263-2935465 GCA_023846285.1 Phrynocephalus versicolor | reverse complement strand
ATTATTATTATTATTATTATTATTATTATTATTATTATTATTATTATAGGGCAGTATATAAGCAGCACACTTTGCTTTATATAGCTAGTGGAACATAGGTGAGTAAAAAAAACCAGACATATGCATGGAGATAGCGGAGGGCTAATCTGTAAAGATTAGAGAGGAACAGATAAAGGGGAAGTTGAATTTTTTGGACTAAAATTTCACATATCCTGGTCATGTTGGCTGGGGTGCTCTGGGAATTATAGTCTTAAAAAGCTATTTCTCCTGTTCTCTGCAGAAAAAAAAAAACCACAGCATCATCGCTGCTTTCTCCCTAGTATTTTAAACATTAATGCAAAAATATGTTCTATGGTTTTTAAAAACTGAGGTTTCCCCCTCCCCCGCACCCCCAGCCCACTCCAACTTGAGTGACAGAATAGGCGATGTGGCATGTTTTAGATTCTGTTTCATAGAGTCTTTCATAAAAGGAGCAAGGCAGCTTATTCCAGGCTCCCTATGAACACATGAATGAAGCTCTTAAAATCTTTCCCTCCATTCGCTTCAAAAGAAGCAGAAATAAATTTCAAGGACAGGAATATGTGATAGCAGCTCCGGCCTACAGGACTCTTACAGATCTGAGCTTCGCATGGCAGCTGATATCGCATTTATGAATGCTTAACTGGCAGTAAATTGCATAAAACAATATTGCAGCATTTTATGAATCTGTAATTCTCTTCTCCTCTTCCCCCCTTCCCCCAACCTTGTCTGCTTCATATTTCATCAGGGCCGCAATTTCAAGAGAACAAACATCAGAAAGATTGAAATCATAGAGATCAAAGTGGCTTTGAATCAGAAAAAGGGCTGTTATTGTCGTAACTAATCCGTTCCATGATAAGAGAGAGAGAGAAAGACACAGATATATATATATATATATATTAGTCTCTCTCTCTCTCTCTTTCTCTGTAACACCCTGCTTCAACATAACCTCCTCTATGAAATGTAATGGCAATTCACACATTTCTAAAAATGTGGGTACAGAGCACAGGGGTAGAAATAATCATCTAAGCAGCTGACTGGCCGCTATCTTCGTGCGATCAGGGACGCTAGAAGATCTTATGTCTCCCTGAGAATTGGCGAGGCCTCGAACCGCCAAGCGGAGTTGTTCCGGGTGGTTCGGGACCTTGCCAATCCCAGTCAGCTGAGGCCTCCTCCTAGTGATTTCACTAGTGAGCAATTTGCAGCCCACTTTAGATCCAAAATAGAGGCCATCCGTTCCGACTTGCCCCCCCAGTTGCTCTAGTCCACCCTCTGAGATCTCTGCGGCCTCACCCATCCGTTCTCCCCTCTTGGATGAGTTTGAGCCGGTGTCTCTGGCGGAGGCCTCCAGAGCCATGGCCTGTTGCCGGCCGGCGGCCACTCCCTTTGACCCTTGCCCGGCCTGGCTTATTAAATCTGCCAAAGGGAACATGCCTGAGTGGGTTTTTGCTATTGCCACGGCCTCTTTTAGGGAGAGATGCTTCCCTGCCCGCCTAAAGGAGACCGTGGTGAAACCCACTCTTAAAAAACCTCGCATGGCATCGGACAATTTATCCAGCTATCGTCCGATTGCCATTGTTCCCTTCCTGGGCAAGGTTGTCGAGAGGGTGGCTGCTGTCAGGCTTCAGTCATATCTGGAGGTTAATCATATCCTGGATCCCTTCCAGTCTGGATTCAGACCTCTTTGCAGAACCGAGACTGCCCTGGTCGCTCTGCAGGATGACCTCCTCAGGGAAGGCGCCAGGGGGGTGTTCCTCCCTGCTGGTTCTCCTTGATCTGTCAGCTGCCTTTGATACCGTCGACCACGGTAACCTGTTGGTCCGGCTTGCGGAGGCGGGAATCGGTGGCCAGGCCTTGGCCTGGCTCCGTTCCTTCCTTGGCGGCCGGACTCAGCGGGTTCAGCTGGGTGATGATTTGTCGGCTCCTTGGACTCTCCCTTGTGGGGTGCCCCAGGGGTCAGCAATCTCACCCATGCTGTTCAATGTTTACATGAGGCTGCTGGGGGAGGTCATCAGGAGATTTGGAGTTCGCTGTCATCAGTACGCTGATGACACACAGCTCTATCTCTCCTTTTCATCGTCTGCAGTGGAGGCAGTTCACTCCCTTGATCTGTGTCTGGAGGCCGTTCTGGAATGGACCAGAGATAACCGGCTCAAGCTGAATCCGGAGAAGACGGAGGTTCTGTTCTTCGGGGCACTCTCGTCTGGGTACAATGGCCCCCTCCCTAAGCTGGGGGGTGTTTCCCTCCAGCCTACGGATAGGGCCAGGAATCTGGGCGTGGTCCTGGACTCAGCCCTCTCCCTGGAATCCCAGGTGATGGCTGCTTCCAGGGCCGCTTTTATCCACCTCCGCAGGATCGCCCAGATCCGCCAGTACCTCGACGAGTCCTCCCTGAGGACAGTAGTGCAGGCCCTAGTCATCTCTAGGATCGACTACTGCAATGCCCTCTACGTGGGGTTGCCCTTGACCCTGGTCCGGAGGTTACAGCGGGTGCAAAATGTGGCGGCCAGGCTGGTGGTGGGTGCCCGTAGATACGAGCACATCACCCCAATCCTGGCTCACTTGCATTGGCTCCCTGTTTTCCTCCGGATCAGGTACAAGGTCCTAGTTTTGACTTTCAAAGCTCTCCATGGCCTGGGACCAGAGTACCTGGCAGAGCGTATCTCTCAAAGGTCAACCGGGTCCAGACCCACGAGACTGGCGCAGGTGCACTCACTGAGGGTGGCCACACCCAGAGAGGCGCGGAAATCTCCCCAGTGAGCTGCGCCTGACAGAGTCCCTGCCTGCCTTCAAGAAGGCCTTGAAGAACCACCTCTTCAGGGAGGCGTTTGGCGACCTTTCCAGTTAGTTTTTTTTTGTGCTTTACATTGCATGGGTCGTGCCGCCATCTTGTCCCCCCACATTAAGTATGCTTGGGTTTGCCTTTCTGTTTAGTGTTTTTATTACCTGTTTTATTGTTGTAAGCCGCCCAGAGTTCCCAGTGGGAAGATGGGTTGGATACAAGATTAATAAATAAATAAATAAATAAATAAAATTGATTTCAGGAGACACTTATTCTTCCAAATGTTTTATTCCTCCTCATCTTGGGAGTTTGTGCTGCCATCGAAAAAAAGTGCCTTTGTGGGTAGAAGAAGTGAAAATAATGAAAGAATCGCCAGACAATAACGTCACTGTTCCAATTGGAATCTGATTGCATAATCTATAGTCTTTCATTTGAAAAGATTTTTTTTTTTTGCATTAAACATGAAATCATCGTGCACAGACAATAATCATTTCCGGCTGGATGTCCATATGCAATATTAATTGTTGAAAGCCAACTCTTGACCCCATAATACAACTGACAACAATAACCATGGAGAAGGAAATATATGAGTATGTTGACCTGCCTAGACCAATATACTTTTCCTCCTCTCCTGTCATTATTTTTAAGATGCACAGGCATTTCCCTATCGCTTTATCCAGTGCTTTTTGTCTGCCTTGGTCTCATTAATTCTTTCTGTCAAATGCTGTGGTTATGCTTTTCTTTTCAGTAGCTCGCCAAAGCCACTTCAGAGGGTCCCTTCTGAAGCCATCGGGACCTTCTCAAGAGTCGCAGCCATGTCTGAAGATAAGTGACAAAGGAATGGGAGACTTACAACCCAAATTGGAACGTGACTATGAAAAGGGGGGTAACCCTATCTCCAGACACAGATGCATTCATAAGAACACACCTTATCTTTTTTTATTTTAAAGCTGTGCTGCAACTCATTATACCTACAAATTATGTTTTGGTCAGGTTCTCCTGAATTTCTTCGTGGAAATTCTGGAGTTTGTTTGCTTAAGTCCTCTTCCACGATGTAGTGACAGCTGTACTAGACAATACAGGATGTAGTGACAGCTGTACTAAACAATACAGCAGCTTTGCAATTAGAAAGTGATGAAACATCACCCATTCAAAGAAGCCTTTTTCAGAGCCTCTGTGTTTGCATAAGCAACATAAAAATGAAACCCGTTGGTTTATCCCCAGAGATCCAGTCTCTTTTACTGGCTAGCTCTTGCTCACACATCCTTTTGATCCCAACTGGAAAATACAAGAGAAACCTAGGAAATGTATCACCACTTGTTTGACACACCTTGATGGTTCTGATTAGAGATGGGCATGAATAAAAAAAAATGGCATTTTGTTTGCCATTTGTCGTTTGGAGGGTCCATTTCGGTTCATTTCCGTTTTTCGTGATTTTTTGCAAAAAAATCGTTTTCATTTTTGTTCGTTTCATTACCATTTTGTTACCATTTATTTCAATTTTTTGTGATTTTTAAAAGGATTTTAAGCAATTCACTCATATTGCAGTAATGGAAACGAAACGGACGACAAAATTTCCGGTGTTTCTGTTCGTTTTGTTTCATTTTAGAGACAACATTCATTTGTCATTTCGTTACATAACGAAATGAAAAAACGAAAACGGAAATGAAAAATTGTTCGTTTCGTGCCCATCTCTAGTTCTGATGGTCACTTTAAACGTGGCCAGTAACTACAATGTTTGTCTTGGAGTTGGCAGCCCTTTCTAGTGCATCCTCTGGTCTAAACAAGAACAAAGGCTCACAGGATGTGTGAGAGAGAGCATCTGAGTAGCGCTCAAGAACTGATCCACCAGCCAGACTAAATCCCAAAGTAGGACGCTGGCTGTCTTGTACTTCATGGGTCTGTCGATGATATGTGCCAGGAGTGCAGCAGGCAGGATTTGGTATACTGAACATATACAGCTGAACTAGGATGTAGTGACAGCTGTATTACACAAGGCAGCAGCTTTGCAATTAGAAAGTGATGAAACATCACCCATTCAGAGAAGCCTTTTCCAGAGCCTCTGTGTTTGCATAAGCAACATACAAATGAAACCCATTGGTTTATCCCCAAAGGTCCAGTCACCAAGCCAAAGGAAGCTAAGTCACAACCAGTGGACCTGCAAAACCCTGGTGGAAGTAAAGATCTTTTGCTTCTTAAGACAGCTTCACTTCTAAATTTTGAAGCTGCTGTCTTGTCCAGGTCAGCCTCCAGATTTGTTTGGCTCAGGCTTCTCAGATCATGTGCAAAGGAATGGAATGCGCCTTGCTGTTTCTTCTAACGTCACCCGGGAAAGTTGCAAAGAGGAAGCATGAGCCATTCATATTAGAGAATGAAGTTAATCACTTGTTCTCTGCTGCCCGAGAGAGCAGGGCTAGCTCTAATGGCCTGATGTTCCAGGACCAGAAATGTTGGTTGCGCAACAAGGCCAACATCTAGTAGAAGAAAACCCGTGTGTGCAAGAGAACGGTGTGGAATCAATGATTTTGTTTTCCAGGCTTCCTGCTACACACCTGGTCACACCAATGGCCAAATGACCAACTGCATAGAACAGGGAATGTCAGGAATGCGACAGACTGGCTAGAAAATAGATACCCTGCTCGACTGACCACCTTTAGGTGATCACACCAGGCATCATGATTTGGGCCTAGGATACAAGGACACTGCTTAAATGCTACGATGAGCAAATTGACAATGCAATCATTTACCTAGAAGCAAGGCGAAGTGACACAGGGCCACAGGCCCTGGCTTCCCATCACCTCCTCTAGAATCCACTCCTATTTTTATTTATTTATTTATTTATTTATTTATTTATTTATTTATTTATTTATTTATTTATTTAATTCATTTTATTTGTGGGTCTAAAAAAAACCCTTACACAAATCTAGTGGGGCTGGGGCATTTTTACCAAGATTGTGTGAGGCTCCGGGTTCCTTGAAATGCCTTACAGTGCTTCTAATCCAATGTTTACTGCAAGTTTTTATTTTTGAAATGGGTCGCTAGAGGGCACCAAGGTCCCTCGTTCAGTAGCAAAACCACCTCTTTTGTGTCTGAACGTTTTGCAGGGCGTTGGCATAGTGGGAACGGGTCCAGCCCTGAAGTTTCTAGATCTCTGGAGATCTTTGCCCAGAAAGATAGTAGCCTTGTCTTGAAATGTTCCGGCTCTGACTATCCTTCGCCTGCAAAGAAGTTGGGCTGTGTTACTTTAAAATCACACCCAGTTTTAGAAGTAGGCTAGGTGATACCTTTATTGGTCACTACTAAAACAAACAAAAAAAATGTAAGCTAAGCTTTCGATAGCAACTTGCAATCTTTATCAAAGCATTGTGCCAGGAATGCAATCTTGATGGAGGTTGTTGTCTATCAGGAGCTGAGAATCTTTTTGGTGAGATGGAATACACCAGATGACGGTATCAGGAGGCAGGGCTGGTGTGAAGACTGCTTTAAAGTCCCAGATACGGTTTAACACCCAGCATACCAAACAAAGCAGCCTAGTCCTTGACCACTCCCCTTCCCTCAATTTTCCCACCCTCAATTTGGCTGTGTCAAGACTGAAAGTCCCTGCTCACCTAAGGGAATGGGGGGGGGGGAATTGATACAAAAAGCATGTGTTCCATTTGAAAGTTGGGAAATTTTTAGCAAAATTCACTAGGAATAATCAGGGCCAGATTTAAAAAAGAACCAATTTTATCTAGTGGCTGCAGTCCAGGGCTCTAGTATTTCTCTGGCATTTCCCGTTTCACTGGATTGTGTTTTTTAAGATCAAAGTAATAGCTTCCTATACAAACAGTGAAGTCATAACCTTTAGAGATGGGCACGAATAAAAAAAATGGCATTTCGTTTGTCGTTTGTCATTTGTAGGGTCTGTTTCGGTTCATTTCCGTTTTTTTGTGAATTTTTGCAAAAAATTGTTTTCGTTTTCGTTCGTTTTGTTACCATTTATTTCATTTTTTGTGATTTTTTAAAAGGATTTTAAGCGATTCATTCATATTGCAGTAACGGAAACAAAATGCATGACAAAATTTCCAGTGTTTCTGTTCGTTTCGTTTCATTTTAGAGACAAAATTCGTTTGTCATTTCGTTACGTAACGAAATGAAAAAACAAATGGAAACAAAAAAAATGTTCGTTTCGTGCCCATCTCTAACAACCTTGATCTGAAAGGGGTGATCTAGGAGGCCTCTCTTTGTGTAGTTCTGTCTCCATCAGGATGGATTTGAAGCACAATTCTTATTCTTGTTCTTATTTTCACTTAAAAACCGTGTTTTTAAAATTTTAGTTATGATTTAAATCATATTTATTTATTTATTTATTTATTTATTTATCTATTTATTTATGCATTTCTATACCGCCCGTCTTCGCAAAGGAACTCCAGGCGGTTAACAGCATAAGGGATAAAAACCAAAATCAGACATATAAAAACAAAGAAAAAATATAGTAATAGATACTTGGCAAGACGGTGTAAAAAACCCCCTCTAAAACTAAAGGTCGCCAAATGCTTCTTTAAAAAGCAAGGTTTTAAGTGCTTTTTTAAAGGCAGGCAGGGACTGTGCTAGGCGCATCTCATTTGGCAGATGGTTCCAAAGCGAGGGGCCAGCCACAGAGAAGGCTCGGTTCTGAGTAATCGATTTTCTAGCCTCCTCTGGGTGTGGCAACCCGAAGTGAGAAGGCCTACGATGTTCTAGTGCAGGCCTGCCCAACAGGTAGACCGCGGACTACTGGTAGCCCGCGAAGGGTTCAAAAGTAGCCCACTGGCCATCATTAAAAAAGTGAGGGGATAAGTTCTCCACCCCTCCCTCCCCCATCCCAAGGACCACCACTGCCCCAGCAAAGTTCTAGGTCTGCCAGCCCACTGTCTCAGCCAAGCGGGACAGTGCAAGAGCCATTGCGCATTGAAATCTGTTTCTTCCAGAACAGATTAATTGGTTTTCAATGCATTCCTATGGGAAACCGCTGCTCTACTTACAAACGTTTTTACTTATGAGCATGTACTGTTGGAACAGATAAAATTCGTAAGTAGAGGTTTTAGTGTAGTAGCCCTCAGGCACTTTGGGCCGGAAAAAGTAGACCTTGGCCTGTTCAAAGTTGAACAGCCCTGTTCTAGTGGGTCGGACCTCAGTTAATCTTTGTAAGATCCACTCTTTGTTTTTTAATTGCATGTTATCTTTCCTGATCTCCATGATGTCCAAAGATGGATAAGATTTCAAAACTTTGTAATGAAATGCTTAAGATCAAGCAGATGACACCTGACCAAAACATAATTTGTGCCTATTGTTAGTAGTGTCAGGGAGAGAATCTGTGGCACAGCCCTCCCTATTTACATTCTCAAGTTTACCTAAGTGCTTGTGATACACTCTACACATTGCTCTAAACTTCTGCTATAGCAACTGTTTCCTGACAAAAGAACTTGAATGGGCTGACTTTGGTAATATCTCCTTAGATAGGCCTCTTCCCACTGAGATTAAGGGAAGGTTATGGTACTCAGTATTATCAAAGATAACAAGAGTATCCCTTAAATCAGTAATCTGACAGAACAAGGTCATCCTCATAAGAACCGCATCTGAAACAGCAGAGGGAATCCACAAAACCCCTATACTAAAATAAGTCTAAAGGGATGTGACTAAAATGACAAATAATACAGGGAAACCTCTCGAATTGGGATGGTCTGATTTGCATAAATTCCTATTAATGAGGTGTTGTAAGAGCAAATGCAAACCAGCTCAGAGTTTCCCTTGCCTAATCTGTAGTTTTCTCCTCCGCCATTGAGGCTTCTATATTTTTTAAAATCAAATACGTTTGCATCAGTTCAAGCAGTGTGATCGCTTGAGCCAATGTGAAGGAGTTTGTAGCCAGGAGCCACTGTATTTAAAGCCATTCCAGCTGACTACAGCTCCAAGGAGAAAGATCTAGCAGCTGCTGCTTGAAACCATCCCTCCTCCCCAAACCTGGTGCCTGGGTCTGTTCTCATCTTCCCTTCTATTTCATTCCTGTGCTCTTTCTCTTTTAATGGCTTGTTAATCTACTGCTAGGGCAACTTGGCAACCAAATGGGAAAGAAGGAGAGGAATCAGCAGAGGGAGACACAGACAGTGAAGTTTTAGGGCACTGTACTTTGTTCCTTTTATGAGATGCCCCCCCCATGTAGAGATGGGCACGAAACGAACAATTTTCATTTCCATTTTCGTTTTTTCATTTCGTTACGTAACAAAAGACAAACGAATTTTGTCTCTAAAATAAAATGAAACGAACAGAAACACCGGATATTTTGTCATGCGTTTCGTTTCCGTCACTGCAATATGAGTGAATTGCTTAAAATCCTAAAAATAAATCACAAAAATGAAATAAATGGTAATGAAATGGTAACAAAACAAACGAAAACAAAAATGATTTTTTTTGCAAAAATTTGCGAAAAATGGAAACAAAACGAAACGGACCCTCCAAATGACAAGCGACAAACAAAATGCCATTTTTTTGATTCGTGCCCATCTCTACCCCCATGTATAAGACAAGATCCATTTTTTTCCAAATGAAAATTAGTTTTGTAACCACATATACGTTTTTTAAAATAAAGATGTTTTTACTCTGAAGTCCTCACGTGACTGAAGATTCAGTTACAGTGTCCTCATGGCTGTGGTATTAATAAATGAATTTTAATCTTCCCATGTCCTAAAACCACATTTTAAAGTTTGATCCTGAGCAATTTTTAAACTTTTCTTTTGCTGAGCCCAAAGTACTGTGACAAAACCCTGGAAACAGGATTAATGAATATACAAATCATCAGCCAATCCCAGCAGGAGGGCGGGGAATGGTATGATATAAAAAGGGTGGAGCCTAGTTAGTTGAGGCAGTTCAGAGAGTTGAGTTCAGTTAAGTTGAGAGTGAGTGCTGGGAGAGAGAGCACTGCTCTGTGATAGTTCTGTCAGGCAGGGAGGGCTATACTGTTTACTAGGTATTGAAGACAGGGAGGCTTGTAGAGCTGATTAAATCTATTACAGTATATGTTAAAGGCAACGCATACCATCCTCAGATATTGTTATATTTATTATCTTCTTAATAAACTTTGTTATTATTATTTTTATATTATTCGTCTGAGTCTGTCCCAATTCATGAGGCGACGAGTTTAAAAGGTGGCAGCATTATTAAGTGAATAAAAGGTGGCAGCAGTACCATTTCCATCACAGAATTCAGTGTGTAAAAGGGAGGTGTTGCCACAATTTAGTGGCACAGCAGTGGGATGTCGAAATAAACCCGGTTGTGCCTCTGAAAACTCAGTGCCTGGAAAGGGGGATCGTCACAAGTACCCACCAGCTGTACTGCAGGATTGTGGCTGGAAATAAAATAAAATAAAATAAAATAAAATAATTTTAAAAAATTAAAAATTGCTCCTCGCCCCCCACCCCATCAGGTGGGGGGAAAGGACCGATTTTTAAACTTTTTAAATTGAGCTCCAAGTGCTGTAGTGTGGGCTTGGAGCTGGCAAAAAAAAAGTTTAAAACTCACTCCTTCCCACCACCCCATAGGTGTGTGTGTGTGTGTGGGGGGGGGAACGAGTGATTTTAAAACTTTTTGAGGGGGCTAAGCCCCAAGTACCCATCAGCTGTAGTGCGGTCTTGGGGCTGGCAAAAAAAAAAGTTTAAATGAAACAAAAGCCAAAAAATGAAACAAAAGCCAAATTAGTATTTTTAAATTAAAAAAAGAAGTTAGCACCAGCTAATAGGGCAAAAGGGGGGACCCAGATGATCAGCATCCCCACATGCCTATGTGAGGTTGGAAAACACGAATTTATAACCGGGTTAAAAAATACCCAGCATCACTCCTAGGTCATGGAAATCTCGGTTCAACCTGCTGAACCGGATTCCCTTTTTTAAAAAAAAACTCGAAGGTCATGGGGACACATATTTTTGAGCCGGATTACTTGTAATTAAAAACCAGATCATACTGCTCGTGAGATAGCAACCTTTTAACAACCTTCAATTTTAAGTCTAACAATTTTAGACAAAAATATAATCTTATACTCTACAGGGAAAAATACTATAATTTTGATCTAAACATGTTCCCTTCAAATCAAGATAGCTAGAGTAGAGCTACCTTAACACATCCTCCTCAGACTCTGCTGATTCCTTGTGCACCCCTCATCCTTGTCCACCTTTGGTCATCTAGTTTGTTCTACTGCTGGGAAAGCAAGTTTTTATTAGGAAGGGTGGGCGAGGAAAGGACTGGGAGGGAAGGGAAGGGGTGAGGGAAACAAGCAAACTCAAGCACCAGTTACAGGGGGTTATAGGATTTGAGCAGTCAACAAGCTGCAAACAAGGCTGATTTCCTCTTTTTGTTCTGCTGACTCCTGTGTGGCTGGTGTGAGTTGACCTGGAAAATTTGACTTCCCAGGTGCGACTTCACAGCAGATCCATTCACATATTCCTCCTCTGTGTAGTTGCACCTTTCGTCTTCAAGACAATACTGTAGAAGACTCTTCCCTGCTGCCTGCCACCATTTTTGACACATCACTTCTGAGGCTGATGCTCTCAAGATGGCCTCTGATTGGGCTGAAGTTACTCACACCAAAGCAGAGCTAGGGGTCAGCCACAATGGCCTACATTCTCTACCACCCCAGCTGAACCGGAACGCTAGACCTAATCTCTCTGTACAAGACACCCTCATTAATGTCTTCTTGATTATCTTAAAAGTGGAGTCATCTTAGAGGAGGTCATCGGAAAGTTCCAAAAATGGGTTACAGGTAGCTTTAGTACGTACGAGATTCCAATACAACAATGCCAGTATAAACAGAGTAACTTCCATCCTCTCTTGCCATGCAGCAAAACACCATAAATGAACTCACTAGTAATATAAAGCACAGGCCATAGAAAAATTAAACAGATATATTTCTATGAACGGCTTTTAACAGGGCAGTTCATTTTGATTCTTTTCTGTCGTCTCTGTTCTGTGTCACATTTAACAGTGTCTATTCTCACTACTCAAATAAATAAATAAATAAAAGGATAGCACTGAAAGAAAAACACATTGATTATGAAATATCAAAATAATCCCAACTAAAGCCAGGAGAGATTGGAGACACAATATAGACTTTGCAATGTGAATATCAATATTTCTGAAGAATACAGAAGACAGTGACATTTCCATGCTTTTTTTTAAAAAAAAAAAACACATTCTTCGCTCATTACACAAAGCAGTTCAATGACACAGACACAATGATGTTGGGGGGGGGGTGTATTTGATTTTTAGTACCCAGCATGCTTTGGGAAATTAGAGCATTACAAAGGGGGGGATATTATTCCAGAAAGCTGAACGATCCTCATATCAAACAAAAAGAAAATACAGAGATTTTTTTAGAGAACCAGAAACAAGTGCACATTACATCAAAATGCCGCTTCATAGGAAATAATCAATACACAGATACAGTATACATGATACAATATAACATGCATTCTCAAATTGTTAAATCAGAAGATCCAGAATAAGACATAGTTGACTAGTGAGGCTTTTTTGTGCAAAATTCCAAAAGACCATGACAAAAATCACAGACTAAAAAAAATTACCCAAAACCTTTATTTACGTAATTAGTTTTAAAGATTTGAATTTCGTCACAAGCACATGCTAACGATGGACTTGAAGTTCACTCTCGCAGGAAGAGTCAAGGAATTCATCACGTTCAGACATCATTTGAATTTTTTTTATTGGGTAGTTGAAAGAACTGTTGTTGGTGTGCAATTTTTTTTTTAAAAGAAATCCACACCCATCTGCTCTCCTTCTTGTTATTTGGCCAGTTTGAGTTCATGATGGGTGATCTGTCATGTTCAGATTGAGTGTTTTTTTTTTTTTTAAATAGTTTAAAAGGGACCGTTCAATATGCCAAATGTATATTTTCTCCAGATGGCAAGGTGGCATTTCAATGTGTGATTTCATTTTCCTGCTGAATGCAACCATATTATTAAATTAAAAAATAAATAAATAGAAGAGATCATCTTGTGTTCTCAGACAATTAAGAGAAGTAAATATCATGGAGACGAGGAAACAAAAGAGCAGAAACATGTATGCATCTCTTTGTGTGTGTGTGTGTGTGTTTGTGTGTGTGTGTGTGTATTGAGGGTAGGGGATCATTTACGTCTGTGATTGTCATGTGTCTGCTGACCTTCTCCAGAAGAGCATGGCTTTACATTCTCATTCATTTGCACAAAGAAAACAAAGAAAGGGCAAATGATACAGTACTGTACCTCCATGGTCTGAGACTGGTGCATGGCTTTGATTGCATTCTGTGCCATTGCCCTTGTCGAAAACGTGACAAACGCACAGCCTGTGGGAACAAGGGGACAGGGAGCAGGAAAGACAAAAATAAAAAAACAACAAGACAAAAGGGTTGGACGCTTGTTAAACCAACACAGTCTACGAGAAGGGCCACAAGACGAAACTGTTCTCTGTAGTACATGGAATTTAAAAAGGAAACCAAAAAAAAAAAGAAAACAAACAAGAAAGAAAGAAAAAAATAGTAATAATCACCCCCACGCCCCTAAAATTTAGGCTGGTTCAGCAGGTGCTGATGGGCTAATCTGGTCACAGATTGCAGGGGGCGGGAGGGGAAAAGAAAGAGAGAGAGCGAGATGGGAGGGGATGCAGGAGAACTAAGCCTGGAACGAGGAAAACCACACTCACACGGTCAGTTGTATTCCCCCCAGGCCCCGTTCTCGTAAGGAACATGATATGAAAACACTTAAACTGCAGGCATGTCCAAACTTCGGCCCTCCTGATGTTTTGGACCACAACTCCCAGAATTCCAAGCCTGCATTGCCAATGACAAAGGACTGTGGGAGTTGCGGTCAAAAAAATCTGGAGGGTCGAAGTTTAGACATGTCTGACTTAAAGCGTTTATATAATATAGATATATAACTTTGCTTCCATCCAGTATCTTAGCTAGCTGTTTATTTTCAGCATCTAAGGACTCCGTGGCCTTTATTGAAAATCTTATGTTTATAAAGTTTTTTTTTTTTTTTTTAGTTCAACGTGACTCAGAGACTTGGGAACCTGCTCCCTAAAAGCCCAGCCAGGACACAGCCACTCCTAGCTCCTGTAATGTAACATGAAGGCAAGCAAATAAAAAGGTTTTTTTTTCCACCCTGGATGATCAAAAAAGAGCAGGGGAAGTGATTGAACAAGGCAATGTCAGTTCGGTCAGTTCACGCGTAGCTCTGTTTTAATAATACCAGACGTGTCCCCAGCCAATTCTGCAAAAGGAAAATTTGTGTCTGTAGGCAAATGATGTATGTATGTATGTATGTATGTATGTATGTATGTATGTATGTATGTATGTATGTATGTATGTATGTATGTATGTATGTATGTATGTATGTATGTAT
>JAHTLZ010003526.1:2859840-2921253 GCA_023846285.1 Phrynocephalus versicolor | reverse complement strand
AGTAACGACTGTCACACAACAAAACATTTGTTTCTCTCAGAAAGCTGTGTCCAGGTTTTTTTTAAATTTATTTTTACTTTTCCGAAGCAAAATATCGAAAAAGAAATTTTAAGGAACCCCCCCCCCCCCCAAAAGGAAAAAGGAAGCTACACAAATTCAGTGTTTGTCACGGTGCAAGACTGTCGCGAGACAAGCTATCGTGACCACGGGAACACTGAAACAGGGACAAAACCATGGGATCGCAACCAACACTGTCACTGTACAAAACTAGAACAAAGAAAGACGTGAAGTAACCACCTTATTTTCAGAACTTTATCAGAATACACAACCGCTGTGTATTGATTGGCCTACCGCTCCCCTGTCCTGTGCTGCCAACATCTAAGGCTGCGGCAAGGAGCCCTGGAATGCTTTCAAAGAGACCACGAGGCTACCTTTGATTTCACCAGGGCATGGAAACAAAGTCACATGGGCTGCCAGAGATGGATTAAGTTAAACGACATTGGAGGCAAAGGAAGGCTGAGGACAGGGAGATGGAAATGAAAATGGAAGAAAGGAAATGGTGTGAGAAGCAGCAGACAGAGGAATGGAAATATGTCAGACACCCTTATGACTCGAAAACACGCACAAGGAGTATACAATTGCCCCACACATGCCATCTGGCAGGAGCAGAGGGAGAAACGGGAAAGGGGTCCAATTCCCTGGCTCGGCTGAGAGGCCTATCATTTTGATCTCTTCCTCTTCCAGCCATTTCTATTACGGTTCTGTGAAGAATTCTTATTGATTATACATTATATATATATAATTTCTCTGGTGCATACGACCCAGAAACAGGGCTGAGGTTTGTGTTCAGAAATGGTCACATTCCAGGATTTTGAAAGGCGGCGGCGGCAGAGGGACGAACCTATTCAGTAAATTGGACAATACAAGAAAATCCCTGTATTTCAAAGGACGTATGCGAGTTTGTTTTTATCAGAGTGGAGAACATGTATGAACAAGGACCAAAGTTTGGAAAAAATGCACAATTTTAAAAAGTCAGCTGCTGCTGCTGCTGCTGCTGCTGCTGATGATGATGATGATGTTGATAGTGGTGGTGGTAGACATGATGATGGTGATACTGATGGAGGGAAGAGCCCTCTCCACCTTCAAAGCATATATGGAAGTGGCATAGCCAGGGCACAGAGATGGGAAAAGAAGGGCATCCATGTCAGATGAGCACATTCTTGATAAAATAACCAATGTTTTTCAGCTGCATGACAGCTACCATCTTTAACTTCATTAGGGTTGGTTATAGTGCTTGAATATTCAACCCCTCTTCCCTTTATCTCTACATTGTTTCTCTTTTGTGCTGGGTGTTTTTAGGTAAGTAAATTAACCTAAAGGCAGGGGCTGTCAAAATATAAAACTCCCCATGCAAACTGCGATGACTAGTCCAAAACAGTAACTTTCCCTATCTCTCTAAGCCATCCTTCTGAAGGCCATGATAAAGAAGCAAGTACTGTACAGCATAGAATTTTCAAATCAATGCACAAATAATCAGGCTGGAATCCAGGCTGTTCTTCAAACCTGCTACCATTCAATTAAACTTGAGATTTAATGTTATCGGAAGCATCTCGTGGCCTGCAAAAAATGCCCAACCATCTGCTATTTCTTGACCTTATTTAACTATGCAGAGTTCTTTGCATTTGTCAATGGTAAGTAACAGAGGGCAACTATTAACTAACCTAGCATCACCTCCAAACACAGGTTCAATTGCTGTGCAATTGTCTTAAGGGTCAACAGTCAATAACAATGTGAAGGCAGATAATTGCACATCTCACACATGAGTTAGGGAAGGGAGAACAATGAAATAAGTTAATGTCTACTTTTGCATCCCATTCAGTCAGAGGTATTCCCCCCACTACCAGCAAATACAGGAATGGGTCTCTCTAAAATATGTGATATTAACCTCTGCAGTTATTCACATGAGATGAAATAATATTTCTGAATCATGAAGGACAACAACTGAAATACAGTGTTTGGTTGGAAAGGAGGTCTTGTTGCCCTTTCATGTGTTACGCCAATGAAATTTGTAAATAGGGAAGAACAAAAATACCCAACTTGCTTCCATTTAAATAGATCTTCAGAAGGACATTTTAAAGGATGTCAGAGAGGGAAAATAAACTGAAAAAAAAGTACTGTAACATAATGAAAACTGAACTAATATAACTTATATATAAGCCTTCTCAGAAGTAAATCCAGTAGTATGTACCCCCAAGCAAGGTTTCTAACCTTCACCTAATTTGCTTGTGACTGCTAATCAACTTTATAGGTGCATTTTTTTCTCAGCCAGATATTGTCTGAAAGCGAGGCTTCAAAAATACAATACAATACAATAAAAACATGTTCCACTCAATTTCTCTTAAACATTATTATGATGATTGCTATGATTTTAAAAGGGTTTCCAAATGAAGCACGTCTAAATACAGAGGCTGAGGCATATTGTCATTACAGAACCGAGCCATGAAGCTTAACAGCGAACCCAGGCTATTTTTTTAAAGTTTCAATATCCTCACCCCTGTGGTCAATGAGCAAAACGAAACATACATTTTCCAGTCAGGTTGTTTGTTTTATGGAAATCAATTTGTGATTCTAGAAAACATCAGTTGCTTTGGCTTTTATTTTGCTCTGTGCCTACCTGGTAAGAATATCAAGTCAAGAATGCATTAACATTTTAATTGAAGAACAGAATGGAATGGTGCAAACAGCAACACTGGCGTGGTACAAACCAGAGCTTACAAATCCCACAGAACCTCAGGAAAAGTGGGTTGCTGCTTCTACTATCTGAAATGAATTTCTCTCCTTTCTTCCTGTCTTATGTGGGTTAGCAAACCACAGCTGAAAGGAAACCTGGTTAGGGCTAACCATGTTTAACTGTTGAGCACATGTACTGGTTAATCATTTTAACCAGGGTTGCCAACCAGGATTGACCATAAACGGTGGCCAGTGACAAATCTAAACTAATAAATAAACAGGCACCATCAGGTGCAGGATCTGGAAAGCCAGTTTATATCCTGATTATGAAGATATGCCTAACTGGATGTTAGTTAGATTGTGGCTCCAGATGTTCTTAGACTACAACTCCCAGGAAATCTAGCAAGAGGAGACAGTGATTAGTGTTTCTGGGAGTTAAAGTCCAAGAACATGTGGGACCCAAGCCTGAAATGAATACAGGAAATGAATACAGGAAGAAGATTTTTGTCTCTCTTTCTCTCCATCCAAGAAGAAGGAACATGCATTGCATAGATCAGTGGTTCCTAACGTTGGGTTCCCAGATGTTTTTGGACTAAAACTCCCAGATGTCTTCACCACTAGCTGTGCTGGTAGACAGGCATTCTGGGAGTTGTAGTCCAAGAACTTGTGGGGACCCAAGGTAGAGGGACCACTGACCTACTCTAGGTGTGTAGATGCTGCTGCGAAGTGTCACATCTATGAGGAAGCATCTCCCTGAACCCAAGATGGGTCTGATCTGGCTCATTAAAAATGTATCAATGCATTTTTGATTGCACAGTGCTTTTTACCATTAACATAGCAGTCCTCAAAACCACAGAGGTCAAGTTACAGGATGCAGTTTGACATCAGAGCCCTAACTAGTGTCGGCTTTGACCCAGGGTGCTGAAACTTGCTACTGGAAGGGAATTAAGCCACCTGTTGGTGTTTCCTGCCAGAGGGATATGAACCTACCAGCTTGAACATGTATGCTGCTTCCTGCCCTTCCTCCCAGGGCAGAAAGAAAACAAAAAAAAAAAAAAACAGGTGGGCTCCGTGTGGGATTCAGACGCGGCCATTCCAATTCCTCTGACTTTTATTTTCACATGCTAATCGCATGGGACACAAACTTAACCAAGGCTGCTTTTACATGACCCCTTAAATCCGATGCAAAGGGCTTCCAGATGGGGAGCTTAAAATTGTTTTCCCACCAGCTGCAGACTTTTTAAAAAATTAACTACGACCATGCCCACCTAAGCACGCCCCAGTGCATTTTACAAGTACCTGGTCTCCGGAGGTAAAAAAAATTCCGATGCGGATTGTAAAGCTGTGGATGCTGGGCTCTCCTCGCCTTCTGTTTGTTTTTGTTGTCCCCGCCGCCCCTTTAACAAACAGGAATCCCTACAGGGCTGCTCCGATGGCAAACGGAGGTGAGCAGAGGTGAGCCTGCATTTTTTTCTCCCTCCCCTCACTGCAGACAGGAGCAATGGAGTGCGGAAGGGTGGGAATACAGGAAGCAGAACAAAACCCCATGATCTCTGGTCTGAAGTTAAGCTGCCAGCGGATTTTAGAGGTCGGGTAAAAGCACCCCAAGAAAGCAGCCAAGTCCAGGTTGTCAACGATGGCTCTGCTTAGCATTACCATCCATTTTGAAAACTCAAAATTACTGACTGCAAGATTAGGTTAATGAGTATTAGAACTGAATGAGTGGTGACATTCTAACTACTGAGACACATGACAGATGTCTGCAATCACATTCCATGAAAGATTGTTGGGGGTCTTTTTGGACAACAAACAAATAAATCAAAGCAAAACACATCATTTTAGACAAGTAGGTGTAGTAGAATGAATGGTAAATGGTCTACAGTACCTCGGCTAGATTCCATATTGAGGCTGTGCACTAAAATTAAAGAGGGCCAAATTTTCATCAGTCTCAAAGTCATCTGTCTTCAAAACATTATGCATTATTAGCAGATAAACAAAGGTTACCAATCTTTCTCCATGATAGTAACCTGGATGCTCTCAATAGACAAGACAAAGGATTTAATAAAACACTTCCCAAATTAGCTGCAATAATCAGGCACACTCCTCCCAGCTCTCCAGCCTCCCTGACCACCCATCATCTAAGCATCAGCTACATTGCTACATGCAGAAACATCTGCCTAAATGTGTTGTTCCCAGACAACATGGCCAGCTTTGACTGGGTTGGTGGAAGGTGTAGTCCATCACACCTGAAGGACATCAGGCTGGAGAAAGATGCACTGGAAGATCTAAACCTCTCTGGAAACAGAGAAAACTGTGTTTGACTCATATAGAGTGGTGGTTCAAAGTAGAGATGGGCACAAATTAAAAAAAATGGCATTTCGTTTGTTGTTTGTTGTTTGGAGGGTCCGTTTCGGTTCGTTTCCGTTTTTTTGTGAATTCTTGCAAAAAACTTGTTTTCGTTTTCGTTCTTTTTTACCATTTCATTACCATTTATTTCATTTTTTGTGATTTTTTAAAGGATTTTAAGCAATTCACTCATATTGCAGTAACGGAAACGAAACGCACGACAAAATTTCTGGTGTTTCTGTTCGTTTCGTTTCATTTTAGAGACAAAATTTGAAACGAAAATGGAAACGAAAAATTGTTTGTTTCGTGCCCATCTCTAGTTCAAAGCAATAACATTAGTTCCACTGGTGATGGTGTTCAATCATGCACCAAAGGGTATCTGACAGACAGGTCAACGGGCAGGCAGATAGACAGACAAACAGAAAGCCTTGGCTGCCATCCTGGTCATCAGCATCTGCAGCTTAACTTCCCGGTTTTCCAAGGGGCCAGAGAGCTAATCATCTCTGTGTCTTCCCTATTAAAAATAACGTCAAGGAAAAAGATTCCCCAGCTTCAAAGAATTTTGCCTATTATGTTTAAGGAAAACCTTCAATTATACAGATCCTAAGGAAACAGTAATTCCAAACCTTGGCCCCCCAGGTGTCTTTTGACTAAAACTTGCAGAAGCTTTCGCTGTTAGCTGTGTGGGTCAGGATTTCTGGGTGTTGTAGTCCAAGAACAACTAGGGACCGAAGGCTGGGAACCATTGAAGTAGAAAATATATTATTTGGTTCCATTCCATTATCCATGCCGCAATCAGTGCTTTGGTCAGACCTGAGACTGTCTAAGAGTCAGGGTCCATGTTCCAAGTGCCAGTGTTCTGTCCATCAATGCAGCAGCCACTCCACAGAGAGGCATAACTGACAACACAGATTACCACTGTTGTGTGGAGAAGAAAATTGCAATATTTCGGACACATAATGCACAATAAGGAATATCATCTACTGCAGGTTATCCTTCAAGGAAAAAATAGATGGGAAGTGTGGCCCAGGGCGTAGAAGAACATTCTGGCTTAAGAACTTAAGCCAATGGTCAGCAGTAAGCACAGCTGTTCTATTGAGGATAGCTTAGATCAAAGCCAGTTCAGGCAACTGATTGCCTACGAGGACATGGCACAAGAAGAAGAAGAAGAAGAAGAAGAAGAAGAAGTAGTAGTAGTAGTAGTGTGGAGAACAGTCATATACCCAGCAGATACAGTATTCCTTGTAACTATCTATGAAGAAGTTAATAATTGCAAGTTCTTTCACACAGACATGTTTTAACATGGAAGCTAGACCCCAGGCAAAGTTCACCCGGCTTTAATAAGCAGACTGGGTTCCCTCGTCAACATCACTGGGGAAGGCCCAGTTCAAAGAAAAATCGACAGCAGATAACTTTGGCCTGAGATCTGAAATCTCCTTCCAACGTTATAGTTTTTTAGCCAAGGGAATCCTGAGAATAAAAATCCTAATGTAAGAAGCAACTTCAAAAGAAGGAATGTCAGTAAGGAGATTTTAAAGTAAACAATTTGTCCACCCACTTTCATTTTGGGGGATGGGTGGGGTTGGTCCCAATCATAAAATACCATGTCCAATATGACTTAGTTTAGGTGTACGTGAACTTTGGTTTTGTTCAGCAAAGTATTAACTGGTGGGGTGTGGGTGTGTGTTACACAATGGTATTTTACAAGAAACAGCCTGATGCTCACGGTTCTCTCGCCTCCCTTGTCAATGGTGACCATTTAGAGATACAATACAATATAAGAAGAAAAAAATGACAAAAACATGCAGCATCTTACAGACTAACTATTATATGTTAATGTAAGCTTTCATGTACAGGTCCACTTCTTCAGACATATAGCCAGTGGATATGTCCACAAAAACTTACATTAACATATAATAGTTAGTCTTTAAGGTGCCGCATGTTTTTGCCATTCATTTTGTTTTGTTTTGATTTTTGCCTGGAATTCTTGTACAGACTAACATGGCTACCTCTCACAAAGGCACAGTACATGTTTTGTAAGTGGAAGCTCTCGAGTTTAATCCTTAATTTATTGGGGAAGGGCTAGGAAAAAATTCCTGCTGAGAAGTCTCGAAAGATGGCACTTGGCATGGTGGACAATATTGGACTAAATGGAGTGACAAGCCAATAATGTATGAAGCAGCTTTTGATGTTTAGACTAGACATAGGCATGACCAGGAAAAATGACGTTTCGAGTTGTCGTGTGTCGGAGCCGGCCCGTTTCGGCTCGTTTCCGTTTGTCGTGAAATTTTTCAAAAATTTGTCATTTCGTTTGTCGTCTTGTCATTAGTACTGGTTTGGGAAGGTAGGGTAGCGGGCTCCTGGAGGCACCTCTCTGGGGTGGGTGCCTCCTCTGGCCCGCTACGAAGGGAAGGCATTTAGCGGGCTCCTGGAGGCACCTCTCTGGGGTGGATGCCTCCTCTGGCCCGCTACAAAGGGAAAAGGAAGGGTACATGACCGTGTAGCCATTGCGTACCAAGTGGCACTGGCAGAGGCACCTCTCTTTTGGGTGCCTCTACTCTGACTCACTAAGAAGGACAGCATACTGGTGTACAGGTTTTGGAACTTTGGACTGGTGAGTGAGGTGAAAGAGGAATGCCCCTCTGGTGGGCGCCCTATGGCTCACTAAGAAGGGAAGTGTACTTGCGTGTAGTGCAATGCGAGTACAGATCTGCCTTAGGGCTGGGGTTAGGGCAAGGGCTAGGCTTAGGGTTACGGGCAAGGGTAGGGTGAGTTAGTGGGCTGCACCTCTGGGTGCCTCTGACCCACTAAGAAGGACAGTGTACTGGCGTATGGGTTAGGGCTAGGGCTAGGGTTAGTGGGCTTTTTATGCCCGACTGACACATCCTCGAAGTCTCAGTCAAAACCTGGCCAAGTGGCCATGCGATTGGTGGAATGGCTCCAAAAATTTGCATGGTCCCATCCCATGGCCAGCCCATCATTGCGCATGCACAGGTGTAAAAAAATAAAAATAAAAATAAAATAAAATAAAATAAATGGGATTGGAGACAGACGTTTATTTGCAAGAAAAACCCACTGCTGCTACTGTAAAAATTCAGGCAGTTAAAATACCTAATTTTCGCATGTTTCTGTGTGGTGCTTTGGTGGGTTTTTGGACCACGATTTCAAAAAAAATATTGTGGTCGCCATTTTGGATCCCCCCGCACCGCATGGCATGGCGAGACGACGAGGATGCCCCCCACCAGAGCAGCCCAGGACAGGAGAGGGGGGAGGCCGGGGACACCCCCCCCGAAACCACCCCTCTGGTAGGTGCCCTCACTCAGGCAGGCATATTTTCGCCTGCTTTTTTGGTCGGGAATCGGGTTTTTTTTAAAAAAACTTTTTTTCTGTGCCGCTTGGCATCGCGCGATCGCCGCGATGCCATGAACAACAACAACAAATCAGACCCAATTTTTCTTTTATCGGTTCGAGTTCGAGTTCTGACGGCTTAATTGTTGTTACCGTTTCCGTTGCGTAACGGAAACGAGGAACAGAAACGGAAACGAGAATTTCGCCAAGTTGTGCCCATGTCTAGTTTAGACTAATTGTTTCAGTAGCCCATCAACAATGTTTGTAGCCAATGATATGTTGGGGATATAGGAATGAAATAGATGTGTCTCGCTGAATAGTATGGGAAGACAGCATTTCTACTTTGAATCTAGCATCATCTAGCTCTCTGCCTCACTCTCTTTTACCTTTCTTAGTGCTATGTGTATATGCCAAGGCTGCCTTTCTCCAATGGAGATTTGAAAAGCATACTCAATATGCAAAATGACAAAGAGAATCAATTAGCTACAGTTTATGCATTTATCACAATTCCAATCCACCAGGGGAAAATTGAGAGCTATTGAGGCTAGCAAATTTCACAAGAATTAGCGAAGCAAAATGATATTCTCAGGCTCTTGCAGAGGTCAGGATGGATTATCGCTCCCTATCACCCCACACCAATAACCCATTTGAAATTCTACTTGGGAGAAGGCACAACTATTGCAAACATGGGCAATAGTTAGCTGCCTCATCCTCCATTGAGTCAACTAAGTAATGGATGGTGAAGAGAAAACATTTGTGCAAATAGTTGGTAGGTGAACCACAATTTTAAAAAAATTGTTCATGTATGGAATAGGAGACATATCTGGGATGATTAAAACATATTTGGGATGAGATCATACTGTTTTATATATTATAAATTTGCAATACAGCAAAGAATCATAGAATCACTGAGTTGGAAGGGACCTATAGGACCACTGAGCCCAAACCCCTGATCAATGCAGGAATCCAAATCAAAGCAGACTTGACAGATGGTGGTCCAACTTTCTCTTGAATTGGAGGGTTCATTTATAGACTAGACATTCCATTGTATTAGTTGGTATGCGAACAATGAACATTATTGCTTACAGCGTACACACAAAAATAGTATGAAATCCACACCTAAAGTAAATGCAGCATAAAAAATAAATACAACTGTAGGACAGAGCAGAATGAATTTTAAAACCTAAGGAAACTTCTGTAAAGCTTTTTATCTACAAGTTACAGATAATTTCTATTGGATATCAAAGGATCTCTGTGTGCTTTACTTAATTCTTTTGCAGACAGGCGATAAGAAGGGTCAGGATAATGAAAACCAAAGACCATGCCCTGGGCAGCTTCGTATTTGTAGTTGCTCTGAACGTACGTTGTGTGCATGAGAGAAGAAAATAAACAGTTCTCTTGTTTTACATTGGAGACTAGCAGGATATTCCAGCTAAGCTTGGCAGTTGGCAATATGCAGACTGAATCTCGACTAATGTGATGGTCAGGACCATGGAGAGCTATCATTAGTAAACCTCAGGGTTGGGGCATACAGTATTCTAGATATGTTGAGTAGAACAGTGGCTCTCAACCTGTGGGTCCCCAGATGTTCCTGGACTACAACTCCCAGAAATCCTGACCAGCTCAGCTAGTGATGAAGACTTTTGGGAGTTGCAGTCCAGGAGCATCTGGGGACCCACAGGTTGAGAACCACTGGAGTAGACGGTTTCTAGAAGCAGTGCTCCAGTCCTGCAAAGAAAGCTATGGGCAAAGCCCCATTTTTCTGGAGGGAGCCTACATGGAAAACATACAAATAGAAACAGAACAAAGTCCTCCATTTCAATATGAATCAGAGATAAGAAGAAAATTTAGGTGAGATGCAGAAAAACTCATTGAATTCAAGATGATTTCAGATTTCTGCTTCAGGGTTAGATGCTCCCAGCTAGGGGATGCTAGGAAGTTAAGACACAAGTAATTTAGTCATAGGAGAAATCTAGTCAATCACATATTTTGTTCCCCGTCTAGCCATTACCTACAAATGGGTTGACAATTTCATATAAACCAAAACTTATTTGTGAAAGTAAGGACACTTTTCTTTATTATATCCTTTCTTCAAATAAAACCAGCAGCCTCATCTCGGTTTCATGTCATCATGGTCTTTCATCAAGTTATAGCCAAGGTGCACAGCTGGTGGAATATGACCCGGATGGCTCTAAAATTTCCTAAAGTATGTAGCCGGGTTCCTGAACCCAGAGCCAAGATGGCTCCTATGTTCATCTGAAGATTCAAGCCCTTCCCTCTCCTTAGTGAATGAAACACATTAGCTGAGATATCTCAAAGACAAGGAGAAGCATCTGCCTTCATTGTGTGTGTGTGTGTATGTATACACAACTCTGGGAGGGACAATGTAGATCCGTGGTTCTCAACCTGTGGGTCCCCAGATGTTCTTGGACTGCAACTCCCAGAAGTCTTCATACTAACTGAGCTGGCCATGATTTCTGGGAGTTGCAGTCCAGGAACATCTGGGGATCCACAGGTTGAGAACCACTGCTGTAGATGAATGGAGTTAAGAAGCCTCCATAGACTCCAGCTTGCAATGGGCCCAAGTAGAGATATGGAGCTATCCAAGGTAATGAAATTATATTTGCTTGTCTCTCTGACTTGCTTCAGAGGATGGGTCGAAACACAACTACACCATAACTCTAAAGATATGGAATGTATCTTGAATTAAAATGAGCCACGTCAGACCTGAACAAGGACCTAGTTCAAAGCATTCTGGTTCTACAGTAGCTTATAACTTGCCAGTCCATAAGAAAAGGGGGCAATACTTATCAATACCTGGGTCCTTTTAAAGTACAGCAAACTTCTCTACATTTACAAAATAAGATAAGTACTTAAAATCTAAGTTATGCCAGCAGGAAGAAGCCCCACTTCCAAGCAATCATTTGAAATACAGAAGGCAGACTGACAGCTGGATGTCCATTAATAAAGTAGGCAGTGTTCTGTCAGGCAGTGAGGGCTACACTGTTTACTAGCTATTTAAGGCAGGGAGGCTTGTGGAGCTGATTAGATCTGTTACAGTATATGTTAAAGGCAACACATACCAACATCAGATATTGTTATAGTTATTATCTTCTCAATAAACTTCATCATTGTTTTATTATAAAAAAAATAAAGTAGGCAGTTGTGCAAAGTGAGACAGGATGTATGAAATCTCATGCTTGAAAAACATGAATTACAAGAACAGAGAAAAATCAATCCCTACCTCACTGATCTAAATGAAGATGCTAACCTGTTGTCTCCTCTAAAATTGAACCAGGCAATCTGGTAGTATTGAACCACCACCTGAATAGCCTTCAATGCTCAGCCTGTGCATCGTTTCTCAAGCAGACCTTCAGCTTCTGCAAATGCCCAGGATGCGCAGCCAGCTGAGGGAATTGTGGGCGTTGTAGTACAAACACAAAAATCTAGCTTTCAGACCTATCTGAGCCAAGGTTCAAGAAGAAAGATGGTGCTTTAAGTGTTATACAATATGACCAGCCTTTTCCCTTAGGGCTCACTTTCAGTAGCTAAGGCTATCGATCCAGCTATTCATCAGGTCTGCTTCTACAATGTCAAACGTCACTAGCAAATCCAAAAGGGAGCAAGGATTTGCTTCTTCCTGTAAGACTGTCTTACGAGTTCTCCAGAACAGATAAATGATAGACTAGGGAAAGGTATCTCAAAAGCAATTTTCTCCTACAGGAGAGATCAGAAAGAAGCACAAGACCTGTCATTAAACAGATATAAGGGATGCATCTATTACGCTTGTCATCTCAACTGAAACGGTATCTTAAGTCAGTTTTCCTATTATTCTTCAGTAACATAAGAGGATCTATAAACTGATTGTGACCACCTCCCATTTCACCCCCTTCTTTTCAACCAACACGGCTTCCTAGCAGCACAGATAGATATGTTCATCTACAAATCATGGCTAAGGATGGATTTTATGAATCAAAAGCAGAAACTTCAATATCGTGGCCATTTTTAGGGTTGTTTCAGCCACAGTGAATTCTGACAAAAAATGGATGTGATCGTTAGCACCAGCATCGGTCAACGCAATGATCAGAACACAGGGCAAAACAGATACTGCATTAATACTGCGATCTGTTATCACCAGGGGAACAAATGTAGCCATTACAATGTCAATAATGATCATTCTGTTTTAAAATGAGATTTGGCATTTTCTGAAAGGTCACTGGGCAAGGGTGTCCAAACTTTGGCCCTCTAGGTGTTCTAGACCACATCTCCCAGAATATCCAAGCCTGTATCGCCAGTACCAAAGACTGTGGGAGTGGTGGTCCAAAACATCTGGAGGGCTGAAGTGTGGACACCTCTAAGGGGATAGTGGGGAGGCTGGTCCTTTAGGGTAAACAGGGAAGTGCCCATCTGTATCTCAGCTACTGCCCACCAGCCTGCTCTTCAGGTATGGGTTAAATTTTGGAGCCACCTTGAGAGACAAGATGTAATGGGCCTTCATTGGATTTAAATGTAAATGTTCTTCTTTGTCTGGCTTTAGCCATGTTAGTGAACAAGGAAGCTTCAACCGGGATACCTTTATCTCTGCAAAAAAGAAGAAGCGACCATCCATTCCACATTAGTGGCAGAGATCATTACCCTCTTGCCTCCTGATCAACGATAATGAAAGTAACAGGGTTGTAATTTTCTCGCTCTAACGGGGGCTTATTTAATTCTTTGAAACACAAACATAAACAGGGGCAACTATTTCCTGCATGCCTCTGCAGCATATAAACTCTGAGCAGAGGAGTAAAGAAACAAAAACAAGATTCAAAGAGAAGCAACGGTTACCCCCCCCCCCACGTCTCTGTTGATACTGAGGCTACATAGGAAGGGAAAGTTGTGAGGGAAGCCACCTGCTTTTGCCAAAGGGCTAGGACAGTGGTGGTGGTGAGCCTTTGGCACTCCACATGTTTTGGACCACAACTCCCAGAATTCCAAGCCTAGACTGCCGATTCCAAAGGATTGTGGGAGATGTGGTCCAAAACATCTGGGCTAGGATGAACCAGGAGAAACCATAATTTTCTCAAATGGAATTCATTCTTTGGGACATCTTATGCCGGCCGTCCACTTTGAATGGCGATCAGTTAGAAGATGGAGGAAGCTTATTTTCTGCAGCTCCAGAGGATAGGGCCCAAAGTAATGGATTCAAATTACGAGAAAGGAGATTAAGCCTAAGCACTAAGAAGAATTTCTTTATAGTAGGACAGTCTTACAGGCTGCCTCAGAGGGTGACAGAACTCGGCTTTACTGGAGGTTTTTTTAAACCAAGGATCTCAGGATCAGCCCATGTGGCGTGGTGGATTAAGTGGCAGACAAGACTCTGGAGAACAAGGTTCAAATCTCCACTTGGCTATAGAAACTCACTGGGGGAGTGGAACAGGTAAAACCACCCCTTAAATAGCTAACAGGTTGAAAGCCCTATTAAATCATTATATGTTGGTTCCAGCTTAACGGCACATCACTGTCTGGCTTTAGCTCTGGGTTTTTGGCCTGTCACTGCTGCCAGAGACTGCTTACAGCTTTCCCACCTGGAGTATTGTGTACAATTCTGGTCACCGCATCTCAAGAAACACATAGTGGAACTGGAAAAGGTGCAGAAGAGAGCGACTAAATTGATTACTGGGCTGGGGCACCTCCTTTATGAAGAAAGGCTAAAACATTTGGGCCTCTTTAGTTTGGAAAAAAGGCACTTGAGGGGGGATATGATTGAGACATACAAAATAATGCAGGGTATGAGTAAAGTGGATAGAGGGAAGCTCTTCTCCCTCTCCCAAAATACCAGAACTAGAGGACATACACTCAAATTGAGGGCTGGGAGAGTAAGAACTGACAAAAGAAAATATTTTTTCACCCAGCGCGTTGTAAGTCTATGGAACTCCCTGCCACAGGATGTGGTGATGGCATCTAGCCTGGATGCCTTCAAAAGGGGATTGGACAGATTCCTGGAGGAAAAGTCCATCACAGGTTACAAACCATGATGGAGAAACCAGGGTACTTCAAGGGCCAGATGCAGGGGAGTGGTATCAGGAGACAGCTATCTAGTCTCGTGCGCTCCCAAACGCATCTGGTGGGGCCGCTGTGAGATACAGGAAGCTGGACTAGATGGGCCTTTGGCCTGATCCAGCATGGCTCTTCTTAGGTTCTTATGTTCTTATGTAGGGTGTGCTTAGGAGGTTGCCAAGGCGCAGCCCTGATCACACCAGAGAGGGTGGCTCTCTGTTGGGCCACATCAATTCCTCATCATGTTAAAATGAACTCTTGCTTGGTTCAAATTCTCCAACCATTCAGATTATAAAGTCACTTAAAACAACTGACTAACCAACTGAATTCCACCAAAAACTAACTACCGTGGTACCCCGATATAAGAGCAGCTCGACTTAAGAGCAATTCGGCTTATGAGTGGGAAACTGTTGGCGTTTTAACTGCCGCCTTACAAATTTTAAATATGGTCTGCTCAACTTAACAAATATTTGGTTTTCATTTTTTTATTTTTAAACTTATTTTTTCAGTTTTTTAGATAGGTACCCTGACTTAAGAGTAGTTCGACTTAACAGCATGCATTGGGAACGGATTAAATTCGTAAGTTGAGGTACCACTGTACTTACTGATGCTTCCATAATGAATTATTGAACAAACAAAATAAGCAAAATACATCTTAAATAAGTAGCAAAGCACATCTTGGAGGGAGCTTTGCTGGCCCTCTTTTAGATGTCGTTTGATCAATTTGGCAGTGACCGCTTCGAAAGATTCCTTGACCCCATCTTTCTAATAAGATACACAGATGAAAGTCAATGCAAAGCTTTCCTTGACAATTTCAACAGATGCCGGGCATGTATCTTTTATGATTCTCGGGACCATTTCAGAAGTGTACACTGTGCATACTCTAAAGCTAGCCTGTCTCTCCCAGGTCGTGCTTTTGTTTACTATGTATGAGCATGCAATAATAAGTTTCCAACAAATGTAATGTTCTTCTTGCTGCCAGACGTGACATCTTTGATCTTAAGCCCCCGATGTCCGTAACGTTGTTTGGGCTTTTCATACATAACCCAATACCCGGCTTTTATCTATTTCTGTGTTCAATCATGAATCTGATCTTAGCTCTGCAGAGAGGAGGACTTAAGAGTAATAACTATCATCTGGCCAGGGCACTGCTACACTTCATCAGTTTGTGGTTCATTGTGTGATTGCTATCTAGGGGCGAATCGACACATGCAGCCATATCCCATCATTTGCAAGGGGCTCACGGTGATCAGGCACCCCTTTGTGACTGAAACATCCCTGAGACTAACCTCTGCTAGACAAGTGCATAAATCTAGGCTGGGGTTGTTTGCCTTTGGCAATTATGTTCGGAAGACTCAAATAACTCTTGCAGGACAGAGCGTACTTGACTTTCCATTAGTTACAATGAATATTCAACTAATTGCTCAGATACCTGCACTCATCCATTTCCAGCTTGCATAGTTAATCCAATTAGTCCTATTAACACAGAAAATTAAAATGTTTAATTTGCCTTCCTATAGTCAGTACTTGGGGCTACATCGTAGCTTGAACTGAAGCTGTAAATTGAAATTGCGACTAAATTTATGTTGGCACTGTAGGCACAATAGAAGCACACAAGGGTAATGGGAAAAGACAACTATGTCATATAAACCTGGCTGTTCCTTGAGTAGTTCAGAGTGGCTTAACATAACTGATCCTAGCCAGCCTTCTATAGGTCCAGAGCATTTAGCTTTGACAGCAGGACTTGCTGGAATGAGTCAGACCATTCATTATCTGGGTTATACATACATTGATTGCTATACCTCCATTCTAACAGTGGCCCATCCATCCATCAGGGATGCTGAAAGTCAAGCATCTAGAGAGGAGTTAGGAATTTGGGGGATTGCAAATATATGTGAGTTTATTAATTTTTGCAAACCCTCAAACAATTCATGGAGCTGAATATAAAGCCACACTCAGAAATCTTTAAATTTACAAGCTTGTAATGCAATACGAACAAAAATGTGTTCAAAAGGTAGGCAGAAGCATACTATAATCAGAGAAAATGTATGCATTTCAATATTTTATGTATTTATTTATTTATTTATTTGACTTTTAAGCTGTCCATCTGGCAGCCATAGCCATTCTGAGCGGTTTACAACAAATACAAAATAATAATAATAAAAATACAAAGCTAACAAAAGATTAATAAAGCATAATAAATGCATGCTTTTTCTGATATGAAAATGAAGTAAGGTACAAGGGTCTACCTTTAAAAAAACACAATGCAGAGGCAGGTCTGAATCTCAGTCAGAATGAGTTCTGACAAGGAAACTGGAGAATCATACAACTGAAAGAGACTTCAAGGGCCATCTAGTCCACCCCCTGCCATGCAGGAACCCCCATTACAGTATTTCCAACAGATGGCAATCTAGCCTTTGCTTAAAAACCTCCAAAGAAGGAGAGTCCACCACCCTCCGTGGCAACATATTCCACTGCCGAACAGCTCTAACCATCATGAAGTTCTTCCTAATGTTCAAATGGAATCTCTTTTCCTGTAGTTTGAAACCATTGCTCCGCGTCCTAGTCTCTGAACCCATGGAAAACAAACCTGTCCCCTCTTCAATATGACATCCTTTCAAATATTTAAACGGAGCTATCATATCCCCTCTCAGCCTTCTCTTTGTAAGGCTAAACACTCTCAGCTCCCTAAGCCGCTCCTCATAAGACACTTTTCCCAGACCTTTAACCATCCTGGTCACCCTCCACTGGACCCACTCGAGATTGATTGCTTCGACAAGCTTGGGTTGAATGATTCCAACATCTTGAACAGACCCGAACCACGGCTTCTTCCTCTTTCCATTCATTTTTGTCCACAGCAAAGAGGTACATGGACTCAATAGTTCAAATATCTGCTGTGTCATAACCTGTGTTCATAAAGGTCTTAAATCTCCTACAAATCCATCTTGAGGCCATAGGACCTTTGCAGGCATTGAAATGTAACTTTCAATGTATTCTTTGGTCAAATCCAGAAGAAGGCCTTCTGAGATGCCCCCAAAATAAGGAAACATAATTATGGCTTGCAAGCAGGGATCATCCCACCCAAGCTTGGCTAGAGAGAAAGTCCTTTCTTCAGGGATGTCTTCCTGACCCTATTAGAACTTCCTATGAGCTCATTAACTGCTCACGCCTGCCAACTGTTCAATGGGCAAATGCTACTTGAGCATTAATTAACCAGCCTGCTTTGTTTCTGGTTAAGACCTTGGCATATTGCCTAGACAATGAGTGTCATCCCTGCTGCATTGCTTCATAAATTCTTATTTTCAGCTTTGCCCTTGCCCATTTGCTAAATAGCTTAGTGGTTTCATGGAGCCAGGGGTTGGGAGTTCAATTCCCACTGGGCATTCTTGACCAGGGCTAGACTTGATGACCCAGAGGGTCTCTTCTAGTTCTGCAGTTCTAAGAGGATGATTATGATCATCATCTCATCTTTGCAACATTTTTTTTCATTTATTTGTACCCTTGCATACCTTTGTTCCTCTCTTCCTAGGTGTCATCAGAGCTCCAAGTATGACATTTTAAAAGGAATTTGTTGTATTACTTCATATTAACTGGCAATCTGTTTGCCAGCACTCTTGTTGTTGCTCCAGTCATGTTGCATGGTGTTTCATTAACAGGTTATGTCAGTGATGGTGAACCTATGGCATGGGTGCCAAAGGTGGCACTCGGAGCCGTTTCTGTGGGCACCCGACATTGCCCCTTCATAGCCACCTATATACAGGTTAAATTACTGTTTTGGCACTTTGCAAAAAAATTAGTGGGTTTTGAATTGCAGTTTGGGCACTCAGTCTCTAAAAGCTTCGCCATCACATCACTGGGTTATGTTGTGTTATCAAGAGCCCAAACAATTACAGGCACCTGTGAAAAGGATCTGGGAGTCTTGCTGAACCACAAATTGATCATGAGTCAGCAGTGTGATGCAGCGGCCAAGAAAGCCAACACAATTCTTGCTTGTATCAACAGAACCATCGTGTCTAGATCAAGGGAAGTGACAGTACCACTCTATTCTGCTCTGGTCAGACCCTATCTGGAGTACTGTGTCCAGTTCTGTGCACCTCAATTTAAAAAAGACGTTGACAATCTTGAACGGGTCCAGAGGAGGGCAACCAAGATGACTGAGGGTCTGGAAGAAATGTCTTACGAGGAGCGGCTTAGGGAGCTGGGAATGTTTAGCCTTTCAAAAAGAAGGCTGAGAGGGGATATGATGGCTATGTTTAAATATGTGAAAGGATGTCACATTGAAGAAGGGACTGGTTTGCTTTCCATGGCTTCAGAGACTAGGACACGGGGCAATGGTCTCAAACTACAGGAAAAGAGATTGAATTTAAACCTTAGGAAGAATTTCATGACAGTTAGAGCTGTTCAGCAGTGGGATATGCTGCCATGGAGGGTGGTGGAGTCTCCTTCTTTGGAGGTTTTTAAGCAAAGCCTGGGTGGCCATCTGTCGGGAGTCCTTTAAGGGGGGTTCCTGCATGGTCTCTTCCAACTCGATAATTCTATGGTTCCTTCTACTGCCTAACTCTGACAGCTTGCCTTAGAAATATTTACAAAAACACAAAAGACAAGGGATGAAATTTTTTAAAAAATTATTTCTTGGAATCAGGGCGGATAAAAATCAATCACATATATTAAATTTAAAAAAATGACTTTATTTAATAGTCAATATATACCCAATTTTTAAATTTAAATTATGATTTAAATCAATTCGATTAAAATCAAATCCATCCTACTTGGAATACAGATAGAATTCTCCCCTAGTCTCCAACTCTCACAGGGTACTAAAAACTATGCTGCTGGTTAATGAAAGGTTCTGCCTTGCTCCGTAACTCAGTATGAATCTCCTGTTACCATGAGGGTTCATAAGATGTTATATATGTTACAGTAAAGGTCTGAAAGGCTGGTGACAACTGTTTTAAAGCGATACAACATAAACAGATTCTTAAGAACATTGACATCTCTAGCTGCAACCTTTGGTGGTAATGGAGGTAAGTAACATTTTCCCTGATTTTTTTCCTATCTTCTTTTGCTGCTAAACCCTAGCGGGAATTGCCGAACATCTCCAAACAAGGCACACAAAGACCCTTGCCTATAAGCCTACACAGCTACTGTAAAGAGGTAATTAATTCAATTGCAAAAAGGTATCAAGTTATTCTAACTACAGAAACTTTATTCAATTACAAAATGTATCAAGTATACAAGGCATTTCACAATGTATTCTTTATAAAATGATACAGTGCAGGAGTGAAATTGCTGAGATTGGAAAACCAGTCTGCTTCTGCTTTTTGGAAGGTTATTTTGGGTAAGGAAGCCTCCTGAGAAGCTAGGAAGTATGAGACTGGCTAAAGCCAGCTGAATACGCTTAGCTAGCAATAATGGAAAAAAGGGGAGTCTTACAGCAACGCCTTCAAAGTCTAAGGAGAACACCCTAGAAGTGTATAAAAATCATACGGTGAATTGAGCTGGGGTCTATTTCTCCACTAGCCTGAGTCCTCGAAATGTTACATTAAAATATGAAAGTTAGTCTTTAAGGTGCCACATGTTTTGTGTCTTTTGTATCTTTTAAGGATCCTCGTGGCACAGTGGTTAAATGCCTGTAATGCAGGTAAAACTGTGCTCACGACATGGGGTTCAATCCCAGGTATCAGGCTCAAGGTTGACTTGGCCTTCCATCCTTCCGAGGTCGTTAAAAGGAGTATCTAGCTTGCGGGGGGGGGGCAATGTGTAGCCTGCATACTGTAATTAAAATGTAAACCGCCCAGAGACTACTTGAAGTGGTATGGGGGGGGGTATATAAGCAGAACACGTTATCTTTTATTTTGTTTTATTTTTCTTTGATTTTTTTCCTGGTACAGTCATTCATATAATTTTAAGTCCAAGTGAAGTGTGGCCTTCAGTAGTTTTCTAACATTTATTATTAGGGCATGTGTATTTGCATGAATAACTTTCGGGATATGCAACACTGTACAGAACACACAGGCATCAGCTATCACCTTGTGAGCAAGTCCTGGAGGGAGGTGTGCCCTCCTCTCCAATCAAACCTACCAATGAGGGACGAGAAACAATTAAAAAATAAAAGAGGAAGAGGCGGGAGAACAGGGACAGTTAGGAATGGCGGGAAAGAATGTGAAGGAGGTGGTGGAAGGAAATGTGGTGTTGGTGCCGGAAGTTGGTGAAGGAGTGGAATAATTATATGAAGTGGTGAAGGAGGATCCGGGGACATGGGAGTGGGTGGCCTTCCAGCTGCCTTGTGAATTGGTGGAAAGAAAGTGGAACCAAAAAACTTGGAAGGCTTATTTTGGGGGCCAGAAGGTGGAAAGGGCGGCACGAAAATAGGCAGAGGCTGTTTGAATGTCTCTTTACCCAAGGGGAGTGCGATGAAGAGATGCCCCACGCTGCCTCCAGGTTGCCTTACAGACATGTCCAAACTTCAGTCCTCCAGATGTTTTGGACCACAACTCCCACAGTCCTTTGCCATCGGCAATCTAAACTTAGAATTCTGGGATTTGTGGTCCAAAACATCAGGAGGGCCGAAGTCTGGACATGCCTAGCTTGGACCCTATGCCACAGACCTGGGTGCCACACCGTGAGAAACTGTAACGAACAAGTACATGCCCAGCGTGTTTGTCAGAATTTATGGAGAGCTTACAAGTGTTGTGCCCATTGCGCTTACCGAAGACTTTAGTGTAGATAGGCCTGGGACTTTGAGGAGGGTGTGGCATGAAACCCAACCGGAACCCAGTGAGACCAGAGACTCAGGAGACAATTCTATTGTTCAATTCTATTGTTCAAACAAGTTTGTTTAATCAAGCAGAGTGTCAGCAACTAACCATTTCGGATGAATGTTCTACACAAAGCATGGGACCTGGAGGGGAGGGAATCTGCAGCGGACCTCACAAACCTTGAACATACTTATTTAAAAGGAAACCTCAGCAAATTTAATGGGGCTTATTTCTGAATAGACATGTGCAGGACCATGTAATTTCTCATTCACAGCAGAGACCATCCGCAGGGTCACAGCTCCCTACTTAGTGGTTTCCAGTGCCTCAAAATGATTTTGTGTGTTCTGTATCCTATCAGTTGTTGACTTCCATCCTTTACAGATCCACAGCATGGACTACATCAGCCAGGAATCCTTCAAAAATTACCAGTTTAACCAGGACTCATCTATACCAAGCTACAAATATGCAGAAATTGGACAAAAGTTGTTGGGGCTAATGCCTACAATACACTACTTTAGGAGGTAAGGTGGTGGAAAAATATCCTTTTTGAAAGCAACATAACAGTTGACAGTGCTTTTAGTACCATATACTGAGTGACATTCACTAAGTGTTGCTACTTCTGCAACGGACATTCCTTGAATTTTTCCTACTCCCCCCCCCCCGGTTAATTTTTATGAAAAAGCAAACAAACTGAAAAGTCAGAAATGAACAAATAACATAAAAGGTACCTGTAAACACTGTAATAAGCAACAGAATTGGTAAGCTGATAAGCTGCTTTAAAAAAAATGCAATTAACAAATATATAGATTATTATTTTTTCGAAAACCAACTCACTCACTCTGAAAATCCATCAGTATATGATCGAGCTGGGATAGATAAAGTCTATCTCAGAGCATTCTGTCACACACAGATCTCAGGGTGAAGCTGTTCAGATGACGAGTGCAGTCGGGCAGACAAGGAGCAAGCATGATGATGAAATGTTAGGGCCACCAGGGGTGATGAAAAGGGTGAAGTCTCCCCTAACGGCATCCTCCTGGTTGGGTTCTCCCAAGTGTAACCAAGTGGTTTCTGTCCAAGACCACAGAGAATATGGAACCAGCAAGTCACTGAAAGCAAATTCGGCCTCCCATCACCTGGCCTTGGGGGAACACAGCCCCAATGACAGACACATCACGGGGGTGGGGAGGTGTACACTGTACCTAGAGACACATTGTTTCTATGTAGAAACTATGGAGGGAAGGACCCAGGGGGCTTGCCAAAGAAAATAACTTGGATTTTAAAAGAGAGGATGAAAACTTTAGGATCTGGGTGGAAGAAAGGAAAGAAGAAGGAGGAAAAAAATAAATAAAAGGAAAATCACAAGGCTAAGTCCGTCACGTGACAAATTTCCAAGCATAACCTTTTGTGGCCAGTTTTGGCTTCATCTCCCCCAGATGTGACATCAGGTTCCCATTAGAACATTAAAAGAAATATATATACATGCACATATACATTTGCTAGGCCGCTGTACTCACCTCTACTCAGTCCATCTGGTCCACGAAGGATTCGGCATTCTTCTATTTGGCCAAATGGAGAAAACATCACCCTGATATCGTTCTCATTGCATTTCTTCGAAACCATTCCTATGAACAATTTTCGGTCTTCCACGGCTAGGAAATAAAAAATAAATGAATGAGCAAAAGCAAAGCAAAGTGGACTGCTGATATACCACCCCATCCCATTTCAAGTAGTCTCTGGGCGGTTTAAAGTTTTTAATTACAGTATGCAGGCTACACATTGACCCCCCCCCCCCTCAGCAAGTTGGGTACTCATTTTACCGACCTCGGAAGGATGGAAGGCTGAGTGAACCTTGAGCCTGATACCTGGGATTGTACCCCAGGTTGTGAGCACAGTTTTACCTGCAGTACAGGCATTTTAACCACTGCGCCACGAGGCTCTTAAGCAAAGGCCTGCTCCTCTCGCTTTCTCTCCAATTCTCTTCCCCCACATTGAACTGAGTATCAGTCTTGTGGGCATGGCCTGGTAAACTGTCTGTAAGGGTTGTGGACAGCACTTTGCACATAAAACCACTGCCTTCTCCAAATCACTTGCATTTCTCTTGGGACTGTTTTGCATTTGCATTTCACCACTTCTCTCTTTATTTAGCCCTTCTATCCACCTTTGCAGTCTGGGTGTCTCACACACTTTTGTCAGCTGCTTCTTTTCTCAGTTTCACTATCTAAAAAGGAAAACAAGAACGGCAGCAGCCACCCAATAAGCAAGAGTCAATGCGGGTGGACTGTAGCAGGCAGTGTGAACAGATTTTAATGAAGTCTCTGTCCACATGGGCATATAGATATGGTGCATCGCGGCTCTCTTATAACTTGGTTTGGATGAGGAAAAAACAAGACGTCATTCATATTTGATTTTGCTTAGATTAGAACAATCCATCCTTCCCCTGTAAGAGCTGGTACACACATTTTAAGGCTCAGAGGAACAGCATGCATTCTTTTTTGCCGTGCTTATTGTTTCATGTATTCAGCAGGGTATTCTCCAGCCACTTTTATAAGGGATTATAATGGAGAAACTGAGAGAGAAAGTGGGGTTAAAATGAGGGAAGAGAAGTGGGGTGAGGGAGGGAGAAAATAGCACTGTACTAACAGAGGGATCGAGGAGCAATGTAAGAAACCCAATAATTTCACTTCCCCTGACCCTGCTCAAATGACCAGTGGCAGCACTTAATTAACAGGCGATCGGGCTACTAAGCACAGATTGCTGTTCGGATAGGACCTCACTCCACCCCATCCATCTGCACCCTCAACAGACTCTTTGTTGCCTGATCTGTCCACACCCAAAATAGCCAGTCTGGACAGGCCCTTAGATACAGTAAAATCCTCCAATCAAAACAGCTAAGGAAAAAAAACCAGAACAACAATGAGACAAAGCACATGAAGTGAAATGGGTTAATGGGGAAAACGGAGGCAGTGAAGGCCTGAATGTCATGCATGGTGCCCATAATCAGTTTCAAGAAGGAACAGAGAACTGAACGCAAAGGCAGGTGGATGCAATGAGGCAGAATTTGTTGGCCTATAATGATAGAATAATTTCTATTTCAAGCAGGCACTGCCAGCGTGAGATTCCCCTTGTAGGAAAACCACTTCGACAAAAATTCGGTTGCAAAATTACTTTGGGAAAACCAAATCCCCAGCAGACTTGCAATGGGCATGTGAAATATTTTATAAAGGTGGTAAGCTCAGGTTATTGCTAGACAATTTCTTCTTCTACAGAGGCACATACAAAGTAGGTCAAGGCAGCATCTGTATTCATTGAGTTGAGTTTAAGCGGGCGGACATTCTGAAGCTTTAAAGTGACATGAGTCTTCAAACGGCTGGAACTGGGTCACAATAATCTGCTGACAAATCTGGTCCTACACCGAGCTTCGATTGATTCGGCACAGGGGATGGGTCCTCACCATAGAAAGTTAATTGTCTTATGTTATATGGCCATGCCCTCTTGCACTGTTAATGTACCAGGTGCTGGGAGCAGGTCAACCCAACTCTAATTGGGTCTTGTATTCATTTGTGGTCTCTCACCCTCCCAGCTATTTCAACCCATTGGTGCATTTCTGTACAAACATACACAAATTGATCTATGACACCATATTGGGCACATACACACACACACGTGCGCGCGCGCACACACAGAGAGAGAGAGAGAGAGAGAGAAAGAGAGAGAGAGAGAGATCATTATAATCTACAGTTTTAAAAACCTCCATGGCAGCATATTCCACTGCCGAAGAAGCTCTAACCATCAGGAAGTTCTTCCTAAGGGAATCTCTTTTCCTGTAGTTTGAAACCATTGCCCCAAGTCCTATTCTCTGAAGCCATAGAAAACGAACCTGTTCCCTCTTCAATATGACATCCTTTCAAATATTTAAACATAGCTATCATATCCCCTCTCAGCCTTCTTTTTGAAAGGCTAAACATTCAAAAAGGGGGAATGCTTGAATTCAGTCTCCAGAAGATATGGGAGTCTGGAGCCCTCCGTGGCCGGTGAAGTGCTCACAATGGGCAGCTGGTGCTCATGATGGGCAAGAGGCCTGCCAACGCCCCACGGCAGGCGTAGGGCTGGCCAGTGGCCATGGAAGCTGCCAGTTCCTTGCCACCGCCTGGTGCTCCGGTGCTTGTTTTGCAAAGGTTCCGAAAATTTTGTTCCTCTTGCAAAAACGCTCGCAGGCTGGGGCACTCGTAAACTGAGGTATTACTGCACTGTGATCTTCTTCTGAGGATCACGTGAGGGCCACCTCTGTGGCAGCACAGAGTACACACACTGCAGATTATTATAAGGCCACGGAATCGTTCCAAGTCACAGTTCTTGTCTGTGGTTCCTGAAAACCACAAGTCCTTATTATGATACAAAGAGGAATCCAGCTCCTCTCTCAGATCTGGAAATAGCATGCAAATTCAATTCGCGGCTAATGAGCATCACACCATCAGCGCTTGTCGGGAAGCGTGGAGGAATCGTTACTCCAGAGAATCTGCCGCAGTTATTTATGTCTATTATTGTGCAAATGATTTTAGTAATGAAGGAGTTCTTTTGTTTCCATTCAACTGGGGGTTGGGGGTGGGGGTGGGGAGAGCAAAAGAGAGGAAACCCTTCTGCATCTCTACCAGGGCCCCAGACCTCCAGACCCCACACTGCCTGGACGTTTAGCAAGTATTTGCTGTGAAGAGGCTATAGCAGAAAAAAAGGTGGTGGTGGAGAAAACTAGTATATATTCATACCACTTTTTGGACATGACAGCTTTGATGCTTGTCATGTACCTGACTATACAAGGAGCATAACTTCGCATCACAAGAGGTCTCCGTGTGTTTCTTTCGGGGGCAGAAAGAGTTAGAGCCTGATTGTTCATTGATTCTCTAGGTCTGCTATTTGGAATAATTTCTCTCCCTCATCCATGCATGAGGAGCCAAGCCATTTCGCTCTTTCATACCAGTGGATACTTGTGCTTCAGTGTGTGTTGCAGGGGGGGGGGGAGAGGGGGAGGAGAGGGGGAGTCGATGGCAATGTTTTTCTTTTCACCTAATCTAAAGTCCTGCACATGTTGGTCCCTGGCAGGCACTTGCAGACAAGCTGGAGTTAAGTCTCGCTGGGGAGTCAGCTCAGGATTGACTCGGGTGTTTTTCTCTGCAATGACCCTGGTTCGACTTGCAACTCACAAACCCACCTGCCCTCCCCCCCTTTTTTTTCCTGGGGAGAAAAACTTGTTTTAAATAGGAACTTGGACTTAGGGCTTTGGGACTCAGTAATACCTCAAAGACTCAAAGACTGAAAGAACTGGGAAAGTTTAATGTTGAGAAAACAAGAATGAAGGGCAATATAAATTTATGAGTAGAGATGGGCACGAAACAAAATTTTTTTTTCCATTATTCATTATTCCTTTCATTACGTAACAAAACAAATAACGAAAATTGTGATGAAATTGGAACGAACCAAACAGAACCACGAAAATTAGGTTTGTTACATTTTGTTTTCGTTAATTAAATGAGCTATTTTTAAATGTTAAAAAACGTCCTGAATATCCGTAAAAACCCAGCGATAATTATTTATTCTGCCTGATAATACCTACCGGGGGGTTGGGATCCTTAAAATGTGCATTTATGTCTTTTCTCAGATCGCTGTATTTTTTTTCCTTTAAGGGGAGTTATGGGACATTGACCCAAAATGGCTCCCAGATGCCTAATATTGATTTCTTGGGTATTAAAACGCCATGCACATCCGTAAAAACGCAGTGATAATTATTTGAAATTATTACCTACCGGGGGTTGCGGTCCTTAAAACGTTTGTTTTTGTCTTTCTCCCATCGCAATGCATTTTTTCTTTTCCCTTTAAGGATGACACAAAATGGATTCCAGCCACAAGATGGATGCAAGCCATGTGATGGGATCATGTAAATTCTTGGACAATTTGAACCAATAGCATGCCCAGGTTGCAGACTGCGTAGGTGTGGCAGCCACAGAGAGCATAAAAACCTTTGGCAGCCCTCGTCCTCCTTGCAGTCTGTGGTGGGAGTTAGGGTGTGATTGCTCTCTGTGCAACTCATTACTTTAGGCCAGCCAGGCAGGTCTGTGCCTCTGTGTTCCTGCTGGGTGCCGCCTGGCTCTTAGGGGAGAGAAAGAAGATATTTCTCTTGCAGTCTCCCTGTGTGTGCGTGTACTTCTCAGTGAGTACCCTCTCCTGCCCCGTGGTGCAGTCACTCTGCAGCTGCCTTATGCCCTGGGTAACACCCGCCACTGCCATTGCAGCCTCCCTGTGTACCTAGTCTGTACTGTGTCTCTGTCAGCATCATTTTTTTGTTTGTTTTCCCTCTGGTCTGGGGCATTGGGGGACGTCCGTGTGCAGAAATGCTTTAAGTTGCACAAAAAGCGGGTAAAAATGAAAAACGAAAAATGAAAAAAATGAAACAATTTTTTCAAAAAATTCACAAAAAACAAAAATGAACCGAAATGGACCCACAACGAAAAACGAAAAACCGAAACGTCATTTTTTTGATTTGTGCCCATCTCTATGAGATATTTGAAGGACAGTCATACAGAGGAGGGGCAGGATCTGTTCTCCACCACCCCAGAGTGGAAGACACACAACAAAGGGATCAAACCTACAGGAAGCCAGATTTCGGCTGAATGTCAAGAAAAACTTCCTAACTGCTAGAGCAGTACAACAGTGGATCCAATGACCTCAAGAGGTGGTGAGTGTTCCAACACTGGAGGCATTCAAGAGAAATTTAGACAACCACCTGGCAGATATACTTTGATTTGTATTCCTGCATTCAGCAGGGGGTTGAACTTCATGGACTTGTAGGCCCCTTCCAACTTCTCTATTGTATGATTTGGGACTCCGATCTAATGACTTGTGAACATCCCTGGTTCCTAGATATCCAAAGGACTATATCTTCCTATAAGATATCCCCAAGTTTTAAAATCCTTGGAGAACACCACTCTTTACGTCTGTCCACACTCACAAGCACTTTACATGAGGACAAAGACAAAACAGATTGTGCTGCTTAAATACCACTCCATAGCATTTAAAGCTCTCTCTGGGCGATCTACAATTGTGGCCAATATGTTTATTACTTTCTCATACAGTGATTGATTTTGTTTTTAGCTGCAACTCTTTTAAAAAACATTTTAAATGTTGGGAGTGAGAAATGCTAGGCTATGAACAACATAAAATCTGGATTTATCAAGATCTATATTTATCTAGCTGTTATGTTGTCTCACAGATTTGTCTATATCTGTCTCACTGATTTACTGTCGTCTGTCTCACAGATTAACTGTGGGGATCTTGGTAACAAAATGCTTGTTCTACAGAACCCCCACATTCATACCTATGTTCAGCTTCCACTCATTGCAACAGAAATAGTGCTCTGAATTCAACTGGCATTCATGGAAGTCTCATTAGGATTGGTTGTACAATCAATTAAACCATGCGTCGGTTCTGGGTCTCAGACTGATCCCTTGTTCTTCTGGGATGGCCCACTGCTTTGTTGAAGGCCCACTTTGGATATCAACAGGCCTTAAGTGCTGTCTTCAGGTGCCTGTCTTCCTTCTTCTTGGCTTCTGTGGAGGTGGGGATGCTCTCTGCTCTGTGGCTTAGGGTCCTGATGACTCCTAGTTTGTGCTGTAATGGATGGTGGGAGTCAAACAGTAAGTATTGATCTGTGTGGGTGGGTTTCCTGTAAACTTCTACTCACAGGCCACGGTCAGGTCTGATGATGACTGCACAATCCCTTCAGGCTGTAGGTGATGGTGTTGTTGTGTTCCTTTTCAAATATCTGGGGCCCTGTGGCACAGTGGTTAAATCCCTGTACTGCAGGTAAAACTGTGCTCATGACCTGGGGTTCAAACCGAGGTAGCAGGCTCAAGGTTCACTCAGCCTTCCATCCTTCCGAGGTCAGTAAAATGAGTACCCAGCTTGCTGGTGGAGGAGGAAAGGAATGTGTAGCCTGCATAATGTAATTATATTGTAAACCGCCCAGAGACTACTTGAAGAGATATGGGGCAGTATATAAGCAGAACACTCGGTGCACAAGAGATTTCTGATGCAGTATTCAATAGTAAAAGATTTGTCTAAAAAGAGCAAGCATTATGGGAAGTCAGGAGCAGTTGGTCTAATTAGGGTGAGTGGGGTGGTCCCTGATCACCCCAAAATTAGGCTAACCCCACGTCTGCAACCTTTTTTTAAAAAAAACCAGACAGGGATGTCATTCTGGGCTCAGTTTACACCTGTGTTCTGCCTGTCTGCGCACTATGGAGTCCACACTCTCCTTCCATAGGCAGGCAAAAAACCTAACTGTTGAGGCAAGAGGAGTTAGCATGTCTTTTATCTTTTTAATATGCTTTCTTAATTGTTCAAACTGTTCCGAATATGACACCCGTAGTACAATTGCTTTCGGCAAGAATCTGTGTAATGCCATGCGTTTGTAGCTTCTACATCGTGGGTTTTAATAGTGTAAGCTGCCTCAGGTCCTCTTCGGGAGGAAGGCAGGGTGTATTTAATGAAATGAAATGAATGGGAAAAAAAACCGAATGAATGAAGAAACGGACAAATGAATGAATGAATGAATGAAAGGACTCCAGCTAACACTGTGAAAAGTAGCACGAAAAACATAAGTGCATGTGGGGCGGGGGGAGGAGGAAATATGTGTGACAGCACCATGGAAGCAGGAGAAATACATATGTAAATCATCAGCCAATCCCAGCAGGAGGGCGGGGGATTGTATGGTATAAAAAGGGTGGAGCCTGGTCTGTGAAGAAGAGTTGTTAAGAGTTGAGAGTTGAGAGTTGAGAGTGCTGAGAGAGCACAGTTCTGTTAGAGTTCAGTCAGGCAGGTTAGGTGTGAGGGCTTTACTGTTTACTGTTTATTAAAGACAGGGAGGCTTGAACATTTGATTTAATCTATTTTATGTTTAAGGCAACGCATACCAACTTCAGTCATTGTTGTATTTATTTTCTCAATAAACATAATCAGTATTTTTATATTATACATCTGAGTCTGTCCCAGTTCATAAGTCAATGATTTAAAAGGTGGCAGCATTACCAAGAGGATCCGGTGAAGATAAATAACTTGATTCTTTACACTTCACGTTTTCGTCACAATCACACGTTTAAAAAGGAGGTGTGGTGACAATATTTTCTCCCCAATTTCAGAGAGCGCCTTCTTTATCTTTCTGCATGGTTTGGCCCCTCTTTGCAACAAGAGGTAGCGAGTTGCTAAATAGCCATTGTACAGGATCTAAAACTCTCACATGTGAATGGAGGTGGCCTCTGGTGATTTTAAATTTGAGACTTTTCCCGCCGCCACTGAAACAGCGTTCTCTGTTTAACAAGAGACGCGTGGATGCCCTGGCTCACCCAGCTTCTGCTAAACTGGGGTACAGAATCTGTGATCATTCATGGGTAGTTAGATGCTAGATCCCATAGACCAGTGAGGGTGAAACTTTTAGAGGCCGAGTGCCCAAACTGCGATTTGAAACTCATTTTTTTTTTTGCAAAGTACCAATACAGCAATTTAACCTGAATACAGGTGGCTGTGAAGGGATGGTGTCAGGTACCCACAGAATGGGCTCCAAGTGCCACCTTTGCCATAGGTTCACCAACACTGCCATAGACCCCGACAACTTCAAACTGTTTGGGGGTTTCACCAGACCTGGATTGTAACAAGATCTGGAGGGGGTGGGGGGAGAGACATTTTCTAGTCGAAGGGTAGAATTCCGTACAAGCAAATTAAGACTTTTTTGCATCAAAGGAACTCACTGCTCTCTCATTTGCTGGATAGCTCAGTGGTTTAGAGATCTGGCTGTGGAGCCACAGGTACCCCCCCCCTTACCCTGTGCTGGGGCGACACTTGATGATCTACAGCAGTGCTTCTCAACCTTCCTAATGCCATAACCCTTTAATACAGTTCCTCATGTTGTGGGGACCCCCCAGCCATAAAATTATTTTTGTGGCTATATTATAACTGGTTGTTCAGTGCACAGAGTTCCTCTGGGAAAGTAGGGCGGTATATAACTGGAAATAAATAAATAAATAAATAAATGAAAGAAAGAAAGAAAGAAAGAGTACTGACACAATCAAATATCTGAGTGTCCTCCTTATTCTAAGACTCACAATGTTCTGGAATCTAGTTCCTGCTTTACAACCACCTGCCCACCCACAAGTGGCAAGCAACTGACCATGGCATTTAAGAAAAGGAACATGCGTGTGTCTATCTCTGCACATTGCACAGACAAATACTGGGCACATCTCCTCTCTCTCTCATTCATTCTCTCTCTCTCTCACACACACACACACCCACACACCCACACACACCCACACACACCCACACACACCCACACACCTAGATGTGCACAAATACAATTCATGGATAGACAGAGAGACAGAGAGAGACAGAGACATATAAAGAGACAGAGAGAGAGAGAGAGAGACAGAGAGACACACAGAGAGAAAGATTGGGGGAGAGAGAGAGAGAGAGAGAGAGAGACAGACAGACAGACAGACAGACAGACAGACAGACAGACAGACAGACAGACAGACAGACAGACAGACTGGTGGGGCAGACTGTGATGCTTCTGCTGCAAAGCACAGGACCTCCCCGTTCCTGCTCACCCCTTGACCTGCTTGGAAGAGACCACAAGACCCCCCCTTTGGTGATTGCCTGGGCATTCCCAGTATTTTAACCATATTTTAATAGCAACTGTTTACATAACATGGTTTCTGGCTCCCCCTAGTGGCCAGTTCTAGTAATGATACCATCAAAATATATTTCTGTAGCAAACAATATGCATAGTATGGTTTCTGGCTCCCTCTAGTGGTAACTTCAAATTTAGCAATACAGTAAGTCCTCAGTTTACGAGTGCCCCGTTCTACAAGCATTTTGCAAGACGAGCAAGCATTTCAGAACATTTTGGTCCCATTTAACAAGCTTGCCTTGCAAAATGAGCACCGGAGCACACACACCCTCCTCCTCTGCTGGCCCTGACCTGATAAATCCTTGTTTATTGTGACATTGAACCAAGCTAAGGAACAGACTATAACAGGAGCAGCTTAGAAAAATAACCCCAAAACAAAACAAAACAAAACTGGCTGATTCCAGTCTGGCAGGCATTTATTAATGTCCAGGAAGTTTGAAGAAAAGCTGCTCAAATCCAGAAAAGGAACAAAGTGCTGAATCAGAAGGAGTAATTAGATGCCTTATGTTAGCACTAATACATGGGCAGGGGATTGCTAATTAATTCAGGCAGGATTAGAGTCAGGTGTGACCTAGACAGATTGTGAGCTAGTGTTTTTTGTTGTTTTGGAAGGAGGGATTAAATTTTCCTTCTTTTCATGTTCCTTCACTTTTTAATTTTTTTTTAAAAAAAATCCTTTCATTTCTATGACAGCTGTTAACTCTTTCCTTATGAGTAGAAGTGACTGACAACAACACTTAGGCCTACAAATAAATTCACAGATCTCACTAGTTGCATAAGGAGCATAGGACAAAAAGCAAAGGATTAATACAAAAACTGCTTGCAAAAAAAAGAGAGAGAGAGTCCCTGCTATTTGAGTCTTATTTAATTTTGATCCCCGGCTCCACCAAGCTTGTAAGGGCAGCTTAGAACACTGAAATATAAGAAATGTTATATGTAAAAAAATACACACTGGAGGTGTACATTCTCTGCACCAAGAAAACTTGTTCTGCTTGCCGTTGTTGTTCTTTTCCTTGAGCCTTCTAGAGCTTTTGTGCCCCCCCCCAGAACGATACAGAATCCGGGGAGACATGAGCAAAGGTCTCGAGTGGGTACAGAGGACGGCAACCAGGATGGTTGAAGGTCTGGAGGAAATGTCTTATTATGAGGAACGGCTTAGGGAACTGGGAATGTTTAGCCTTTCAAAAAGAAGGCTGAGAGGGGATATGATAGCTATGTTGAAATATTTGAAAGGATGTCATATTGAAGAGGGGACAGGTTTGTTTTCCATGGCTTCAGAGACTAGGACTCAGGGCAATGGTTTCAAACTACAGTGGAACTTTGACTTACATCCTGCTTGACTTGTAGCATATTTGACTTGCAGCAAGAAGGGGCCTGTTTGACTTGCATCGCAGGCTTTGACTTACAGCTCGGAGCCCCGGCGCAAGGCACCGGAATCGGGTGGCAGCCACGACCCAGCATCACGGCTGCCACCTCCAAACTGCTCCTGCCTTCTTCCTCTCCTCCAGCAGCGGTGGCCTCGGCGAGGCCAGCTCCGAGCACCTGGAGCTGGTCCTCGGCCTCACCGAAGCCGCTGCTGCCGCCAGAGGAGTAGGGCCAGGAGGTCGGGGCTGGCCTCACTGGTTAGACAGTCGACTCAGTCTTGTAAAAAATCTGCAGAATTCTGGTCCACAATGGAAGCATTTTAGTTGGGAAGCTGTACAGTTGTGGGACTCTAATGGTAAGCATAGAGTTGTTCAGAACTTGGAACGTCAGGTTAAATCAGTAAAACTTAAATGTTAGACATTGTTGCTATGAACATTAAAAAGTGGAGGCGTATAACTTGTGGACTATAATTCCACTGCCTCCTCCTCTCTTTGAAGAGACATTTCATTTACATCCCTGGAAGGAATCTCCTATCCCAGTCAAATTTGTGTTAAATTGCTGTTTTGGGGGGTCTTTTTCATCATCTGGAATGGATTAATCCACTTTCCCATTACTTTCTATGGGAAAAGTTCATTTGACTTAAGGCATGTTTGACTTATGTCTAGACCTCTGGAACGGATTAATGACATAAGTCAAGGTTCCACTGTATAGGAAAAGAGATTCCATTTGAATATTAGGAAGAACTTCATGACAGTTAGAGCTGTTCGGCAGTGGAATATGCTGCCACAAAAGAGGATGGTAGAGTCTCCTCCTTTGGAGGTTTTTAAGCAGAGGCTGGTTGGCCATCTGTCAGAAATATTGTGATGGGGGTCCCTGCATGGCAGGGGGTTGGACTGGATGGCCCTTGAGGTCTCGTCCAACTCTAGGATTCTATGTTTCTATGAAATGGGAGAGGGAGAAAGGGGTTGAGGGGAGCAGGAAGAATGAAGAGAAGGAAAGGGGAAAAAAGCAAAGCAAAGCAAAGCACTCTAACGCTGCAGAGAGATTTGGTGCCCAGCCATCATTTACATTTGCAAGTATTAAAATCTCTAAGTGCATGGCTTCTGCCCTGATTACTAATTAATGAGGAGCAAAGATGCCCGCTGGAAGGAAACAGCGATGATTATTTCTGCCAGGTGGGAAAAGCCAAGTTCTTGCAATCTAAGAAAGGCAGGAGATTTTTTTATTTTATTTTTTTGACGTGCTTCTTAGCAAATTATGAAAATAAAGGGTCCAAAGCAGAGCCAGATGAAAAACCAAATGTGTCAAAGTGGGTGAGCCTCTTTCGTGCCCAGGCCAATTTAGCACAGTTCAAACTAGAGATGGGCATGAGCCAAACTCTGAACCGGGTAGAAGGGGGGGGGATGATGACCCAGGTTAGCTCATGGTTCAATTCCCACAACCTGTTTTGCTGAAAGAAAGCATTGAACTTTTTACCCCTTGGCACTTCCTTTTGCCTTTAGCAAAATGGATACCTGCCTCATTCCCGTTCTCTCCCTGGTTCTGCCATCTTCTCCATCTCTTCCTCCTTCTCCGTTGCCATCTTCAGAGACAGTGTTCTGGCTTGCTTTCCAGGAGGCAGGCCTGATGTCTCTGCACGTGTGCTTTCAGCTGATAGGTAAGCACATGTGCAGAGACATATATAGGGTGGTGAGCCCTGCAATGCTGGAAGCATTTAAGACAGGCATGTCCAAATTTTGGCCCTCCAGATGTTTTGGACCACAACTCCCACAGTCCTTTGCCACTGGAAATACACACTTGGAATTCTGGGAGTTGTGGTCCAAAACATCAGGAGGGCCGAAGTTTGGGCATGCCTGATTTAAGAGATTGAACCACCCCCTGTCCAATCTGCTTTGATTTGGTTTCCTGCACCAAGCAGCACACTGGATGATTTTCTAGGCCCCTTCTACTACAGCACACTATTTTATTTATTTATTTATTTATTTATTTATTTATTTGACTTTTATACTGCGCATCTAGCCCTACGGCTACTCTGGGCGGTTTACAACATGGAATCACATAACAAGCTAACAAAGGAATATATTAAAAAAATTACAAGGAGTATAATAAAGCAAAATATACATAAATCAACAACAATAAATTAAAATTAAGCCAAAATGAAGATAAAAATAGCAGGAGACTGATAAAGCAGGGGGGGCAAAGAGTGAAGATAAGTGGTAAAATGAATGGTCACTTATTGGATGTTTGAGAAATCAGGAAAGAACATTCTATACAATCAGGTCTCCAACCTTTTTTTTAAAAAAAAATTGAAGCGAAAGTGCCAACCGAATCTCTGCGGGTAGATGGTTCCATAACTGGGGGGCAACCACTGAGAAGGCCCTACTCCTTGTAACAGCTTCCTGGGCCTCCCTCGGGGTTGGAACTCCCAGGTGTCCTGCCTGGCTAGCATGGGTGATGCTGGCAGTTCTTCTTGGGAGGAGCCGCTATGATTTTTATGGTTCCTCTAGTTCTGATGGAGCAGCATAGCAGAGTTCACCAACAACGCAACAAGACAAAAAAAGTATAACAGTATTCTATTTTTCCTCTCTCTTTCAAGTGATAGGAGACGGTGGCATTTTAAGTAGGAAATTGGTCGATCACCTACCGTTGGACTTTTCGCTATCTGCCGGTTTCATCTGAATGGGATGATGCATCTAGAAACAAGAGACAACAACAAGAGAAAAGAAAGTAAAGTCCATTGTCAAGGCACTAGTCAAGCACGGCACAGTGTTTTCATTTGCTTTGCATATGCGGTGGTTGCACCCATGGGAATCATGTAGGGAGCATGATCCATATTTAGCGGGGAAGGAACATATCAGAGCACCTTCCCTGCATGTCAGAAAATCCTCGATTAAAAAACAACAACACGGTGACCGTTAAATAAGCTGGGTAGAGCAGGCTTGGGAATGTTATCTGCTGCAACCTTAAATGGCTTTTACTTGGCAGCATAAACATGGAGGAGCCAAAATTCCAATCTCCTGTAAGCTTCCATTATTTAATAGGCCATCAATCTGAAAGACCTTTGTTCACAAAACAGGGTGGGGGGAACGACAGGACACCACACCACACATACAACCCTCCAGCTTTTTAAGTACTGGATTGCGTTACCGCTAGAAAGCTTCTGAAAACCCCAAATTATCATATCCATAGGACTCATCCTAAGGCATCGTGTTCCCACGTGTTTGCCATTGCTACTACTACTTATTTATTATTATTATTATTTATTTATTACACTTATATCCCGCCCATCTTCTGAAACGGAACTCTGGGCAGCTAACAATAAAACAACTACAAAAAGAAAAACAAGAAATAAAAAAAATCCAATAGAATTAGGAGAGACAATACCCTCCAGAAAGATGATGATGAAGAAAAAATTAAGAAAAAAATTAAGAAATTACTTGTGTGTGTGTTGTGTCATTACTAAAGATGGGCATAAAACGAGCAATTTTTCATTTTCGTTTTTCGTTTCGTTACGTAACGAAACGAAAAACAAATTTTGACTCCAAAATGAAACGAAACGACCCGAAACACGAAAAATTTTGTCGACCGCTTCGTTTTCGTTACGGCAAATACATTGAATTGTGCTAAATGGTAACGAAAGAGCAATTTTTCATTATCGTTTTCATTTTTTCGGATCATTACATAACGAAATGAAAATGAAATTTTTTGCAAAAAAGCTCACAAAAACAGAAACGAACTGAAACGGACCCCTAAATGACCAAACGACAAACGAAACACCATTTTTTTGAGTCGTGCCCATCTCTAGTCATTACAGTTGTGACCGGCTCTTCATGACCGCATGTCCATGGAGTTTTCTTGGCAGGAATACTGGAGTGGTTTGCCAGTTCCTACTCCAGGCGCCTACAGCACCTGGTATTCCCTGGTGGTCTCCCATCCGAGTACTAACCAGGGCTGACCCTGTTTAGCTTCTGAAATCAGGTGAGATCGGATGTGCTTGGGGCATCTAGGCAGCTTGCTATTACTACTTATGCAGGGTCAATTATGGGCCTCTTCAACAAGGTGGAATGATAGGGATGCAGACCGAAGAAGCCTTGGACATAGAATCACCGAATCATAGAATCATAGAGTTGAAAGAGACCTTGAGGGCCATCCAGTCCACCCCCCTGTCGTGCAGGAACCCCCATCGCAGTACTCCCAATGGTCATCCAGCCTATGCTTAAAAACCTCCAGAGAAGGAGACTCCACCACCCTCCTTTGTGGCAGCAGATTCCACTGCCAAACAGCTCTAACATATTTTAGCTTGTCCTTAAGTAGCAGTCTGATTAATTAGTTCATCACCCACTCAATGATCCATCAACACCTGTGGTTCCTATGTTCTGGAGCTATCATAATATAATCTCATTTTAAAGAAATATTATTTAAATTTTTTTAAATAATATTTTAAAGAAATCATTTTAAAGAAATATTTATTAAAGAAATAAAGTCCATTATTGTAATAATTACATCCAAGCAATGTTCCTTCTATTTTTTTCCTTATGTGCGCAAGCCTTGTCTGTCTGTCTGTTGGGACATGGCGGTTGGTTTTTTGGCCAAAACCTAGAAGTAAATTGTCACTGATTTCTGCTGCCCTTGAGCAGTGCTGATGAAGCTCTTGTGCACACAAGGCTTACAGGGAATGTTGCATCCAAGCATCCCAATCACCCTTCGGTGAGAGCATACTATTTTATAGGAAAGAGATCTTCTGAGATGTCCCTTAAGTAAAAACGGTTCGCATGTGTAGCACCTGAACGTTTTCTGCTAAAACCCTGACCTATGGCTGCTCACCAACCACAGCACACTTCTCTACTCGTTCTCTTTGGCTGTTCAACCAGTCCTTGGCAGGAGCATGGGCTTGCTTGTCCTACCTCCCTTCTGAGTGGGTAATCAACCAATGAGGTGGGGAACAGACTGGACGAACAGCCAAGGAAGAGAAGGAGAGAAGAAACCTGGCCGGTGAGTTTGGTATTCGGCCAGGGTGCCATGTGTACAAACTAGTACGAACCTCCGAATGGAGTATCTTGCCCATCTCTAGTGCTAAGTTCTCACTGCCCACGGTGTGGAGAGATGGAGAGAAAGGAAGGGGAAGGGAGAGATAAGGGGGTGTCAAGATGAAAGAGAGAAGGATCTTGGCTAAATGTGACTGTCCTTCATTCTTCATCAGCCCAATGGGAGGAGGAAGAGGAGCAGGAGGAGGAGGAGGAGGAGGAGGAGGAGGAGAAGGAGAAGGAGAGAGAAGCACAAGTCAGGTAGAGGAACAGGTGATCTGCCTACTTTTGCTTTTGGCCCTATCCATCACCAGTGTGTGCCACTCCAGACCCAACACATTCCATCTAAACAAAGGTGGACTCCAACATTAAATAAAACATAGTTTCCCCACCTCTTTAAGATTGAGGATCAAAAACTCAGATGGTATTTGCTCTGGAAAGCTTCGGGTGCTGATAGGCCCCTCCCTGTCTGAGGTTGAAACACATATCCCAAAGAACAGCTACCAAACCCACCCTTAATAAAACCAGATCATCAGAATCAAGTCAGAGTGCAAAAGATTCTCCGAAGTACACAGCCATAAAGATTCCCATGATGAAGATGGATGGTGGATTATTCCTTTCAACTCAATGACGATTTGCAGAAGCTAATGTGGCGCAAATGAAAGATGATTGTGATAAATGACAGAATGAATGTGATGGCCTAGGCAAGGGAGGATCTCGATGACAACAACAAATGCGGATAATTGTAACAAATGCAATTAAGAATATCAAGGTTGCAGACAGCTCTGCAAAAGAAATTGTCATTTTAGAATGTTGAAGAGTCCATTAGAATCCTATTCAGGCATCAAGTAATTGGGCGCTAGAGCCCCAAAGAAAGCTGAAAGAAGAATTGATTCATTTGAAATGTGCTTTCGGGGGAAGAGCTTTACAAATGCCCAATGTACTGAACTAAGGCTCAAGAGACCAGGGCTTAAATCTTCAGTCTCTGATGGAAATTCACTTGGGCTTGCTAATGGTCAAGCATTCCTGAGCAACTCATATAACCTGAAAAACCTATTGGGATTGCCATAAATCAGAAATAACACAGCAAGAGGGAGAGACACACACACACACATCACACACACACACATCACACACACACACACACACATCACACACACACACACACACACACACACACACACACACACACACAGAGAGAGAGAGAGAGAGAGAGAGAGAGAGAGAGAGAGAGATCAAATCAAGCCAGAACTCTTGCTAGGAACTGAAAGAACCATACCAAGGATATTGTAACATTGGACATGTTATGAGAACACAAGACTCCCTAGGAAAGACAAGAAATGAAAGGGAAAATGGAGGGCAGTAGGTAAAAAGGAAGACCTGATATGAGATGACGGGCTCCATAAAGGAAGAAGCTATCTTTAGACTGGAATATCTTAGCAGGGTGATTCATTAAGTCATTTCCAGCTTATAGCAATCCTATAACTTTTGGGAGATCACTGATTCACATGGCCAGTGTAAGCTGGAAATTATTCATGGCGCAGTGGTTAAATGCCTGTACTGCAGGTTCAATCCCAGGTTAGCAGGCTCATGGTTGACTCAGCCTTCCATCCTTCCGAGGTCGGTAAAATGAGTACCCAGCCTTCTGGAGGGGGCAATGTGTAGCATGCATAATTAAACTGTAAATCGCCCAGAGACTACTTGAAATGGTATGGGGCGGTATATAAATAGAACACTTTGGTGTTTTTGCTTTATTCAATAGTACATAACCATACGCATCCCAAAGGCCTCTTATCATAACTTCTGACATGTTAAACATGTGGAGCATGATGATTACGAGCAAGAAAACCTCTGATATCCATCAGGGTTGTGTGTTGGGGGGTTATCCATACAAACTGGAGCATGAGCCCTATTTAAGCTCACCCACACATACCATTTGCTGCTGTTTAAGATATGGCTCAGTTGCCCATTGATTCAGAATAGTTCAGCATATGTTGTCGGAAGTTCAATCATTTCCTTGCCACCTTTGCTTCCTTATTATCTTCCCTCACTTGGGAACCAGATTTTATTTTGTAGCCCAGGTCCTTCCAGAAGTGTAATCCCCATATTGTCTTGAACCAACTGACATCCTATGAAGACGTGTACAGTTACTACTTCCCTAATATCAACTGTGATGTTATGTGTAGAAGTGTTCTCAATACAAAGCAGGGCCGCCTTGTGTGGCCTCTCTCAATGAGTAGATGGCAGGGAAGTAGAAGTATCCTCTCCAGCACGACTGCCTCTTACCCTCTCTTTCATGCCTGGTAGGATCAATATTGCATTGTGTTGTACTCTGTGAGGGGCAAGGAAGAGATAATGTCTCCAAGCTATGTTTCCTCCACCTTCCATTCCATTCCATTCCATTCCTATTCTGGAGAGATTTCTCCTACCTTCCTTATCCATAAAAAGGCAGGAATTGTGCATTTCCCTTCCAAGGTGTAGGGGCAGGGCAGGGAACGGGGAAGACTCAAAATGGAAGTGGGGAAGGGGAGCTGAAGGATGAACAGAGACAACATGTTATAATGTGGAAACTCAAACCAAGTTATGTCCAAGAAAAAATAAAAACATGTATGGAAGCTTGGAGTGAGGAAAAGTGATCACAGTTCCAACACACATCAATTTCAGCCCCATACCCTTATGTGGATGAGCTTCTAGTAGGTTATTCTAACCACTCCACCAAATGGACTCTCCTAGTAAATACTGTATACTGTATATACTTGAATATAAGTCAAGTTTTTCAGCCCTAATTTTGGGCTGAAAAAAGGGGCCCTCGACTTATATTCGGGTCAATACTTTTAACCACTGAGGCAAGTGATTTGGTCGGTGGCTAAAAGTCACTTTAAACATTGTGCGCTGCTTTTCCTGACCCCCTTTGCATCATGGGGGAGCAGCGCGCAATGTTTAAAATGACTTTTAGTCACCGAGGTAAGCGCTTGCCTCGTTGGCTAAAAGTCATTTTAAACATCACACACCGCTGCCCCAGGTCACAAAGGAGGAGCTTCCAGGCCCTGCTGCATTTTCCACCGTATACTTATAAGTTTCCCCAGGTTTGGGGGGGGGGGTTAAATTAAGGGCCTCGACTTATACTTGGGTCAACTTATACTCGAATATATATGGTACCTGTACGGAACTCAGAGGCAGGAATGTAGCTAGCTGAGAATTACCTGAGTTCCTGTGGGTTCTTTTTAACAAAACTAATAGCCTGAAAGCAGCAATTTAATGAAATCCCTTTATTCACTACTCTAAGTTACAAAAATAAAAAAACAACTCATAAAAATCAATATAAAATACTTATCAGATACAATCATATAATATTGCCTGAAAAATAATAAAGCCTATGGTATCCTCACTATCTTAATACTATGAAAATTACAAGCCTAAGCTGGCTAGGTCTAAATCTAACTCACTACATCTTGAATCCGAATTCAAAGCAAGCCTCTCTCATAGACTTAAGTACAAAGTTATTTTCCCCCAGCTCCAAGAAGTTTCTAGAGGTCACGTGAAGAAATTGACCAATGGAAGCTGTCTAATTTTCTCTAACTTGTCTTATTATGTCTGGACTATTACATTCCTTAGATAAGAGTCTAGCGACAAAGCTGTAAATGTGCAGTTAATATTGGGCCTTATAAATCACACTATATCCCATCATGCCAATTTCCTTTCACGCTGTGTCCCATCATCCTAATTCCATTACAATACCCAATTATGAACTCCAGAATAAGACTTAGATCTTGTCTCAGTTGACAAGAAATGGGTAGGCATTGTTAACAGATTCCATTAGACGGAATCACTTTTCAGAGAGGGCACCCAACTATTGTTTTGCCTTTACTATTTGTTGACAAACCACCAATATTTCTGGAATCTCACCTTCTTGGGGCAGGTGTCTGAAATAATCAAAATAGTTGACCACATAAATAGGTATAAATTTATTTTGACCATGGACCCATCTTTGTTTTTATATAGAGGTATGCATTTACATAAACGTATTAACTGAATATGGAGGGAATAGGCATGTTTTTCAAGGCTCTGTAAGTCAAACCCCAAAGTTTAGTGATAAGACACAGCTAATTCCCTAGAGGAAAGGATGAAAATCCAAAAGGACCTTGAGAGATTAGAGTCCTGGGCCAAGGGTAATGGAATGGGGTTCAACAGAAGGAAATGTAGAGTGGTGCATCCAAGTAAAAAGAATGAATTGCACAGATATAGGATGGGAGACACCTGGCTGGAAAATAGTACCTGTGAAAGGGATCTGGGGGTCTGTGTGGACCACAAATTGAACATGAGCCAGCAGTGTGATGCGGCAGCCAAGAAAGCCAATGCGATTCTTGGTTGCATCAACAGAACCATCGTGTCTAGATCAAGGGAAGTGATAGTACCACTCTATTCTGCTCTGGTCAGACCTCATCTGGAGTACTGTGTCCAGTTCTGTGCACCTCAATTTAAAAAGGATGTTGACAATCTTGAACGGGTCCAGAGGAGGGCAACCAAGATGATGGAGGGTCTGGAGGAAATGTCTTACGAGGAGCGGCTTAAGGAGCTGGGAATGTTTAGCCTAACAAAAAGAAGACTGAGAGGGGACATGATAGCTATGTTTAAATATTTGAAAGGATGTCACATTGAAGAAGGGATTAGTTTATTTTCCATGGCTTCAGAGACTAGGACACGGGGAAATGGTTTCAAACTGCAGGAAAAGAGATTCAGTTTAAACATTAGGAAGAACTTCCTGACAGTTAGAGCTGCTCGGCAATGGAATATGCTGCCACGGAGGGTGGTGGAGTCTCCTTCTTTGGAGGTTTCTAAGCATAGGCTGGATGGCAATCTGTGGGGAGTCCTGTGATGGGGATTCCTGCATGGCAGGGGGATGGACTAGATGGCCCTTGAGGTCTCTTCCAACTCTATGATTCTATAATTCGATGAACATTTACTGGTCTTATAATGAACTCTGGGAGTTCACGCGTACTGAAGTGTGGCTCGAACTGAGCTGACTAAAAAAACACAATGAACTAATTGTTCTTATTGCCTCTAAGCCAATGAGTACACCTACTTTCTCAAGGATTTGTGTATCATTATTAAACTACCTTGCATATTGCCAGGATGTTTATATAGACCAGCTCTTTGAATGTTTATGGCCAATGTTAACATGCAACTGTCATTTCCTGTCTCTGACAGATACACAGGCAGTCCATTTGAACTTGAGTCTCAAATAGGCTATTGAAGACATGGACTGCAATTCACAAAAGCTCATGCAATTACATAAACCTATCAGCCTGAAAGATGCCAGGGAGACTTCATCAGCCTTTTGAAAGTTTATGTCCAGTCAGTGTTACTAATATAATTGTTGTTCTGTGTATCTCATTCTGTTGTCCCACAAATGTGCATGCAAACCTATGGTTTGAATATTGTATGCATCTCAAGAAGTTGGCCATGTCTGAAAAAAAAAGCTAAATAAAACTCATTACTCTTAAAGGTGCCACAAAGAATTTGGTGATGGCTGCTAAGAGTACCTCTTTTTCCTAAAATGGAAATCTCCTTGGGGGTTTCCGTCTTTTTTATGTGTGCGTTAAATATGGAGATCATCTGCTCTTTGTTTAAAACAACTATAGGAGTGGTTTCATTGGAATAAAGATAACTAATGAACCAGCTTAATATAGCAGACCAGCCTTGAATTCACTCCACACCCACCATCTTGAATACTGGTTCACCAAGACTAATTTGGAATCAATGTTACACTTTCATACCACCTAGTTCCCTCTCCATTCTCCCTTTTCCACCATAAAACTGGGATGGGTCTCAGCTCCTATGGCTAAAGTAAACCCACTTTGCTCCAGAAGGAATGTGTCATGTGCGTTTTTTTGCTAGAACCAAACTAGAACCTGTGCCTCTCATTGTAGGGCCAGATATGCGTACTATCACCGAAATAACTGTCCGTAAATGACTGGTTGAGATATTTAAAGGGTGGTGTGGTGGCTCGGTGGACTAAGGCTTCCGAAAACTGTCAGCTGCAAAGTTGGCAGCTCGGCAGTTCGAATCCCGGGTGCCACGCAGCGGAGCGAGCTCCCGCCGACAACCCCAGCTCCTGCCAACCTAGCAGTTCGAAAGCATGTCAATGCAAGTAGATAAATAGGTACCGCCGTAAAAAGCGGGAAGGTAAAACAGTGTTTACTTGCAGCCATGCTGGCCACATGGCCACGGACTTGCACAACACTGGCTCTTTGGCTTGAATACGGAGATGTGCACCGCCGCTAGACTTGGACATGACCAGCACGAATGTGCGGGGGGGGGGACCTTTACGTTTACCTTACTTTACCTTCAAGCGGGCAAATACTTCCATACATTGGCTGGCACATGACGAAGGGGCCGAAACATGCTGTTGGTTGAACTGAGCCCCTTCTGAAGAGACGGCCTTTGTTATGTGCACTCAGCGCTGCTGGCATCACACCTAAAGCTGCACTCTATTTCTTTCCATCAGGGGATTCACATTACAAGCTCACTTAACCTCCTCAATCACCAATTGATAAGTTAACTGCCTCTAACATTGGATTCAATAAAACATGTGCCACTGAGAACCCAAAGTAGATTTTTACAGCGTCACTGGTTCACATCTTCTTATTAAACCCACCACGGGTGACCTCTGGAGATTGCAACCATGACAGTACATATTCCAAGTGTTCTGCCCATAAAATATTTAAGAGCGTGAAGCGCAGGGACTGGCCCTGAAGAGACAAAGAGGGTCAGAAGAATCTCAGAAAGGTGTGCGATGAATAAGGAAATTAACAGGGCACAGCACAAAAGGGGCAAGTCCCTGCTTCTCATGGGCTCTGAGCTAAGCAACGGGGAAATTGCCCATGTATTTTATTTCTCCCCTCTCTTACTGTAGGCTATAAAATAATAATAATAAAAATGTCTCCTTCTTTCCCTCGGTCCTGCAGAAAGCGATTGCAGATTATATAAAACTAGCTTCAGCATTGATGGCACCAGCCACAAGCATGTCACGGAGATATCGCATCTTATCAAAAACCAGTTATTGTAGTTCAACATCATAAAGCAATACACTTATGGTTATCTCCTCGGGTAAGTGATTTTTCAAAAGGTGATACTGTCATGCTGAAAACAGCGACAGAGAGGTTCTCCTCACCCGAGAACTGCCTGCCAACTTTGTGTGGCAGAAGATTTTCCTTGCGAACAGAGTGGTTTCTCATTGCATCAAACGAGAATGAGAAAACCTTGCACATGCTAAGATGCGTTGTCTAATGCATTTTTGCAGGGGGCGGGGAGTAAGACTATTCCTGGTCAATCCTCTTTTAGCAGAGAGAGGTGATGCTTTATTCCACCGGTTACCATGGGCCTTTGGCAGGGCACTGTAAGCTGTAGGAAAGCTCAGAGGGAACCTAAGTAGAGAGAGCTTTGCAGAGCTGCATGAGCTTTGCAGAACTTGGAGAAATCCGGCCATATGTCTTTGGGAGTCTAAGAGAGGTAGACCCAAAAATGAGCTTGTTCCTGATATTCAGCCTAAATCTAGCTTCCAATCTAGCTTGAAGAACCCATTGTTACCTGTCCTGCCTTCTAGGACGATTGGGAACAAATCATGCCTCTCTTCTGAGAAACTACCATTCAAATATTTGAAAAATGCTCCCTACAAAAATTTCTGTATTTATGAAAATCACGGGATAGAACACAAGAAGAGCATACAGTTTATGTGTGGAAGACAAGCACGCATGCACGCACGCACGCGCGCACACGCGAACACACACGCACACACACAAGAATACAAACACAGAAGAAAAAATAAGGAAAATATGGCAGGAAAATTAGATTAACCTGGTGCAATTCTATCTGGGACTTTTGAATCGGTCCTAATGATTAAGGCATCATTTCCATCAGATTAGTCTAATCAGCTGTCAAATAGCATCTCACAACCCCCATCTGTGACTTGGCATCAGACATCTTCGGTCTTCGGTATACCGAACAAACCCTGCACATAGAGGTCTGTATGCAGCGTGGCATTTATCAGAGTGATTAGATTAGATTATATCTTGTTTCCACTGGGGACCACAATGAAAACGGAGATCTCCAGTTCCTGTTTTGTGCAAAGACCCTTGGCATTTGGAAAAGAAATCTTTTTGGGGGAGGGGGACACGAAAACAAAGCAACAGCCTCTGCTCAACAGCTCAGAAGCATCTATTGTTCTCAGGAGGCTCTTTGCTCAAGAGACCAAACACATTGCATGCCAAGAGAAGTGTAGAATTCCATATACTGTGCTTGGGAGTTGGAACTTGGTCATGTCTTGATGAAGTGTCCTTCCAGATGCAGTAATGATGGGGAATGATGATGCGTTCTTTTGGCGACAGATCTTGGCTTGCCTGGGGCATGAATTTATTTATATATTCAATGCCCATGTCCGGCTAAGACATTGGCTCCATCTACAGACTACCTTGCTAGAGAGAGACGAATTGAAAAACTGCTGTTGGTTTGGCAGCGCCAACTTTGCTGGGAGGGTGGCTTGGATTTTGGAGATAATTAAGCATGCCTTATGACAGATACATTTTTTTTTTGTCCACGACAAGCTGCAAGGCCATCAGACAAGCTGCTTCTTACAGAGTGAGCCTCGGGCGCTTTTACACAACCCCTAAGATCCGCTGGCAACTTAAATTCGGACCAGAGATCTTGGGGGTTTGCTCCTCTTGCTGGGTTCCCACCCTTCCGCACTCCCTTGCTCCTGTCTGTATGAGGGGAGGGAGAAAAAAAGGGAGAAAAGAATGCAGGCTCACCTCCGTTCTGCTGTTGGGAGCTGCCCTGGAAAGCATTCCAGTCTCTTAAAGGGGCAGGGGCGGGCAAAAAAAGCAACAGAAGGCGAGGAGAGCCCGGCACTCACTGCTTTGCAATCCGCATCAGAAATTTTTCACCTTTGGAGAACAGGTACTTGGAAAATGCGATGGGATGCACTTAGGTGGGTGTGGTCATACTTAATTTTTTTTAAAGTCCGGAGCTGGTGGGAAAACAATTTTAAGCTCCGCATCTGGAAGCCCTTTGCCTCGGATTTTAGGGGTCCTGTAAAAGCACCCATGTGTGTGTGTGTGTGTGTGTATGTGAGAGAGAGAAAGAGAGAGAGAGAGAGAGAAATACGACCTCCCCTGATTCGATGCTCAATAACACCTCTGTTATATTCAAAACTTTAAGATTGATGCAGGCTTGTGTACTATTGGTGTACTAGTGTTTTTTTCTTTCCAAAAAGCAATTAAAGTAGGACTCTCCTATCATCAGCGTTTGGGTGCTTGTTTGTGAAGTGCAGAGATGTGAAGGCTTTTCTGGAAAACCTCCAAGCCTCCCATTTGTTATGCACTGCATTTTCATTGCATTCTAATTTGAAATAAATTGAACATTAACTTGACTGCCATGAAAACCAACCCCCGCCCCCCTCAGATATATAGGCATCGATAATGTTATACTTGAAAGCAGCTACTGAATTCAAATGCCTGTTTTGGCAGCAAAAATCGCATTTTGTTCCTCATCTGTTTGTGGACCTGTCCAATTTTTTTTTTTTTTAAAAAAAAACACCCTCTGCTGTTCTATGAACATCTTAGCCACCAAAAGCATTTAAGACTCAGAGGTTTTCAGCATTTCAAAAAGGACCTGGCCTAAGACTCACTCGCCAGGCATAATGAGGAACTTTTTCAAGGTTTCCAGTAATTGGAAGCCTGAATACCTGAGGCTATGGCCAGATTTCTACCAGCGGGTGCAAAATGCGGCGGCCAGACTGGTGGCGGGTGTGCGCCAGTATGACCACATCACTCCAGTTTTGGCCCGTTTGCATTGGTTACCCGTTGTGTCCTGAATCAGATTCAAGGTCCTAGTTTTAATTTATAAAACCCTCCATAGCCTAGGCCCTGACTACCTGGCAGAGCGGATCACCCAGCGGTCAACTTCGGCCCGGCCAACTAGGATGTCGCGGGCGCACACGCTACGGGTGGCCACGCCCAGGGAGGCTCGAAAAACTTCTACTCGGAGTCGAGCCTTCTCTGTGGCTGGCTGCACCTTATGGAACCACCTCCCTAGCGGAGTGTGCCTTGCACAGTCCCTGCCAGCCTTTAGGAAAGCTTTAAAGACCATGCTTTTCCGCGAGGCATTTGGTGACTTACATTAAGTTTTTTTTTCTTTCCCCGCCATCTGCTCCCTGCTTTTATGTCATTAGTTAAATTGTTTAATTGTTGTTGTGTATTTATTGTTTGATCTGATTATTTGTTGTTTTTATATTGTTGTGAACCGCCCGGAGTTCCTTCGGGAAGACGGGTGGTATATAAGCTTTAAAATAAATAAATAAATAAATAAATAAATAAATAAATAAACAAATAAATAATTCCACTGGTGTAAATCGCAGCAGGAAACTGCCACCAATCTGGTGATATGACGTTTCCCAACAGATGCCTATACGGAGTTAGCTGCTAGAGTTATTGCAGTGGTTCACATACCATTTTTTGTGGGTAGAAATCTCAATTTTGCAATGGTGCATTCTTGCAAAACAAACAAACAAAAACATGGCATGTGTCTATGTCGAGTCTAGTTGTATATAACAGAAGCATAGAATCGTCATAGGGTTGGAAGGGTTGTCTAGATACCCTAAGCACATCCGATCTCGCCTGATTTTGGAAGCTAATCAGGGTCATCCCTGGTTAGTACTTGGATGGGCGACCACCAGGGAATACCAGGTGCTGTAAGCGCCCGGAGTAGGAACTGGCAAGCCACTCCAGTATGCCTGCCAAGAAAACTCCATGGACATGAGGTCACGAAGAGTCGGTCACAACTGTAACAACACAACACACACACACACACACAGAGAGAGAGAGTTGGAAGGGACCTTGAAGGTCTTCTAGTCCAACCCACTGCCCAAGGCAGGTGACCTCATACCATTTTGTATATCAGATGGCTGTCCAATCTTTTTCTTGAAAACCTTTAGTGATGGGGCACCCACCACACCAGGAGGCAAGCAGTTCCACTGTTTAAAGGCTCTCACCATCAAGAAATTCCTGACCCCCCCCCTTTGCATGTTGGCTAGAATTTCCCTCTGAGGGATGCTTCAAGCATCCTCCCTTAGAAATATGGTTGTGGTTTTTCATCTCAAACTCTAATCATAGGATTTGCTAAATTACTCTTTTTGTCTGCTGTCCTCAATCCCATTGCTTGGTGAGTTTTGCATTAACTACACAGGATAATATTGGCCACTAATCTTGCATTGCGGGGGGTTGGCCCGGTTGGCCCTTGAGGTCTCTTCCAACTCTATGATTGTATCATTCTAAGATTTTGGCCAGTATTGGTATAAATAAGGGTGGGGGGAGTCACATTTCTTACAATGAAGTTAGAAATAATATTATCATTGGGAACTATTATCTCTGTACAGGTGTAGTAGGATTTGGTGACACACAGAATAAGGTGACCAGATGGACAACAGGGTTCCTGTACTTGTGCAGGAGAAAATATCAGCAGGTTTAGCTTGCATTCTATGCTGTACCTGGTGAAATTTCCTCTTTTAAGCAACTATTAAAGCTAAAGGAGCCCTCTCTCTCTCTCTTTTTTTGCACCACGCCAATAAAAAAGGCCAATTGGTTTTCACCTCTGCCTATTAAGATGCTGACTCTGGCTTGACACATTAAGTCCCTCTGCAGAAAAAGAAATGGGAGCCTTATCCTGCCATTATTGTATCAGCAATATATTTTATTGGAGAGGATGACAAATAAAAAAAAGAATTGTGATATCCAACAAATATTGCTGATTTGTTTAATATTCATCCCTTCATATTTGTCAAGTCCGGAGAATATTTCCCCTGTTTATTCACCCCTAAACAAAAAAACAAAGCAAAAAAAGACACCCTCCAAACCTTGATGGACTCTGTCTCTACTTAATACTCTTTTGATCGAATCCTGCAAAAGGAAGGTGTAAATCTGCACAGGAAGAATTCTAACAACACTGAGCAGCTGGGATTTCTTCAGTCCCTTTTGGATGAGGTGGCTATTCTGTACAGCGATGTGCAATACAGTAGAACCCCCCCCCCCCCGTATCCACTGATTCATTATCCACTGATTCAGTTATAAACGGTTGGCAGAGGAAAAAAATAAATAATTCAGCAGTCACAAAGCAAGCTGTAAAGCAAGCTGTGGTCACAAACAGCAGCCGTAAAGCAAGCTATTGTCACAAATAGCATCTGTAAAGCAAGCTACTGTCACAAACAGTGGCCATAAAGCAAGCTACTGTTTGGGGGTGGCTGGGCAGGCGTTCTCTCTAGTCCATGGTATTCATTATCCACGGGAAGGCCTGGAACCAATCCCCAGTGGATACCCGGGTCCTACTGTAATCTGGCACAGATGTGTGTTTTGCATGATAATTCTCTCCAGAAAAGAAAAGAAACACCATTTTGCACGTGGTTTCATAATTTATCAGTAGCTTTGTGTTTCCTGAGCCCATTTTGAGTGCATCTCTGCAAGAAGGAGAGAACTCAGCATAGGACTGGTAGGAATCCTAGACAGATTTGCATTTCTTCAGAACTAGAAAAAAAGTGAGTGGCTCTTTCTTAATGTTGGTTTCTTCCTGTGTGTAAAAGGCTGAGACACCCACATTCCTATTTAGAACAGTTTGACACAACTTTAACTGCCATGGCTCCATCACACGGAATCATGGGATTTAGAGTTTTTGGGGGTGCTTGGAATTATCTGCTGAAGTGCAGGGAAGTGTCCTAGAGCTTTTTAGCAAAGAGTTCTATTCACACCTCACCCAACAACAAATGCTAGCATGCCATCGTACAGTGGAGATGCACTCTGACTAGCGATCCCAGCCTGTAGACGTGTCTTGAAATACACTCTTACAATCAGACATATGAACGGCGGCTCATTTCAGGTTGCGTTCCTCTCCATCAGTTACCACACCTTGGGCTGATTTTTTTTCTTCCCTGGGAAGCGATCACCAGGGAGTTTTTTCCTACCATCTTCGGCTCATTATCTAGGCTCGGTAACAAGCAGTGGGAAATGTAACTGCAGGCAAAGGTGAGCTAAATGTTGATCAGGCCTCTTGTCTGTCAGACGGCTCCCAACTCACAACTGATGCTAAACACAGTGACCTGTAGCACAACCTGGTAGATGGAGTAGGTACATAAACACAGCGCTTCTCCACAGGCGAGGTAATTGACCCCATGGGTCTTGCTAACGTTGAATGGAAGCGAGTGACAGGCACAGCCATGACAGCTGTACCTGCAGAGCAGTGAAAAGTATTCTGCGTTGGCAGACAGAGCTGACTATGCTGAAGGCCAGTCTTGAGTCTTTGCTTTGTTGAAATCCAGATTGCCCCACTTTGCACAGTATGAAAATACAACCCACAAACAAGCTTCACGTCCCGTCCTGATTGTGAGTAGATGCCCACGGGGCAAGAAGAGAATGATGCCACAATGGGTCGGAAGTGGGAAACACAGGACTAAGCAAAGGATATTAGTCATGAATCATTTTAGCAGGATAGAAAGAGAGAGTAGCAGAGTTAAAACCAAAGGTTCTGTCTTATGCATGCCTGCATGCATTCATTCACTGCATGTTTGGGAAGATGGGCGGGATATAAATCTAATAAATAAATAAATAAATAAATAAATAAATAAATAAATAAATAAACAAATAAATAATGTTTAAAGCACACTCTAAGCAGAGCTCCCTGGGCAGTGTGCCCTCTGTGAAACACACAACTACAAGCGTAGTTTGAGGGGCGTGGTTGCTCAGTGGACTAAGGCTGCAAAGTCAGCAGCTCGGTGGTTCGAATCCTGTGTGCCATGTAGCAGAGCGAGTTCCTGCTGATAACCACAGTTCCTGCCAACCTAGCAGTTCAAAAGCATGTAAATGCAAGTAGATAAATAGGTACCGCTGTAAAAAGTGGGAAGGTAAAACAGTGTTTCCTTGCAGCCATCCCAGCCACGTGGCTATGGATTTGCACAACACAGGCTCTTCGGCTTGAATATGGAGATGAGCACCGCCCCTAGAGTCAGACATGACTAGCAGGCATGTGTGTGGGGAACCTTTACCTTTACCTTAAGCAGAGCTCCATGGGCAGTGTGCCCTCTGTGAAACACACACAACTACAAGAAAGAGCAATAGAATGCCAAGGTAAAACCACTGCAAAACAACAACAACAAACAAACAATCCAACATGCAAAACCGGTAGATGCATAAGGCTGCAGAGAGGGAGAGGCACTCAAACAGCTCTTAAAATGTCAAGGGGAATTAGACAGATCCACCTAGCACTCGTTCTGTGGGTGTCAGGTGATAGGGTACCAGCGCGGGAAAGGCTCTCAGCCACCCACTTCCCTTCATTTGGCCTGGATATCCACAGGAGCTGTGGGAATTGTGTAGCAGAGCATGGCCAGAGACATGACTGCAGGTAGCCTGGTTCTGCCTGGAGCTAGACCTGGCTTAGGAAGTGGACTGATTTTTGGTTCCAGATTTTGAAGTATGCAGGGTTGCCCCACTCCAGTTCTTGAAATCCAGATCTCCCCACTTGTACAGTATGGAAATTTGGCCATCTTTATTTGTGTAACATCCAAATCTGCATATTATGCAAATTCAGATGGAGCAAATTGCACACGTTAATTGTTGTACTGTTCTTCCGCAGCTCTTTTGCAGCCATGTCATGATTTATACAGTAAATTTGAGAAGGCTAATGTGCTATAAAGGTTAGAGTGCTAGATATAGGAGAGGGAGATCTAAATGTAAATCCCTTCTTAAATCTTACTTGGTATCCTTGGACAGACTGATAGTTCTCACCAAAATTTAGCTCAAAACATTTTTTTTGGGGGGGGGATAAGGAGTGAGAACTCTGTAGGGTTGACATGAACATTGCTAGTGCACACCAATTAATGCATACCTTTGCCAAGGTGGGGACCAAGATAATGTGATGTCTCTGTCCCCAATCCCAGCCCTATTAACTGCTGTTTTGCTTCAGTGTTAGAAGCTATAGGCTGTACACCAGTTTGTGTAACTTAGCGTGGCTAATTGCAGCTAATCGATAGGGAGATGGGGCACATCAAATCAATCTATGGCCAGGCACACAGATGAGAAAGATCCCTAGCAGCTCATCAATTAACTGCTACGAAGCACAGAAAGATATGCAAAGCTTATGTGAAGAGAATTTAGTCCACACTGTAGTAGGGAGTTAAATTCAGAGAACGGGTTGACATTTTACTAATTTTGGGAGTATTAGCCAGAAGATCACTGACTGTGTTGAATGGGGAATTCTGGGACCTGTCACTAAAGAAAGCAACTTTGCGAGCCTCTGTAAATCTCAAACGGTTCTGGGTAGCTCATTCGGCGGTGCTCCAGGCACTAAAAGGAACACTGAAAGCTAACTTGCACAATGCCAGCAGAGCCTGGAAAAACAACTGTTTGGAATGGCCAAGCTAGCTCAAGGGTTAGGGGTGTTGTATTCCAAAACAGGTAACATTTCCTAGCCCTCCACATCAGACCATGTCTCCATCTAAAGCGGGCATGTTCAAACATTCGGCCCTCCTGGTATTTTGGACCACAACGCCCAGAAGTCTAAGCTTAGATTGCCAATGGCAAAGGACTGTGGGAGTTGTGGTCCAAAACATCGGGAGGGCTGAAGTCTGGACATGCCTGATCTAAAGCATTGTTTCCCAGCCATGGGTCCCCAGATGTTCTTGGACTACAACTCCCAGACATCCTAGCTGGCACAGCTAGTGGGGAACACGTCTGGGAGTTTTAGTTCAAGAACATCTGGGGCCCCAAGGCTGGGAATCACTGATCTAGATCCACCTGTGGTGGGCAGACCCTTTCCAGAGGCGACTTGCCTGCCATCTGTGGCAAGACCATGCCAGGTGCAACCCGGTGATTCAACCTGGAGTCTTCTTGTGGGTTCAGCAGGAACTCTACCACTGAGCTGCCACATCTCCCTAAATATTAGGCTCCCCGTTCATCTCTGGAGCGACTGGTGACATTTTTGCACCTCCCGAATGACATAATCATATCAAAGATCATTTCTTCCATGCACACCATCTTAAACACCTAGCTCAACATCCATCCAGAAGCTTCGTCATCCATTGATCTAAATGAAGACACAGCCTTTTCTGCACAATGAACCAGTGACATTGTTCTGGGTCCAGTGCTGTTCAATATCTTTATTAATGACTTGGAGGAAGGAATAGAGAGTATGCTAATTAAATTTGCAGATTGGGAGGGGTTGCTAATTCCCAGGAGGATAGCATGAAAATCCAAAAAGACCTTGACAGATTAGAGTGCTGGGCCAAAGCTAACGGAATGGATTTCAACAGAGGGAAATGTAGGGTGCTATATCTAGGTAAAAAGAATGAATTGCACAGATATAGGATGGAGGATACTTGGCTGGAGAATAGTACCTGTGAAAGGGATCTGGGAGTCTGGGTGGACCACAAATTGAACATGAGTCAGCAGTGTGATGCATTGGCCAGGAAAGCCAATGCAATTCTTGGTTGCATCAACAGAACCATAGTGTCTAGATCAAGGAAAGTGATAGTACCACTCTATTCTGCTCTGGTCAGACCCCACCTGGAGTACTGTGTCCAGTTCTGTGTGCCTCAGTTTAAAAAGGATGTTGACAACGTTGAGCGGTTGCAGAGGAGGGTGGACCAGGATGGTTGAAGGTCTGGAAGAAATGTCTTATGAGGAACGGCTTAGGGAACTGGGAATGTTTAGCCTTTCAAAAAGAAGGCTGAGGGGGGAATATGATAACTATGTTTAAATATTTGAAAGGATGTCATATTGAAGAGGGAACAGGTTTGTTTTCCATGGCTTCAGAGACTAGGAATCGGGGCAGTGGTCTCAAACTACAGGAAAAGAGATTCAATTTAAACATTAGGAAGAACTTCATGACAGTGAGAGCTGTTCAGCAGTGGAATAATATGCTGCCACAAAGGTGGGTGGTGGAGTCTCCTTCTTTGGAGGTTTTTAAGCAGAGGCTGGATGGCCATCTGTTGGGAGTCCTGTGATGGGGGTTCCTGCATGGCAAGGGGGTTGGACTAGATGGCCTTTGAGGTCTCTTCCAACTCTACGATTCTATGATCCTATGACATTTCCCCTCCGATATTCTACAGAACTGTGGCTTGCGATAAAGACTTCTGTTTTTTAAATAAATAAATAAATAAATAAATAATGAGAAACTCTTACCCCCTGTCTTTGAGAAATGACAACCTCATTTAATGCTTTACACTGCTCTATTAAGCAAACAGATCTGAGGCATTTAATCTTCTCTCTTCCTCTAACCCAAACAGTTTTTCGCTCTAGGGCACACACAGGCTAGGTACAAGAGAGGCTGGGGAAGGAAGGACGATACGGTGCAACTGAAACTCCCCACTTCACATTCGTAAGTAAACACCCGTGATTAACTATCACTTCTTCAAACAAATGAGCCTTTACGAAATTCATTTAATCCTGAAATAGATATTCTGTCGGATTCTACAGTCTTGCTGGAAATAATGCCTCTGGGCTCTTTCATATTATAAGCAAAACGTAAACCCATTAAAACAAAGTGAACTAAACACAGCAATATGGAGCCTTCTCGTCCACAGCAACACACACACAAACCGGCTCCTTTGGTTGTTCTTCCCCATGGGGCCAACCCCATGCATTTTCCTGTCCGAAGCCAAGAACAAGAGGGCACCCTCTCTCATGTTCATACAAAATCCAGCTACATCGGCCGAATCTTTCTTTACGGAGAGGACAAATTTGAAGGCAACAAACTACCTCAGAAATACACCTCTTTGAGAGTGCTGGGGTTACTGGTGATCCTGGATTGGAAGTACAAGGTTACTGTAGCGAACAGCCTTTCCTACAGATATTAGAGATGGTCACGAAACTAAAAAGGAAATGCTGTTTTGTTGTTTCGTTAGGTAACAAATTACTTCATTACCTAATGAAATGGTAGGACACATTTTGTTTCGTTTTGTCACGAAACACCATTTTTTACCCAATGTGTGGCAGCCGTGAAGAAGGCCAATTCATGAAGGATTATCAAAAAGGGGACTGAAAATAAAATAGCCAACATTATAATGCCATTATACAAAATGATAGTAAGGCCCCACCTGGAGTATTGTGCACAATTCTGGTCTCCACATCTCAAAAAAGACATAGTGGAACTGGAAAAGGTGCAGAAGAGAGCAACTAAAATGATTACTGGGATGGGGCACCTCCCTTATGAGAAAAGGTTAAAACATTTGGGGCTCTTTAATCTGGAAAAAAGGCGCCTGAGGGGGGATATGACTGAAACGTACAAAATAATGCAGGACATGAGTAAAGTGGACAGAGGGACACTCTTCTCCCTCTCACAAAATACCAGAACTAGGTGACATCCACTCAAATTGAGGGCTGGGAAAGTAAGAACAGACAAAGGAAAATATTTTTTCACCCAGCGTGTTGTTAGTCTGTGGAACTCCCTGCCACAAGATGTGGTGATGGCATCTGGCCTGGATGCCTTCAAAAGGGGATTGGACAGATTCCTGGAGGAAAAGTCCGTCACAGGTTGCAAACCATGAGGGAGATGTATCATCTACAAGGTTAAAACCGGGATACCTCAAGGACCCGATGCAGGGGAGTGGTATCACGAGACCAATATCTAGTCTCATGCGCTCCCAAACTCATCTGGTGGGGCCGCTGTGAGATACAGGAAGCTGGACTAGTTGGGCCTTTGGCCTGATCCAGCATGGCTCTACTTATGTTCTTATGTTCTCTCTAGAATGAAATGATTTGTCCTAGAGCAAGCCTGTCCAACTTTGAATGCCCTCCCAGCCACCACCCCACCCCACATTTGAATTTGGTGCTGCACAAGCACCCTCGATGGTGCAATGCCAAATTCAAATGGTTTGAACATTCCAAAGGGGTGCCTTTTTGAAAAGGAGATTCGAGCCCACTTGCTCACCAAGGTCCCCCATGCCGGGCACTCACTTTCCCCTGCCCCCCACCCCCAAGGTTCACGGCACTGGCAGTACTGGCAGCGGAACCCTGGCCGCCTGCCTGCCCATCAAGGTATCTGGTGCTGCGTGCGCACATGCAGCCACTCCACCCCCACCCACCAAGGTCCCCTGCACTGGCGATGGAGGGAGCGGAGCTTTGGCTGCCCACCCATGGAGATACCATGCAATGTACTGAATACCCAAAAGTTGGATCATGGCAACTGGACTTCTTATAAGACTGAAGTGTTTCGCTACTCATCCAAGCAGCTTTGTCAGACAAAGCTACCTGGATGAGCAATGAAAAGTTTTGATCTCACAAGAAAATAAGTCCAGTTGCCATCACTCACCTTCTGGATAACCTCACCTGGGTGATTGAGAATCTGCACAGGTACGCTATATATAATAATATCAGACTATGGATAAGTGAATCTACAAATATGGTGTGTGTGTGTGTGTGTGTGTGTGTGTGTGTGTGTGTGTGCGTGTGTAAAGTAGGCCTTGGAAAAGCAAAAGTATCAAACTCACAGTCTCCTTTGAAATGTTTGCCTTTTATGTTGAAGTCGACAGCACCAAGAAGGAAAAAAATTTCATTTGGATAACGGAATCGTTTCAGTATTCGTTCCCTGAAGGTTACTAAATCTATATTATATTGCTGTGTTGGTGGCAGTGAAACCGCTGGTGCTGGCTGCCGTAGTGTGTTCGCTACCACTGACTTGCACTCCTTTCAAGCTAGACAATATACTTAGCCCTGTTTCTTCTGCAGGGCTCTCCAGATTTTTTCACGAGTAAATGTGCCACATACGTCATCTTCTCTACCGACGGATCTGAAGTTTGCTTTTCTTCAGATCCCTTAAATATTTCAGCCAAGCACCGTTAATTACAGTCACTGTCTCCTCATTAGTGTGTGACCCTGTAGTACAAATTCGCAGCCATGGCAGAAAGACACAGGATGATGACATCAACACATTTACTACTTGTGTGCCGTTGGTGTCCCCCCCCCCCCGCTCTATGTGGCAATTCATGCTTTTGGTTTTAATAAAATCTCCAAACTGAACAGATGTCGCAGTGCAAGATTCCAGCAAGGCTTCGCCTCCAAGTGATGGTCGTGGTTGGCTGCAAAATAATTATGCCGGCCTCAAGAGGATGCCTTGCACACATGATGGGCCAGGACAGAATCAAAAGCTGATCTCTGAGAGTTAGTTCTCCCACAGGTGGCAGAAAAGAAGGCAAAAGGATGATGGAGGCCATTTACCAGTAGGGAGGTGGTCCCATGGAGAATACTTATCAAGGCATCACAAAACACAATTGCAAAAATAGGTTACAGGCGATACCTTCATAGGCCACTATTAAAAATAAAAAAGGAATGTTGCAAGCTTTCGAGTGCCGTCCATCATCCTTTGTATTTGTATGTCTCGTAGTGCCATACATGGGTATATGACCCATGTTTCTTTGTTTGAAGAACGGGGGTGTGACTTAAGAAACAGCCTTTTACAACTGCCCTTCTTGCCTCCAAAAAGACTCCTGCCCTGGCTACAACATCACCTAGCCATGGTTTTTAAGAACATCATCTAACTAAGGAATTTAAAAGTAACCTCCTGGTGAAGAACATCTGGGACTTGCTTTGAAGAAGTGTGATGATTGACTGCACTCGAAAGCTTGCAGTGTTCCTTTTTTATTTTTCATAGTGGCCTATGCCTAGATGCCCTAAGCACATCCGATCTCGCATGATTTCGGAAGCTAAGCAGGGCCGGCCCTGGTTAGTACTTGGATGGGAAACCACCAGGGAATACCAGATGCTGTAGGCGCCTGGAGAAGGAACTGGCAAGCCACTCCAGTATTCCTGCCAAGAAAACTCCATGGACATGGGGTCACGAAGAGTCGGTCACGACTGTAACAACACAACACACACATAGGAAGGTCTTGCCTGTAACCTATTTTTGAAATGGAGAATACTTGTGGATTGAGAACAGCTTTTTTTTTTAATTAAGAAGAGCAGAGAGATGATCTGCCTTCTTCTCTGGGTTAATTAGCCTCTGCTGTGGTTTCGTCACTCCCACAAAGTTCTGTCCAGCCTGCTCTTGGGGTGTAGGAGCAAAGGGATTAGACAGATTGTGGGGAGGATTCCCGCAGCGGCATCTCAACTCTCCTGGAGGGGAGGCATTGAGCGTCTTTCATCAAAAGAGGCCCCGTTCGGACGAGATACTCGTGCGCTTCAATTTGCAAACCAAAAAAGATGCATCCTTGTTCATTTCAGATTTATTTGAATGTGAAACCAAAGGGGGTACACTGGAATGTTTGGTCCAATATGCGGGATACATGGCAGCCATAATGACTTGAGAATAGTACAGTACGGTACTTTCCAATGTTATGCCATTTGTGGGGGAAATACTCAAACTCTAGTATTCAGCTGACAGAGAGTTCCTCAAGGAAATGTATAGGATATCATCATTGCCATCTGAACATAAGAACATAAGAAGAGCCGTGCTGGTTCAGGCCAAAGGCCCATCTTGTCCAGCTTCCCGTACCTCACAGTGGCCCCACCAGATGCGTCTGGGAGCGCACAAGACTAGATCTCTGTCTCCTGATACCACTCCCCTGCATCTGGCCCTTGAAGTACCCCGGTTTTAAGCCTGGAGATTACACATCTCCCTCATGATTTGTAACCTGTGATAGACTTTTCCTCCAGGAATCTGTCCAATCCCCTTTTGAAGGCATCCAGGTCAGATGCCATCAACACATCCTGTGGCAGGGAGTTCCATAGACTAACAACAACATGCTGGGTAAAAAAAAATATTTCCTTTTGTCTGTTCTCACTCTCCCAACCCTCAATTTGAGTGGATCTGCAGACCTGGAAGGGACCTGATGGATCATCAAGTCCAACGCCTGTCATAGAGGTTCAGGAGGGAATCAAACTCTCAACCAGATACCAAAACCATTGAGCTATCCAGGCTGGATAGCTGGATAGCCCCATCTTTACTGTCCTTTATGCAGGGGGAGAAACTTTCTCTTCGGGCAAGGTTGCCCTGGATGACTGATTGCTGGAACGAGATTTTTAAATGGATTGTTTGTGCCTTACTCCTTTGAATGTGCTTTGGTGTTGCTTATGATTTTTACTTCGGTATTTGTTTGATCTTTATTGCAATTGTATACTCACAGTCGTCAGCTTTGAATGTTGGCCTTTACGGTGTAAGCCATCTGGAGGTTTACATTGTAAAGGAGACCCCCTGGAGGAAAAACGTGTAGTAAAAGTATTTTAAAAGAATTAAAGAAGAATAAATAAGTTCAATTGCCCTTCCTAGAATCAAGAGTTAGCACCTACTCTGTCTACGGATATGATGTGTTGCATATCTCATTGCATTTTGCCAGATAATGTGACAGCAGCTAAGAGTGGGCCGCTGGGGACATTGCTATCAAAATCAATTAGGATAACTAGAAGGAAAGGGAGTGTGCAATTAAACAGAAATTAAAATGAAAGAAATGTGGTTTCGGAAATGGAAAAAGCATAATGACAAAGGAAACTTTAACTTTCCCCCCAAAGCAAAGCATGGGGTTCAACACCTCAAAAACAGCAACTGCATCATATGGGGAGAGTAAAGCATTAATGAGGTTTTGGTTTACTGTATGTCATTAAGAAAGTACAGAATCCATTATTATGTGATGGACAAAAACAAGTACCCATAGGCCTAGGACAATCAGACAGGACCTATGAACAGATCTCAAGAAAGAATTATTCTCGTCTGAGTCACTATGTTCCTCTCTGTGCCTACTGATAGGGTAATAGACCTTGAAAGCAACTCACATGATGGTTGCAGTTCTGAACATTTTCAGTCTTGATTTTGTCTCATTTTTTTTTCAAAGCTTGGCTTTGGGCTTTGTTTTGTCATCATTTCATATTGAATTAAGAGACTCTGCTTTTATTTCCTTCACTGCATTCCACGTGCAGATTAAACAGAAATTGCCTGATGCTGTTAAGATTTGTGTAAACCACCCAGAGTGGCCTTGTCGCCAGATGGGTGGTTTAGAAATCTAATAAATAAATAAATAAATAAATAAATAAATAAATAAATAAATAAATAA
>JAHTLZ010003526.1:2838287-2859830 GCA_023846285.1 Phrynocephalus versicolor | reverse complement strand
TAAATAAATAAATAAATAAATAAATAAATAAATAAATAAATAAATAACCACAAGGCCTTTATTATGGCTTTTTATTTTGCCCAACCATTCCCCAAAATCGGGCAGGATGAGGTGTTTGCCATCTAACAGGTTCTGTTAATGGCTGTTTTAAATGTGTTTTATAAAATCTTTTAATTGAATTTTAACTGTATTTTATTTATAGCTCTATCTCTTTAGGACTGTATTTATATCTTATGACTTTTTCTGTAAACCACCAGGGGTAGAGGAGTATGCACTAAGGGGGGCAGTATAGGAATATAAATAAATAAATAAATAAAGCTAAAAGCAAGATAGTATATACAGTGGTGCCTTGTATAAAGGAATTAATTCGTTCCAAATGAAATTATGTTAAGCAAATTTTCCTTTATACAAATTTCCCATAGGAATGCATTGAAAACAGAGTCATCCCTAATTGCGACCATTTTTATGTTGTAAGGATTCACCCCATAGAAGATTCTGTTAAGCAAATTTCCTCTATCTCCAGAATTTTTATGTGGTAAGGATTTTATGTTATACAAACCATTTGTTATACGAGGGTCCAGTGTACTGTGTTATTTATTTATTTATTTGTTTGTTTGTTTGTTTTAGAGTATTTCTACCCCACCTTTCTCCTTGGAAAAGGATCCAAGGCAGGTTACAGTAAGGAGAGACAATATATAGTCTAGTACAGGGGTGCCCAAACTTTTTGTAAGGAGGGCCAGATTTGGTGGCTGAGAATGTGTCAGGGGTCGGTTGCTCCCCAACCCTGCCACCCCACTGCAAGCCCCACCCACTTTCTTTAAAAAAACATGGGGTGAAGGAGGGGGAGGGAGGGGCAGGCCAGCCAGCTGCGGGCCACTCAGAATGGCCTGACGGGCCAGATTTGGCCCCTGGGCTGGACTTTGGGCAGGCCTGGTCTAGTACAATTAAGACATATTCAAGTATTTAGAACACAGGTATGTGTGTGTGTCTCTCTCTGTGTGTATATATATACAGAGAGAGAGAGTTCAGCAGAGCTCTGTTCCTGTGGAAATGACAGAGGCAAGGCTGATCCGTTGGTGAGATCCACTGGCAAATTGTTTGTGCCACACACCCATTCTTCTCCTCAAAAGGAGGAACGACATCGACAACGACAACAACACACTTTGCCATTTCCTTTTTCTACTTCCTCAACAATTCGTGATAGGCCATCTCTGAGTTACAATAGGGAGGACAGCCAGGGGAATGATCGCTGGCAGGTTTAATGCCACCCTTAATGACAGCTTGCAAAAGATTAGGAAGTTGTCGGAATCAGATATCAGCAAGGACCTGGGATTGCTTTGTGGAGCTGGCTGGAATTAATTAGTGGGCAGCTTTCCTTTGATACCACTTTGATATTCGGCTCAATGCCTGTTAAGACCCAAATACAAAGGAAATTTCACTTCATTCACCCTTTCTTAGGCTTTTTTTTTTTTTTGCCTGCAGTTTTCTGTCTGGCGGTCTTTTAAAAATCTCTCCCTCTGCCTCTTTTAACTCTGCCTAGGCTGTGCATTTACAAGATGCTGGAAAAACAGAGCAATGTAGTGACATGGTTTTAATGAATGCCCTGTTCAAAATGATCACAACTCAAGCCAAATTCCTCAGGGCAACATTGTTAGTAACTCCCTGCCAGTTAGCCAAGTTTCAAAGTAAAAAGGGTTTTACATCTTGCCAGCTTCTTCCTATAAACAAGCCTACGGGTGACCATCTATCATGACTCGCAAAATCCATCTGCCATCTTGTGGGACTCTTAGGCGGTTACTTCACCTCCTTCTTTGTTCCACAACTAGTTTTGTACTGTGACAGCATTGGTCGTGATCACGTGGTTTTGTCCCTGTTTCAGTGTTCCTATGGTTGTGATAACTTGTCTTGTGACAAGTGTTACCTCATGGTCTTCTACCATGACAAACACTGAATTTGTCTAGCTTCCTTTTTCCTTTTTTGGGGGGGGAGGGGGCTTAAAAATTCTTTTTCGATATTTTGCTTCTGAAAAGTCAAAATTAAAAAAAATCTGGACACAATTTTCTGAGAGAAATGAATGTTTTGTTGTGTGACAGTCGTTACTACACGGTGTCTTGTCTTGGAACAGAAAGCTGGAACAAAAAGTGACAAGGGAAAACCCTACCCCAGCACCAGGTACAGTAATGTTGCGCTTAGCACCCGTTCAGGGGGCGTGGTCAAGACAAATTTCAGTAGTTGTGTGACGGACATGAAGTAACTTTTTTTTGTACCGCTCCTAATCACAACACTAACAGAGACAAAACAGATGTAAAGCAGCCGCCTAAGGGTTTTTTTTTTTTTTTGCACTAATGGCAAGACACTGGTGCAAGCATGATAAAGTGGGCTTAAGTCCATGAAAGCTAGCAAACTGAACAAGTAGCCTATAAAAGCATCACCCACTCCAGCCATTCCAGTCTGTGCAATAACCACACGACTCACTCTAATTCAATGGAAATATGAAGATGGAGAAGACTCCAAATGGAGACTGCAGCCAAGAGATTAGGAGAGGGAGGCTAGGAAGGGCAGCCATGAAGGAATTAGAAAAGATGGTCAAGTGTAAGAATGTGGCCAAGGTAATCCACATTCCTGTGTTCCCTGTCGCCACTATGGGTGTGAAAGAAAGGAAGCCAAGGGGGGGGTGCACAAGGAGAATTGATTTGTTTGAAGTATGGGGCTGGAGGAGTGCTTTTCAATACCCTGGGCTGCCCAAAAGATGGAATACTGGGTCCTCCTAGATCAGATGAAGCCTGAAGTACCGTATCTCTGGAGGCAACCATGTTGGAAGGATCCAACTTTGGACACATCATAAGAAGGCAAGATTCTCTGGCAACAACACTAATGCAGGCAAGGTGGTAAGCCACAGGAAAAGAGGAACACCAAACACAACATGAACTGACACCCCTAAAGGAATCCTAGGCTTGACGTTTACAAGAGCTGAGCATGGCTGTTGAGGACAGAACATTTTGGAGCTTGCTCGTTCATAGGGTCACTTTGACAGATAATCTCTGGAACCACAAGTGATCACACCTTGCATTTACTTTTAGAATAGATTCAACAAACTGAGATGAACCAATTCATGCCCATCTCTCCTGTTCAGTGTAAATTTTTTTAACATTTATCATCTAAATTAGCCATTCTCATTTTTTTTTGTCATGGTCACAAAAAACAAAACAAAATGTAGACTGAATCAGGATTGCACAAGTCACATAATAATCCTTATAAGGTGGCGTGTGAAGGATTGTTTTTCCAGTCTGTGGCCCCCTTCAAATGTGCCCGGGTCCCCTAGCGGGCCATGTGGCCACCATTGAGAATGGCTGATCTAAATGAACTGAAGAAAAAGTCACTTCTGTTCATTCAGTAGCCCTCCAAATAGACAAACTTGATTCTGTTTTGGAGAGAAAATAAGTCACCTCCACCTCACTTTCGAAGAATCAGGTTTGGGGAATGGCAGACCCTCACCAGCCCTAACGGACCAGCCTGTTCTGCTTGCTGTATGTAATACATCCTGCATATTTCTCTTGTTGTAATACATCCTACATATGGAAGCTGGGATAGAGGCAGACATCTTAGATCCATCACACAGCGAAGGGAAAGTGGAATTTAATTACCCCAAATAGAATTTAAAGCAGCAGTCTGGGATTAACACCTCTGCCCTTTTGAAAAGCGCTACGGGGTCTTAAATAATGACTAACAAATGAACATGAACAAGTCTCAATTCCTCATCCTGTGTATGGCACCTCTGGCAGCACAATGTTCTTCACACCCTGCTGTGGAACTGGTTGATTGCTGTTGCGATGGAAAGCTGCCAGCTCCTAATTCACTTGTGTTACAGCAGGCAGCACCCTGGTATGCCCTTGGAAGTCTCCAGTCCAAGGGGTAACTCAACCTCCCTTTTACAGACCATGAAAGCATCCAGGATACAGATTTACAAAGTGGTAGAAAACCCACCACAACTGAGTGGTAAGTTGTTGCCGAGATTAACTTGCTTTACAAGTTAATTACGCAAGTTAATTCCACCCCCCCTCCCCCAATATATAGCTAGGTATTCATTTTACTGACCTAGGAAGGATGGAAGGTTGAGTGAACCTTGAGTTGGGTAGCTGGGATTGAACCCTGGGTTGTGAACATAGTTTTGGATGCAGTATGGCAGCAGTTTAACCACTTGTGCCACAACAGTGATATAAGGAAAATGAATTCAATTCCTTGTTTTTGTTGTGATGGGCCATTTTGACAGATTGAAACAGAGTTTTAAGAGTCTGCCAGCTTCCTCCATGAGATTTCTTGTCTAGTGTGCAGAAGTGAAACCAAGAGTGGGTTCTCCCCTCCCTTGTGTCAAAGTTTTTGCAAGTTGCATATAATGTTTGGATAAAACTAGGGTGTCTTCACCTAGTTTTATCCAAACAAGTACACATGCATGTTTATAGACACACATAGAGAACAAGTACGGAAGGGCTGCCTGATTGATCAAACAGATACAGTACAAGCAACTTATCTGATGCTTTTGGCTTTTTAAAAAAATAAGCCATGTAACAAGCCGGCTGCTACCCTAAACATTTGTGCAAAATCATTTTTGCAGAATGTAAGAACTCTTAGAGGCACTGACCAAAACACCCTGCCTCTCATTACCAGGAGAAAAATTCTGCAGTTTCTCAATCTGGCAAGTGAGAACAATAGAAATGATAATTTACATTCTTGCTTTAGGATACACTGCACAAAAGCTTGGTAGTTTTCACAGAAGGGAAACTTTTGCTTGCTTGCTTGTTTTTGTTTTTGTTTTAATACGACTAGCATGGAATTCTAGGAAAAGACAGAACTCTGCTTATGTTATAACAAATTTGTTAGACTTATGACATCATAGGAATCTTTATTGTTTTTAATGAACTCCACTATTTAGGTCCTACTATCAAACTGTTGTCTCATTCTGTCCTAGGGAAGTCAAGCCCTGTGGTTGAACTGTGGCCATCAGATCAAATGCAAACAATAACAATTTATTTCTTCCTCTGTTGCATATCCAGACCTTACCATTTGGAAGCACTGGGATACAAAAGCTTAGAATTATACATGTAAAGCATTTCTGCAAGATGTTTCTAGTTCTGCATTTCCCTCACCATCCTTCATGGGTCTTGTCATTAAACCCTTCTCGAAATTCGCACTGGCAGGCTCATCTAAGGCTTTTCCATTCCCTAATTTGTGGAAGGCATAATTAAGGAAGGCAAGTGTCATCTGAGGGCAAGTCTCCGTTTGCCATTCCGCTTTCTGATGCCTGCAACATTGTTTACCCATTTCCGTTCCTAATCTCCTTGATGTTGCAAAGGCATGGGACGCAGGCACCAAGGGTGGCTGTCTCCAATACCCGCTCATTAGCAGAGCAGTTTTAATAACATGTGTCACAATGCTAATGAGGTGGCTTGGAAAAGTTCTGCGCTCCCCTCCTTTGGACACTTAAGTCCAAAAGGCAGAAGGGGAAGATTTGTTTGAGGACATGACGGATCTGTTCCCCTTGGTTAAGTGCTATCATGATTAACCACTGGCATTGGCATTTTCTGGAGTTCACGCCCTCTTTGAGATGGTCATCGACACATGTTTCACACTCATGCACCTAAATGCATCAGGTCGGTTTCTGGATGGCCCAGATCCTTGCTTGATCCAATCTAGGAGATCCCGTCTTAAGGTCATATGCTTGAGACTGAGCCTTGAACTGGTAAACCTTTCCAGCTTGTGCCACCATATCTATCTTTTTTTGGTTTAAAGAAAATTGTAATATTTTGGACACATAATACACAATAAGAAATACCATCTGTTATCTTTCAAGGAAAAACGGATGGGAAGTGTAGCCTGGGTCATAGAAGAACATTCTGGCTTAAGAGCCTAAGCCAATGGTCCGCAGTGAGCACAGCTGCTCTAGTTAGAATAGCCTTAGATCAAGCACGTCCAAACTTCACCCCTCCTGATGTTTTGGACCACAACTCCCAAAATTCCAAGCCTGTATTTACAATGGCAAAGGACTGTGGGGGCTGTGGTCCAAAACATCTGGAGGGCTGAAGTTTGGACATGCCTGACTTAGATAGAAACCAGTTCAGGCTACTGATCGCCAACATTCTACCAGGACATAGCACGTGAAGAAGATGAAGAAGATAGTGTAAAATGGACACTCATTATTGGCCTCCCCCAAAATGGCCGCCCACAATATTCTAGGAGTCATGCCAATTTCTATCAAACGTGCCCTTTAAATATAGATAAAAAATTTAAGGCCTTAGGCTCTGTCTCTGCTCTCCCTCTTCAAAGTATGGCGGTCAGCCATTTTCAGCATCAGGGTTGAACAACCGCAAACAGTGATGGATTCTTTTAATATCTCTTCACGAGTTGGCTAATGGAAGCCTATGCATTTCTGCTGCATTCCCAAATACCACCTCCTTCCAGAATATCATGCTCTGTACAAGGAAGGATGCACACACACACACACACACACACACACACACACACACACACACACACACTTGTATAATTATAATTGTATAATATAAATTATAATATAAATATGAATAATTATACAATTATTCATATTTATATTATAATTTATATTATAATTGTGTAAATTTATATTATACCTTGATCATTTTAAGTGACCTTTGTTGCCACCTAGCTAACTATTTTGTATACAAATCACTAGTCGAACGCTTCCCAAGCGTTTAGGACTATGTGATGTATCGGCAAGTTATGCGAGCAGATCCCAGTAAGGTGGCTTTCTGCAGCTGACTGATGGTGACTTTGTCAACTCCAATTTCCAATTTCTTCTAAATACTTGCTTAGCTCTTTAGGCACCACACCCAGCGTGCCAATTACCACTGGGACCACCTGTACCAGTTTATGCCAGAGTCTCTGAAGTTCAATTTTCAGATCCTGATATTGGGTAATTTTTTTCAAGTTGTTTCTCAGTGACTCTACTATCACCTGGTATAGCAACATCAATGATCCACACTTTTTTCTTCTACACAATCACAATTATATTATTATTATTAGGAGAAGCAGCAAGAGTTCAAATTTACAACTAACACACCATCAATTTACACATAGATCATTCATGGAAGGTAGCATCACACCTGCCAGACAGCCTGGAGATTGAGACTGAATTCTCAATAGTTGTTTTGAAAATTTGACAATTTGACCTTGCTGGCCAACTGAAAAAAGTTCATTTTGCAGCCTAGCTCAATCCATATATTAAATACATTTCACTTTTGTGTTCAATGAAAAGAGATTCCATTTGAACATTAGGAAGAACTTCATGAGGGTTGGAGCTGTTCGGCAGTGGAATCTGCTGCCACGGATGGTGGTGGAGTCTCCTTCTATGGAGGATTTTAAGCAGAGGCTGGATGGCCATCTCTTGGGAGTTCTGTGATGGAGGTTCCTGCATGCAGGGGGTTGGACTGGATGGCCCCTGAGGTCTCTTCCAACTCTATGATTCTATGATTAACAATAACATCTAATTTAAATGATGCTTAAATGTGGTTCTTATTACCAGTGTGGCCGTAGTAAGAACTGAGGAAAAGTCTTCCAGGAAAACAGCTCCTAGAGAAAGTAACTTTTGCAAGCTTTGTATTTTACTGGCACATTATATCCTTGTTTTGGTGGAGAATCATTGAAATCCCCCCTCTTTTCTGTCCCTTCCTCCAACCCCTTCAGAAACAGGATTATGATGATATGGAAGCACCATAATTGTGGTTTTATATCACCATCCACCTTGGGCACCGATGCTTAGACTACTTCATCTGTATGGTGGTAAATGCCTGCCAGAGAATCCCATTTCCCTACTACAGTTAAAACAGAATCTTCTGAACAAATGTTCCCCCTGGAAGCCATCGTTTTTGTAAGCTATTGTAAAATGTATTTAATAAAACCCACAGTAATTCTTTCATTAACAAAACCGGAGTGCATAAGGAGGGTGGGTTGAGATAGGTAGGTAGAGAGAGAGAAATAAAAAAAAGCATGCTTACAGGTGACATCTGGAGAGAATGAGGCTATTAATATTTTACAAGACATTAGGATTCCTCCCGCTCCTTTTTTGCTGTTAAAATTTTAAGAGCTTTCCGAACACTATATTTCTCAGTTATTACACCCTTAATTAAATGGATTCACACAAGGCAGTTCCTAATGAGAATAGCACTGGAGTCGGAAGGCCGCCATCAAGAGTGCATTGCGAACCCAAAACCAGAGCAATAAATGGAAGAAGCCTGCCAGAGGGTACCTCCAGCTAAAGCAACGCAGAGTTTAACTGAGGATTAAACTCTGCTTTTGGCTGTATAAGCCCATAAAAGCAAAATACTAATAGCCATTATCGTGTTGCATTTACTTAGCACTAACTAACTACCCTAAGGAATCCCAGTAGAGTTTTCAAGAGGGAATCGATCTGACATAAAATAAAAATTAGGTCCTATTTCAGAGCCATAGTTAAGATAGGGACTAAATTATGTTAATAGAGCTTTTGAACATTTTCGGGCCCGGAGAATCATATGAAAAAGTTGAGCTAAAACAAGCTGATGCCAAGGTACGGAGGCAGGATTTACTAAACTAAACCCAGGAGGTGGTTTTAACAACATTGATCACCAGTCAGTTACACAAAAAGTTGCTGGATGAAACCTATGGATCTTAGTTAACTGATTAAATCTGTCGAGAACTGCATTTGAGAACCAGATACTTCTGGGCTGTTGTTTTTAATAGATATGCTTTGTGTTTTTCAGATCTTGTATGCCTCATCTGGGTCAGTGATTCCTTCACATCCAGGCAGAGATGAGCTGTCAAGTTAAAGTGTCTGGATCGAGTAAGGGTGCCAGGGGTGAAAGCCATCTAGGAATTAGTGATGGGAAGCAAAGCCAAGTACCAAAAATAAACCACAGCCAGATACACAATTGTTGCATTTGAGGCAAACTCCCTGTTTCCATATGCAGAGGATTTTAGTAGTCTTTCTGAAAAACAAAGGCAAGCCAAATGCTCGGTTGAAGCCATTGGTAGCAGGTGGGGCTGAGGACAGGTCCAGCACAGGGAGTCCTCACAAGCAGAAACCCACCAGATATAGTGGGTTCTCCATCTTCTACAATTAGCAAAGACCTTTAAAGACAATGAATTTGTGTGTCTCGGCTAATTCAGCAGAACTGTCTAAGTGAGCCAAGCAATGATCAGGTATTATTCCAGATTTTAAGAAATATACCTGTATGTATAACTGTCCTTCACAGAACGACAGTATTTCTCAAGGCCATAGATGATGATGATGATGATGATGATCATCATCATCATCATCAAAATGCAATCACAGTTAATTAAAACAAAAGACAAATTCACATCAACTTCAGTTAATAAAACAGAAAGAATGATGCAATTACATCTTGCTTTTTAATCAAATGTAACAAATTAACTTCATATAAAATATAGAGGTTTTAGGCTGGTAAATACGCTTTTCTAGGCCCAAACTGACCCCTCAACTCAAATCAAATGCATTAACTTTTGATGCCAATTCCAACATTTCCCCCCTTGTTGTCCATACATATTATACATAGGAAGGCTATTTCTCCATTTCAGATTTTCTAACAATCTAATTTTATTGTGTTTTAGTTGTTTTTGGCTTCCTCTGAAGCACTTCATTATGAAGAGGCATAATTAAAACAAGCCCCCAACCAACAACATGGTGAAAATCTAACAGGGCTAGTCTGAGTATTCAGAAAGGTTTTCCCCTCTCCTTTTATATATTGCACCCTGAACAAACTGTTTCCTCCAGTTCTGAAAGCTAAGCAGATTCACAAGCAGTTCCCTTTTGGATGGGAGACCATCATGGAATGACAGGGATATTCTACTAGGGCTGGGAAATTTCCCCATCTAAACCCCTAGAGTGGCATTCCCGCTGTTTTCCATTACAGGTATATGTGACCATACCTCCACTAAATCGGTGGTTCTCAACCTGTGGGTCCCCAGATGTTCCTGGACAGCAACTCCCAGAAGCCTCCACCACTCGCTGTGCTGGAAGTGGTTTCTGGGAGTTGCAGTTCAGGAACATCTGGGGACCCACAGGTTGAGAACCACTGCACTAAACTGACAGCAAGTGCTCGGAGGGCACAAATTCTTTGCAAGGACATCTACCCACATCCTTGACAGATAACTATTGTTGTCACATATTCCAGTCATCTTTGATGGCTGTGTGCTTTCCTAGATCCTAGAGATGTAAACTTTTGGGGAATTCTGGTGGCGGCGACAGGGTGGGGGGGTAGGACCTGTTCCCCCACCACCACCATCACCACCAAATTTTCCGATGTCTCCCCAAATTTTTCTCCATGGCTTCAGAATTGCTGGAGCTTTTACTTTTCCAATCCTGATCTGCAACTTGTCAGTTGCCAGGAGCACAAACTGGTGATGCTTACTGTCTAGAGTGATTTTTTTTTTTTAAAAAAAGAAATCCTTATACTGTATCAGGTCTGTTTGCATGTGTGGGCCCCAGTTCATTATTCACCCAAAAGACTGTGTGTTCTTCTTTCTCATGCATGCATTGTGGGCCAATTACACTTTTGTAGTTTTCTTTCCTTCCAGAAGTTTCCATGGCAAGTTACAGGTGCAGCCGAATGCATCATTAGCTCCTTATTAATTTCACAAGACAGACACAGGCAGGCACACTAACAGGACTATTTTCTTAAAAATAGTGGTGCTGCAACTTTAAATTACAGAACCAGCTCGGTGTTTAATGAGAGATTTAGCACAGCAGGGGTCTCTGTTAAATTAAGTTGTGCCTTCACATCACAGTGGGAAAACAGGTGTATATTGGTTTAGAATTATGGAAATGTTGACTAATTCCAAGGCTTGTAATCAAACAGCAAGGCTTCTGAGCAATATTTCCTTCCAAGAGGCAGCATTAATCATTCATGCCTAGCTACTTTTTTTTTTGCTTTGTGCCCCCCAGAAAGGCTGGAACTCAAAGCAGCCAGCAGGGCACCAGTGCGTGTCCATCTCTTTTAAGAAGAGTTAAGCGGCTGGGTCTCTGTGTGTGCTTGCACGCGTGTGTGCGATGAAGGGAATGACTTCCTCAAGCCACACATAAAAGTGTAGCCACAGAGGGAGAGAGAATGCAACTGTGAAACAAATTCTTAGAATCATAGAATAGTGGAGTTGGAAGAGGCGTCTAAGGCCATCGGGCCCAATCGCCTACTCAATGCAGCAATCCATATCAAAGCAGATCTGACAAAGGGATTGTCCGGTTTTCTCTTGAATGCTCCTAGTCCTTGGATCCATTGTGGTACTGCTCTAAGAGTTAAGACATTTTTCCTGATATTCAGCCTAAATCTGGGTTTCTGTAGTTTGAACCCATTGTAGCATAGAATCCTAGAGTTGGAAGAGACCTCAAGGGCCATCCAGTCAAACCCCCTGACATGCAGGAACACCCATCACAGTATTTCCGACTGACGGCCATCCAGCCTCTGCTTAAAAACCTCCAAAAAAGGAGATTCCGCCACCCTTTGTGGCAACATACTCCACTGCCGAACAGCTCTAACTTTCATGAAGTTCTTCCTAATGTTCAGATGGAATCTCTTTTTCTGCAGTTTGAAACCATTGCCCTGAGTCCTAGTCTCTGAAGCCATGGAAAATAAACCAGTCCCTTCTTCAATGTGACATCCTTTCAAATATTTAAACATAGCTATCACATCCCCTCTGAACCTTCTTTTTGTAAGGCGAAACATTCCCAGCACCCTAAGGCGCTCCTTGTAAGATATTTCTTCCAGACCCTCAATCATCTTGGTCGTCCTCCTCTGGACCTGTTCAAGACTGTCAACATCCTTTTTAAATTGAGGTGCACAGAACTGGACACAGTATTCCAGGTGGCGTCTGACCACTCAGACCGCACTCTCTGGGTTGACTGAGAACAGAGCCTCTCCCTCCTCTGTCTGACTAGCTTTCAGCATGGCCACTTATTTCAGTCTTTCATAAGAACATAAGAACATAAGAAGAGCCATGCTGGATCAGGCCAAAGGCCCATCTAATCCAGCTTCCTGTATCCCACAGTGGCCCCACCAGATGCGTTTGGGAGCGCATGAGACTAGGTATCTGTCTCCTGATACCAACTCCCCTGCATCTGGCCCTTGAAGTACCCCGGTTTTAAGCCTGAAGATTACACATCTCCCTCATGGTTTGTAACCTGTGATGGACTTTTCCTCCAGGAATCTGTCCAATCCCCTTTTGAAGGCATCCAGGCCAGATGCCATCACCACATCCTGTGGCAAGGAGTTCCAAAACTTACAACGCGCTGGGTGAAAAAATATTTTCTTTTGTCAGTTTCCTCACAGGGCTTGTTTCCCAGTCTCCATATCACCCTTGTTCCCTTCCTCTGAACTTGCTGCAGCCAACAGGGTTATTTTGGCTGGCTGGGGGTGGGTTGGGGAGGGCAATTGATGTTCACGCCATTCTAGAACCTTCATAGGCCACAAGGGAAGGGAAGGGAAACAGGCCAAAGCCAGCTCGTTCTAAGAACATACATGTCTGTGTGATTGTAGGAGGGATCTCGTCTGCAAAGGACTGCATGCAAAGAGACACAAACCAAATCAAGACAAAGCAAAGTGTGTGTGTGTGTGTGTGTGTGTGTGTGTGTGTGTGTGTGTGTGTTGTGGGGAAGGAACTCATTCCTAATCTCTGCTGGACGCCAGATGTCAAGGCCATTCTGTGTCCCATCTGCATCTCTTGTGGAAACTGATGAGCTGAAGAACATTGCTACAGCTTTTCAGAAACACAGAGAGAGTAACACCAGTGCCTCCAAGTTGGACTCATGCTGTAGAGCACTTGGGCTGGTACTGCTGACTCCCGAAACCAACACTGAGAGGCCAACCCAAAAATAAGGAAGAAAAGAATGTAAAAATATTAGTAGTTGGGCACCAAGTGATTAATTCCATGTATTCCAGGCTGGGGAGAGGAGAAGGGAACCATGAACACGCTGAGGAATTGGGGGTGCACGAATCACATTTTTGGGGCAGCACCTTTCGTGTTTAATGACAAAAGGCCCGCAGCATTTTTGCACATGACAGTATTTCACAGATTCAAAACAGGGATATGGTTCGGACGTCCCTATGCCTGCACTGCAATGCACATTTACGAGATCGGTGTTGTTGTTGGTGTGTGTTAGAGATGGGCACGACTCAGCGAAATTTTTGTTTTCGTTTTCGTTTTTCGTTTTTGTTACGCAGCGAAAACGAAAACGAAAATTTTCCAGAAAACAAAATGAAAACAAAAACGGAACGAAAAATTTTGCCATGTTTTTTGTTTTCGTTACGGCAGACACATCACAATGAAAAGAATGCTAACGAAAACGAAAATTTTTCATTTTCATTTTGTTTTTTCGTTTCATTTCGTAACGAAAATGAAAATGAAAAATGCGGGGGAAAAAACCCCGAAAAACGAAAACGAACCGAAAGAGACCCCTTAACGCAAAACGAAAAACGAAAAATTATTTTTTTGAGTCGTGCCCATCTCTAGTGTGTGTGTGTGTACTTGGCTCAGCGATGCCACAAGCGAGAAGGATTTTGCAGTCATTTTAGCCACAAGCTGAATATAGGCCAAGAGTGTGATGGGGGCTACAAATAAAGGCCAATGCTATTTTACTAAAAACTCAAATCAGAACAGGTTGAGTAAATACTCAGGGCTATTTTAGGCTGCTTTAACCGATGCTGCAAGGCACTAGTTTGTCTCCATTCGGCACTCACTAAGCTCCGTCTTGAGGCATTCAAGAGAAATTTAGAAAACAACTCAGCAAATATCCTTTGTTCGTGTGCCTGCACTGTGCAGGGCATTGGACTTGATGACCTTAAAAACTCCCAACTTCATTATTTTATGATCCTATGATTCTATTGCCAGAGCCTCCTTTCTCTACAGTACTGCTATATATTAAAACACAAAATTTCTTCCTTCTCAACTAATACTGTCTCTCTCTGACAGCTACTCTAAGGTATCGCAGGCGGCAGTCTTTGCTATTCGTTTCTTCCTGATCCTTTTAACGAAGATCCCAGGGGTTGAAACCGCAAGCATCTGTATGAGAGATGTATCTTTTATCAATGCCTTATCACTTATTTCTCTTCACTGCCTACTCCGTTTAGTTGCTCTGTGCCTCCCTGTGCACAAATTTTAAAGGAAAGAGGAAACATATGCTCTTGGGGTATAGTCAGAGTCTGGGACATGGTTTGGTGGGGGATACAACTTCCAAAATCCTCCTGTCAGACATAGTGGAGCTAGAAAAGGTGCAGAAGAGAGCGACTAAAATGATTACGGGCCGGGGCACCTCCCTTATGAGGAAAGGCTAAAACATTTGGGGCTCTTTAGTCTGAAGAAAAAAAGGCACCTGAGGAGGGATATGATTGAGACGTACAAAATAATGCAGGGCATGAGTAAATGGATAGAGGGATGCTCTTCTCCCTCTCACAAAATACCAGAACTAGGGGACATACACTCAAATTGAAGGCTCCATATGAAGGACAAAGGACCACCTTCCACCACTACGCATGCTGAATCAAATGGATGGCCCATCTAGCACCGTGGCTCCCCAAAAGTTCTCGGATTACAACTCCCAGAAATCCTGGCCAGCACAGCTAGCAGCAGAGGATTCCTCCAGTGATCAGGATGAAGATCTGGTCTGACATGCATTGGTCTCCTGTAGAGCATGAGGCCATCTCCACGTGCCACCAAGTAGGGTAAGAAGGATCAGCTCAGGCATTTCTCTTTTTCAAATACCTCTCTAGTACATACCACACACTTAGATAAGAACATAAGAACATAAGAAGAGCCATGCTGAATCAGGCAACGGCCCATCTAGTCCAGCTTCCTGTATCTCACAGTGGCCCCACCAAATGCATCTCGGAGCGCACAAGACTAGGTATCTGTCTCCTGATACCATTCCCCTGCGTCTGGTCCTTGAAGTACCCTGGTTTTAAGCCTGGAGATGACACATCTCCATCATGGTTTGTCACCTGTGATGGACTTTTCCTCCAGGAATCTGTCCAGTCCCCTTTTGAAGGCATTCAAGCCAGATGCCGTCACCACCTCCTGTGGCAGGGAGTTCCACAGACTAACAACGCGCTGGGTGAAAAAAAATTTTCTTTTGTCTGTTCTTACTCTCTCAGCCCTGTTCACTTTTGACATTTTAATAGTTTTAAAAGATTCTCTTATTATGCTTTTAAAATGTTACCAGTCCAGTGGCATTTCACGCCAGGTTAAGAGCAGCCTTCCACCACCCGAACGAGATCACAGTTGGGCTTGTCCATTCGCCAGGGTTCGTACCCATTGATCCATCAGGTCATTAGCCTCTTTGAAAGAACTAGAGGCATAGGGGGTCCCTAAGAGCTTGTAAGTAGCACCTTCAGGAAATGGACTCATTTCTCCTCCTCCTCCTCCCCTTCCCACCCGGCTGCCTTCCTTCCAGTTCTGAGCTGATTACAGTGAAAGAAAGTAAATGTACTCACCCCAGGTAAAGTTTTAATATTGTGCAGTGCATTCTGTGCCTCGAGTGCAGCTTTTCTTGTATAAAATGTTACGAAACAACAACCTACAGAGAGAAATTGAAAAGCTTTCAGAAATTATCCGGAATGATTTGGTCTCTGACAAAAGAAAAAGAAAAGGCGGGGGGGGAGGAAAGGAGGGAGGTGGAGGGGAGAAGATGATTGAGCAACATTATTATAATAAGCAGGCTGCAAATGTGAATTATAATGAGCCCTCGTGCGTGGCAGGGATAAAAAGAAACGCTTTATATGGTTCAAAACAGGTGGGGAGGGGGGGGAAGGAAAGATTAAAATCACCCTCACATATTGTATCCATGTAGCAACCTACAGCTCCAGCAAACTGTCACTGCTCGGAAATTAAGTTAACCAGAAGTTCAATTGGTGCCACAGTGTAAACAACGGGGTATCTCTTTTCACAGGGCGCCTTCCTGCGTTCCTAGCACTGGTTTAACAGATCTGAAACCTACCATAGTAAGCTGCTTAGGAAGAACGCTGCCTTACCGCTCGGAAGATTGGTGCCATTAGGGCTTAGCCAGTGCAAAGATGAGGCTGACACAAGCTGGACATTTTTCATTCATGGATTCATTCATTCAAAATACATGTACCCCACCTTTCTCCTAAAAAGAATCCAAGGTGGCTCAATGTATGTATGTATTTGTTTGTTTGTTTGTTTTATTTTATTTATATGCAGCTCTATCTACCCTACAGGCTATTTTGGGCAGTGAACAACACAATAGAAAAGACATAATGGAAAGAATATTTGATACAGAAAATAATTTTAACCCCCCCAAAGTACAATGAATTGATCAAACAATAAATCGCCAACAACAACATAACCAACAAAAGGCGAATAAAATTAAATTGGAGTAAAAATTGCAGGGGAAAAGAGACCGAGAGCAGAGGAGGGTTAAATCAAGTTGAGTATTAGCAGGTAACAAATTACAACCTTCAGGAATCTGTGGAAGCCTGTCTGTATAGCCATGCTTTTAATTGATGCTTAGATGCTTAACACAAGAACATAAGAAGAGCCATGCTGGATCAGGCCAAAGGCCCATCTAGTCCAGCTTCCTGTATCTCACAGTGGCCCCACCAGATGCGTCCGGGAGCACAGGAGAGTAGATATCTGTCTCCTGATCCCACTCCCCTGCACCTGACCCTTGAAGTACCTTGGTTTTAAGCCTGGAGTTCACACATCTCCATCATGGTTTGCAACCTGTGATGGACTTTTCCTCCAAGAATCTTTCCAATCCCCTTTTGAAGGCATCCAGGCCAGATGCCATCACCACATCCTGCGGCAGGGAGTTGCACAGACTAACAATGCGCTGGGTGAAAAAAATATTTTCTTTTGTCTGTTCTTACTCTCCCAGCCCTCTTATTTTTCCAGCTTGTAATGAGAGGACCATGCAGATTTCTGAGGGCAGCTGGTTTCAGAGTCAAAGGGGCAACTACCAAGAAGGCCTGACTCTTCATTACCCCTTTCCGAGCCTCGCTTGGGATCGGTACACTGAAATGCCTAGCATGGGATGAACAATTGATTCAAGCAGTATTTTTGGGATCAGGCACTAAAGATATATTAAAAAGCAACAAAAAACAAAACAGCCCCATTTGGGAAAATCAAAATAAAAAACACTGAGACATCCAGTCACTAAAACAAAGCCTCCCTGAAGAGAACGGTCTTTACTATTTTGTAGAAAGACAGGGAAAATGGGACCAGGTGGGCCTCCAGTGGGAGGGAGTTCCGAAGTCTGGAAGTAGTGATAGAGAAGGCCATGTACCCACCAAACACACCTGTGAGGATGGCGGGATCAGAACAAAGGCTTCCCCTGATGATCTTAAATTCTGGGCAGGTTTATAAAGGGAGATGCCCTCTTTGAGACAGCTCGGACCCAAGCCATTCTAAGCACAGTACTCTAATATTGTGCTCAGAAACAGACCAGCAGATATAAAACCCCTATTTATTATGCTTCAGCACAGCACACTAAACAAAAACACTATCAGTGTGAATAACATGGCCTACACTGCCATCAACCTTGGTACACCCTGATGAGAAATAAAGGTACACTGCTTGGTGCTGCAACATTTAAACAAAAGTGGAAAACATTAATTTCCTACAAAGAAAACGTCGTCCCATTGGCAACTGTGAAAAAGGCTTAAAGAAAGAGAACAGCTGCTATAATTCCGCTTGGCATCCTGTTTGTCTTGCCCTAGTGATGTGATTAAGTGCTCAATTGTCCACCGTTGGCCAGATTCAAAGATGACACAGAGCACCGGAAAGGTGTCCACGGAAGTTTTGGTACCATATTCTTAATTTGTGATGACTGGAACTGATTGGGCTTGGCATCCCATAATATTTCATATCTTCAGTTAGATTCATGACATTCAACTAGATTCTCTGTGTGTCTGTGGCTGGCCTCTTAGAGGCCTCCCAGGACCATCTTGTGCTTGTCAGACAAGATCTGAGGTGTGTGTGTGTGTTCTTATCCTCATCAAATGTACTGGGCTAAAAGGGGGTGAGACTATGCTGATTGATGCCTGGGAGACATCCTAAATACAGTACAGTGGTACCTTGTATAAAGGAATTAATTCATTCCAAACAAAATTCAGTTAAGCAAATTTTCCTTTAAACAAATTTCCCATAGGAATGCATAGAAAACAGAGTAATCCCTAATCATGACAATTTTTATGTTGTATGGATTTGCCCCATAGGCGATTCTGTTATGCAAATTTCCCCTATCTCCAGAATTTTTTTATGTTGCACAGATTTGATGTTCTACAAACCGTTTGCCATACAAGGGTCCACTGTTTTAGAAGAGTCAATGTAACCCAAGTATTTATATACTTTGTCCATCTTTAGACCCCGGCATCATCGTCTCTGTGACTTAGAAGTAGAGATGGACACGACTCCAAAAAAAAAAAATGGTTTTTTGTTTTTTGTTTTTTGTTGAGGGGGTCCGTTTCGGTTCGTTTTCGTTTTCATTGTTTTTTTTGCAAATTTTTCGTTTTCGTTTTCGTTGCGTAACGAAAACAAAAAACAAAAAAGAAAATGAAAAATTTCTGTTTCATTAGCATTCTTTTCAGTTCAATGTACTTGCCGCAACGAAAACGAAAAACACAGCAAAGTTTTTTGTTTCATTTCCGTTTCCGTTTTGTTTTTTTGGAAAATTTTCATTTCCATTTTCGTTGTGTAACGAAAACAAAAAATGAAAACAGAAACGAAAATTTCGCTGAATCGTGCCCATGTCTACTTAGAAGCTGCAATGGCCATAAATCAAAGCCCAAATCTTGACTTAAGAATGCAGCACACCCCCTTTGACATGAAGCTTTTTATCTCTGAGTCCAATGTATATCACAAATCGAAGGTCCCTTATCTGGATCAGGGTCAGAATCTGCAGGAATTAGGTCCCCTGAAGACTTCCACAACAATAATCTTAGAACTGCAGAGATGGAAGGGATCTTCCTGCTTATATAAGAGCAAAGTATGCTGCTTATACACTGCCCTCTAATGCTTAAAGCATTATTTAACACTGTTTATCACCTGAGGAAGATCCTGATCTTCTGAAGGTCAGCTTTTCCTTTTCCTCCTGTCACGTGACTGAAGATGTGGGATAGCAGTTCCCACATACAAAGGTGTTTTTTTAAGTGCAGTTCAGCCCCATGGCCAGCAGGTGGCAATAGGATTTTAAAAAAGGACCGGCTGGCTGGCACTAGGGCTTGGGGAAGTTAAAACAAACAGCACCAGATCCAGCTTCCTATCACTAGGAGGGGGGGGGATAAAAAAAAATTAAAAACAGCGCCAATCAGCCCCAGGAACAGCCGGTTCACGCTGTGAGAAAAACAGAAGAAAGAAAACTGGATCATCTATGGTGTTCCATGATGTTTGCCTCTTTAAAAGGTGGATTTATTAAGCGAGGCAAAAAATTCCCTACCTCTCTGGTAAGTCTTGGAAACCCCACTTAAGGGGGCATTACCGGGTTTTCTTTTCGTTTTCTTTTTTTCCCAAAAAGCTCAGTGGCCGTGGGGATGGCATTTTTGGACACGGTTTATTTACAAATTTAATCTGCATTTAAAGGGATGTGGGATAGGGGCCAAAGTGGTTTACAAGTATTTATACAGGGTACACAGTGCCCCGCCGCCACGTAAGCTAGGTACTCATTATACCGACTTCAGAAAGGCTGGAAGGCTGAGTGAACCTCAAGCCTGGAATTGAACCCCAGGTCATGAGCACAGTTACAGTTGCAGTAAAGCAGTTTAACCACTGTGACACAAGACTGAGGCCCTATGGATCATCATGTCCAGCAAACTCAAGAAGGCACAAGTGGTGAATTGAACTCCCAATCTATAGCAACTTCATCCAGATCAACCAGAGCTTCACTTTCCCTCTCGCTTTGGGTGGCCACACCTAGAGAGACCCAAAGGGTCTCTACCCAGAATCAGGTATTGCCGGTTGCCGCCCCGACACACTGGAATAAACTGCTGGTAGAGATCAGGCTGTGGGATTCCCTGCCGGCATTTAGAAGGGCATTGAAGACCTTGCTCTTTAGGGAATGCTTTGGGTAGTCTTTGAGCCCCCAGTGGTCTGCTATTAGTTTATATGTCTGCTGGCTCCTGATCTGCCTTGCTGGAGTTTGACTGTGCAGTTTGGCTGTTGATGCGTTATGCATATTATTATTTTTTTATTTGTTCTTTTCTATGTTATTATCACAACCATTATGTTTTTATTATTGTATTTGATCCGCTATGTATGGTGTTTCTATGTTTGAGCAAGTTGTCTTTGCTACATGTTGTACACTGCCCAATGTTCCATCGGGAAAATTGGGCGTTTAACAAACAAACAAACAAACAAACACACACACACACACACACACACACACACACACACAGAGCTCCATAGCCCAAACTACTGAGCTATCCAGCAGTTCAAGAGACATGCTTCAGGGAAAAGCAAGTAATTAAAAAAAATTCTAAGATGGTCTTTTTCCAGCCTAGAATTTTTGTTAGATTACATTTGCAGCTGATTCTTCAAGGGTCCAGGAACAGCTAAATACCTAACCCAAATTCAGCATTTGAAGGAACCACCATGTTAGGAAACCTTAGTCATTTTGGCCAAATAAATCCTGTCTTCATTTGATGGCTACTTTTCATTATGTCCTAGGGCAGTGGTGGCGAACCTTCAGCACTCCAGATGTTTTGGACCACAACTCCCACAGCCCTTTGTCATTGGCAGTACAGGGTTGGAATTCTGGGAGTTATGGTCTAAAACATCTGGAGTGCCGAACGTTTGCCACCACTGTCTTAGGACATCTGCTACCCCTTGCATATGACTGTCCATGCTAGTATCAGAGGCGCTTTTCTCTTGCAACTATCCATGAAGTTATAACAGTAGCTGCCAACTCGGTTTCAGCTTCTGAATATTTTCCTTGCTATAATGCATAAAGAAGCCCTTTTCAATGATCCAAGGGCCAGCGATTCAGTTACACGCCACGTTGCTGAGTAGCTCTCAGGAGGAAGGCCTTTAAGTAACAAACGCGAACAGATCCCCCTTTATATTTCCACAGTTGGAAAGAGAGACTGTTTGGCAATTATTTCAGCATTTCAAGAATTGTTATCAGTATCAGGAAAGGATTATAAACTAGCCAAAGATGGCGCTTCTTGAAGGAAGGTTGCTATCATTGGTCCTTTTTAAAAAAACAACAACAACAAAACTTCCTGTCTCTCTTTTTAATATCTACTTTATGATGTCAGATGGAAAGGAGGTTTATACAGATGGACACCCTTGAGTTGACACCCTTCTTCCAACTCCAGATATGCATGAATATTGGCTCAGCATAAACAATGACTTTCTGAATTTGCCTGTACTGTACATCATCCTCATAAGTACAAGTAGAACTTGAGGGTGAACTTTTGAGGAATTTCAACAGTGTGCTTCTGCTTTTCACTGACAATGGTTCAAAAGCACTACTACTACTACTACTACTACTACTACTACTACTACTACTACTAC
>JAHTLZ010003526.1:2819397-2838277 GCA_023846285.1 Phrynocephalus versicolor | reverse complement strand
ACTACTACTACTACTACTACTACTACTACTACTACTACTACTACTACTACTACCACCACCACCACCACCACCAATAATAATAATAATAATAATAATAATAATAATAATAATAATAATAATAATAATAATAATAATAATAATAATAATAATGATGATGATGATGATGGAAGGAAGGAAGGAAGGAAGGAAGGAAGGAAGGAAGGAAGGAAGGAAGGAAGGAAGGAAGGTTGATTCAGCCTTGAGCCAGCTCCCTGGGACTGAACCCTAGGTCATGAACATAGTTTGACTGCAGTACAGCTGTTTAACCAGGTTCACTGTTGTGTCTGTGGTTGACCAATGGTCCCTTCCCTGTCAACGAGGAGGATACCCCAAAATACTGGATTTATAAATGACTACATCCTATGGAGAGAAGAAGGAAAGATTAAACCACCCTTGAGACTAACTCATTTCAACAAACCATGGTTTGGTCTGGCTTCCACTTGCTTGCTCCAGGCAAGATAAGAAGTAGAGATGGGCACGAAATGAACAGTTTTTCGTGTCCGTTTTCGTTTTTTCATTTCGTTACGCAACGAAACGACAAACGAATTTTGTCTCTAAAATGAAACGAAACGAACAGAAACACCGGAAATTTGGTCGTGCGTTTTGTTTCCGTTACTGCAATACAAGTGAATTGCTTAAAATCCTTTTAAAAAATCACAAAAAAATTGAAATAAATGGTAACGAAATGGTAACGAAACAAACGAAAACAAAAACGATTTTTTTGCAAAAATTCACGAAAAACGGAAACGAACCGAAACGGACCCTCCAAATGACAAACAACAAACGAAATGCCATTTTTTTGATTCATGCCCATCTCTAATAAGAAGAAATGGATGAAGACAGAGGCTTCAGAACAGGGCTGGGGAACCTTTGGCCCTCCAGAAGGTTTGGACCACAACCCCCACAGTCCTTTATCACTGGCACTACTAGAGGCTCGGAATTCTTGTTTAGATCTTATTAGTGTCAGCTATTGCCTTTTAATAGGCACCCCTCCAAAAGCTTAAAATGGTTCCAGAGCTAACTCCTCTCACCCGGCATCTGATTAGATCAATGCATAGCTGTATTGGCAATGAACTATTCGTGTCAAATTGGATTATATGCTACTGAACAAATGAGTAGCTCAGCTGGGTCTGCACTTTACATTTCTTTCCAAATAATATAAATAGTAAATAAGATTTATTAAACAGATTAAATATCATGCGGTTGATGGGGCACGTTCTAGGCGTAGCAGTCTAATAAAGCAATGGAGGAGAAATGCGGCTATCAAAATTGGTAGCGTTCCTTTTACAACACTACCTTCCGAAGCCTATCTCACTCCACTTCTGCATTAATCTGCAATGTTCAAATGCCTAGAAATGCATGTCAATATTGGCTTGTGTATGGATTTTTCCAGTGTACTTTTTGAGGAATCATTTTCAAGATTAGAGTTAGAATCCTGGGGGTGTTTGGAAAATACCTCTGCCATTTGCTGTTGGTACTAGGGGGCATACACTCAAATTGTGGGCTGGGAGAGTAAGAACAGACAAGAAAAAATATTTTTTCACCCAGCGCGTTGTTAGTCTGTGGAACTCCCTGCCACAGGATGTGGTGATGGCATCTGGCCTGGATGCCTTCAGAAGGGGCTTGGACAGATTCCTGGAGGAAAAGTCCATTACAGGTTAAAAATCATGAGGGATATGTGTTATCTCCAGGCTTAAAACTGGGGTACTTCAAGGGCCAGATGCAGGGGAGTGGTATCAGGAGACAGATATCTAGTCTCATGCACTCCCAAACGCATCTGGTGGGGCCACTGTGAGATACAGGAAGCTGGACTAGATGGGTCGTTGGCCTGATCCAGCATGGCTCTTCTTATGTTCTTATGTTCTTATGTACTGCAACTAACGGGCAAGTAGGCGGTTTCCATAAAAACAGTAAAAACCAACAGACAGCAACGAGAACAATAAAAAGGGGCATTGGCAAGAATAAAATCAGGAGGGAAACCCTCAGCGGTGGGCAGCAGAGCCAAAAAAAAAAAAAAAAACCCCAACAAAAAACAAAAACAAAAAACCAGTAATGAGGTCACCATACGCCTCCAAGAAAATCAGGGTTTTTAATGCCTTTCTGAAGGCGGGCAGGGACTCAATGAGGCACAGCTCACTCGGGAGTTGGTTCCAAAGGGAAGGGCCAACAACAGAGAAGGCGCGGCTACAGGTTACCGATTTCCGCACCTCTCTTGGTGTGGCACCCTGAGTGAGCGCACCTGCGGTGATTGAGTGGGTCTGGCCACAGATGATGTCTGGGAGATCTTCTCCGCCAGGTGAATACCCAAGCCGTGGAGGGTTTTGAAAACCAAAACCAAGACCTTGAACCTTATCCGGAGAGCATCGGGCGGCCAGTGCAGGTGCGCCAGAACTGGGGTGATATGATCGTATTTATGAGCACCCACCACCAGTCTGGGTGCCGCATTTAGCACCTGCTGGAGCCTCCGGACAAGGGTCAAGGGCAACCCCACGTAGACTGCGTTGCAGTAGTCAGTCCTCAAAATCACGAGGGCCTGCACGACTGTTCTCAAGGAGGACTCATCAAGGTATGATCTGGGTGATCCTGCGGAGTTGGAGAAAAGCAGCCCTGGAGACGGCCATCACCTGGGCTTCCAGGGAGAGGGCTGAATCCAGGACCACGCCCGGATTCCTGGCCCTGTCTATAGGCTGGAGGGAAACAAAACACCATTTTGTAAGATATAAGAAAACAGAATAAAATTTTATAACTCCGTTTTGAAAAACCTTAAAGCCCATAAAATGTCAAAAAAAGAAAGAAAAAGAAAAAGAAAAAGAAAAGAAAACAACAACAATGGCCAGACAGTAATGAAGCCCACTAACTTTATTATTAACGTTTACTACACTGTACTTACTAACATGTACTTACTAACATGTTAGGCCTACTAATTAATTATTAATTAATTACTAATGTGAAATTAATTACTAATACAAAATTAATTGCTAATTAATTAATTAATACTAACACAAAATTAATTACATGCTATGCCTACTAACACGTGACCCGCCCGTTCTCCAAAATGGTGTCTAAGCCAGATGGGCCAGCCATGAAGCTCAAAATGTTTGCTTCGTGTTAACTGCTCGTATGATTTCAGTCCATTGAGATCATGCTGGATTTCCATATCCCAAACAATGTCAGCATTTGTGCAATCCATATAGAAATACAAGAAATATGCAGCTAGGGACTCCACTTGTTCTACAGGAATTTCAGTTTCAATTAGTCTCAGGAAAGATTTCAACCCATAAGTTCACACAGGGGACATGCCCTGTGAGGAAGCATTAGCACAATGGCCCCTTTGCCGCCTCTCTGGCTCGTTCACACATGCACTTCCTTTGCCGGATGGCTTCAGCTGCATGACTGGCCTGCACAAAACAGGGCACCACAGACGGAACGCTTTCAGATCACGTCAGCCAAAAGTACTTTCCAATGGAATCCATTCAGACATTCAGCTGCCACACATCAAGTAGAAGGTTATCCACAAGTGCAAAGAAATCTTATGATTTACGCAGACCACAGCTGCAACCTTTTATATAAAAGGATGCCAGCTGTTGGCCAATAAGACTGAATAGGTTCAAGCAGCTGCTATAGTAAATCTTGATTTTATAGATGGAAGAGAATATCCTTTAAGAATGTGGTTTCAAGAGATATAAACAATCTCAAGCACCACATTTTTTTCCACGGAAGTCTCAAGAGTCGAGTAGAAGAGTTATGACATTTAGTTTGGAAACTTTATTTTGTGTTTTACAGTTATATGACTACCGGTAGAGTGTCTTCTGAGTGGTCTGGTCAACTACTAATAAAAAGGCATTGCCAATCCCTTTTTGCTTCTTTTTTTGGGTGGGTTTGCTTTTTCACTTCTTAATTTAGCATCTAGAATAAGAGTACGCTGCCAGGAATAGTACTGGTAGGTATGCTGAGGGGAAAAATGAGGCTAAATACAAAAGGGAGATATAAAATGGAATTGGCAGAACAATCTTTGAATTTTATCATACATATCTCAGTTGTTTAGGTATCTTGCTACACCTCTGGAGCAAGAGGTTGAAGATTTAATTCCTTACTGCGTTTCCTATAAGTCCAGCTAGACATGTCATCTTGGGCAAGCCGCACATTCTCAGGACATTGCCTGAAGAGGGGAATATTCAGAATTACTCCTGAATATTGTCTACCTAGAAAAGGGTTGTCACAAATCAGAATTGACTTGACAGCACATGGATTTCATTGTCCATTGTCATTATTAATATTAATTCATTTCAGTTCAACTGGAAATTGAATGCCGTAATAAATTTCTGCTATTCCCAAGGGTTGATAAATACGGCATCGTTATAGGGACAGAAAATAAATAGCATGCTGATGTTTTATTAGCAGTAATAATTATTATTTAAGTGTTGATGGGCTATGAAAACCACCAAGATGAACCACTTTTACCCTACCTTAAGTACATGCAGCTCACAAGGATCTCAAGCTCGCTGACATTAATATGGACCAATTATTCCATTGCTTAGAAGAGTAAATTCCCACTTGTCTCACTCTCACATGTGCAAAAGAGAAACTCTTTCCCCCTCTCATCATCTGCTGCTGTCACACTGGAGTTTTCATTTGCAGGTATGATTTTTGCATAAATAATTTAAATTGCACAAAATGACAATAGCTGCTGCCTTGTTGCATGGGTTTTTACAACTGGAATGCATCAGATGGGTTCTTTGCATCTTTCTGATCAATCAGACAGTCCTTCTGTGCTTGCACGCTACCTCCCTCCATCTAAATTTTTTGTTATCTGCACAAAAGAAAAAAATGCATTAGTTCTGCATGAAGACCTTGTGTGCAAATTATAAAAATCATGCAGGGAAAAGTGCTTGTCTCACTCTCACACTGGGGATGAGGACTTTCAAGGGGCTTGACTGAGATGTCTCTATATGCTGAGGTAGATGAAGCTGATGAGAATGGGGAATTGAGTAGGCATTCTGTATAACTCTTTCATACGTGGGCATCTGGCTTCCTTGAACCCCCCACCAAATAAAGGCTCATGGTTATATTAACGGAGGGAAATTAGATACAACTGACTTGGATAGTTGCTTTCTCCCTTGGCAGTAACATCAGAGCTGGATTCTGACCTCCTAGTGCCAACTTTTTGAGCTGACTCCTATTTCCTGGCTCAGATCTGCCAATTGTGATATATCTATGGCTGCACCACATAGACACCTGTTAGTTGATGGAGTCAAGTGATGTTCTGTGTGTATGAATGGACCATAGCAGATATAGAATTCCATATGGAACGTTTATTGTGGGGCATTTCTCTCTCTCTCTCTCTCTCTGTGTGTGTGTGTGTGTGTGTGTGTGTGTGTGTTTGTTGTGTTGTTACAGTCATGACCGACTCTTCGTGACTCCATGTCCATGGAGTTTTCTTGGCAGGAATACTGGAGTGATTTGCCAGTTCCTACTCCAGGCCCTTATAGCACCTGGTATTCCTTGGTGGTCTCCCATTCAAGTACTAGCCAGGCCCGACCCTGCTTTGCTTCTGAAATCAGGTGAGATCAGATGTGCTTATACCATGTCAAATGCAATTCCATGGAGACAGTTTATTGGTTCTTCTTCCAGTCACTCAAGGTGTCGTTCGTGCACACATTTTGATCATGGGATGTCGGTTTGCTTTTCTTACTGGCAATTGAAATTATACTCCAATTCATAAATGGGTTATTTTCATCCACTGAAAGGTGGCATAAAGGTTTCAGCAGTGATGTTTGGTTTGTAATAGCCTATATACACATGGTGATACCGAGTGTGGTATAGAATGACAGACTAGGGTTCAGGATGCCTGAATCTTAATCTTGGATCTGCCATAAACTGGGTGCATGTTCATACACTGGGAGTGTAGAACATGCACCGCCCAGAGTGGCCTCGCTGCCAGATGGGTGGTATAAACATCCATCCATCCATCCAACCATCCAACCAACCAACCAACCAACTCACCAACCAACAAACTAACAACTCATTAAATGTCTCACCTACCTTGTGTAACATTAGAGTCACTGTAAGTTGGTTCTAACCTCATGGCATATAACTACCACATATACACGGCAATAATCACCCAACATGCTGTTCTACATCCACATACTGCATATAGAATAAACTGGTTGCCAACAGTTCAGCTTTGCCAAGGGGTGAAACCAAGGAAGTGGATTTGCATGGGGAGATAGAATAATAAAAGCTAACAGTTTTCCAAGAAAAGTTACTGCTACCCAGGTAAAATCCAACCCTGAACAAGGAACCTTTCATGCCACTTCAAAGCAAAGTGTTCCGCTTACATACCACCTCATAGTGCTCAAAGCATTCTCAGGGGTTGGGTGGGATACAATTTATTTATGCAAGATATACATTGCCGCTGCCACCTCTCGAGCTGGGTACTCATTTTACCAGCCTTGGAAGGACAGAATGCTGAGTGAACCTTGAGCCAACTCCCTGGGACTGAATCCTGGGTTGTGAGCACAGTTTTGGCTGCAGGACCGCAGTTTAACCACTTTTACTTCCTGGCGAGGAGAGCCCATGGGGTGCTTGGGGAGGTAGAAGTAGAGAATCTTTGCTGATCCAGAACTTACAACTATAGATGGGCATAAAATGAAAAACAACTGTTTTGTCATGTTGTAAAGTTACAAAACATTTTGTAACATAACAAAACGGTAGACAGTGTTTTGTTACAAAACACCTTTTTTACTGTTGAAACAAAATGATTTGTTCTCCCTTGCCACCCCTTCCTCACAGGTGGTTTTTTTTGACAGGCTGGGGCTCCCCACAGCCCAACCTGTCAAAGAAACCCACAAGGGTGGCGGGAGCAACAATGGAGAATGGGGCACGGTTTGAATTTACGTCTGTCTGTTTCGTTCTCCTTTGCTGCTCCTGCCTCCCAGGTGGGATTTTTGACAGGCTGGCCTATGAGGAGGGAGGGCAGCCCCCTCCCCACAGCCCGACCTGTAAAAAAAAAAAACCCATATCGGTGGCGGCAGCTTCTGAATAGTTTCATTGTTCATTTCGTTCCATTACAAAAATTCTATTAAAATTCATTAGTAACAAAATGAAATGAAACAAAACACAATGAGTAATGAAATGAAACAAAACACTATTTGTTTTTGTTTCGTACCCATCTCTACTCACAACATTGGGAGTGCATACCAGGCCCATGCCCCCAATGGAAGTGAAGGGGTACCCTGGCAGTCTACTACTGATAAGGTTCTTAACACAGCTTCAGTTGCTACCCAAAACCCAGAAGCTGCTCCAGCCGTTCATTTTCTATGGGGCAGGTGAATACCCCAGTCCTATCCATCTTCCCTAACAGATGGGAAGGAGGAACAAACCTCCCCAACCACACTTAGCAACAACAGGGGCAATATGCCATGGTGTGTTTTCATTTTTGGCAGACCAGAGCCAGCATTAAAATAAGGGGGAGAAGTTGTGATGCCCCCTCCTTCTAAAAAATATCCAAGAGGACTCATGAGTAGGGGTGGCCCACTTATTGGGCTCCAGGTGGTATAGGCATCTGCTTCCAGCACTGGTACACCCACCCAGGAAGGAACCTGGCCAACCATTGCTACCTCCCCAGGCAGCCAAACACTATGGCATGGAATCTCCTCACTCAGCCAATGAGGGGTTGGCTGCAAAGAACCATATTTTCCTACCTATAAGATGCCCACATGTATCAGACGACTCCTTTTTACAACCCAGAATTTTGCAACTGTGTATACAATGACCCTTACACTTTCTATCACATTTAGAGCCTCATGGCACAGTGGTTAAATGCCTGTACTCCACCTAAAACTGTGCTCATGACCTGGGGTTCAACCCCATGTATCCGGCTCATGGCTGACTCAGCCTTCTATCCTTCGAAGGTCGGTAAAATGAGTACCCAGCTTGCTATGGGGGTGATGTGTACCCTGCATAACCACCCAGAGAGATCTTGAAGCGCTATGGGGCAGCTGCAGAACACTTTTGCTGTTAGAGAAAAATATAGTCTTATACACGGGATGAATACTGTAGGTGGGGAAGGAGTAGTCGGATTCCTTCTCAGATTGATGCACTGATGCTGAAGGTAGACCCTGCACTATGTGGAGCCAGTAAGTGGGCTGGGCGGTTCTGGGTGTGGAGAATGGGAATCAGTGCCATCTGCAGTCCTGGCCATCTTTTCTAATAGGAATGTGAAGTGCCCATCTCTGCTCATAAGTCCTGTCACTGTATCAGTGACATGGGGCATGCTTAGCCTATGGTTGTGACGGCTCATCATACAGGATAACTGTGGGGATTCCATACCCCCAAAGGCTCTGAACCCCAAAATAATCTGGCAGCACTGAGGATCATCCTTAGGCCCTGGACAGGCATGTCCAGAGAGAAAGCAGGAAAACCCATTGTGTGGTTAAGCTGACCTGGAGCTGACCTAGCTCAGGAGGCCACAGGAAAGCAGATGGCAATTCTAGATATCAAGATATCAGGTGCATCTGGTCTGTGATCAGCTCAAAGCTCCTTCCTTTCCCCTTATCAATGATTCCTCACTAGCCAGGATTTTCCTCCTAGATAAGGGTGCATACTCCCCCCCACCAATGGAATGCATACGTGACCAAAGACCATCCTTCCTCTGTCTCTTCCTCTGTCCTATTGTGTACTTGTTTACTGTCACCAATAAAGACCTCTGAGTCCCAGGCACAGCAGAGAGACACTCCCACAAACTCACTCACACATCCACGAGCAGAGAGACGCAGCCTGGGACCAGGAGATGAGTGTACCCTAAAACTCTGTGTACGCGTAATTAATAACACTACAGATAACAACTCAACATGCATGGATAACCAGATTGGGAAAATTGAGGATCGCTCTGCTAGAAATCTTAAACTAGGCAATTCTTTAAATATAAAATGATAAAAACGACTGTCAGGTCACAATCCATGCTTATAATTTAAAGATTCTGCCCTCCCTCACCTCCAAAAATATTTCTGTAGATGCTTTTGCTCACAAATCTTGGGGTGTTGGTACTAGCCCCGCTTGCTTCTGACAAGAGCAGAGTGAACGGCATATGTTTGCCAACAAAACCTAAGGGCTTTGTGTTTGCTTTGTTTTTTTTCTTTGGAAGAGAAAGATTTTAGTCCAGCGGGGCTTGTGGGGAGTTAAAAATACCACCAGCTGCAACATTTGCTGTCTAATCTTTCAACATCTGCCATCACCAGTCTTCTCTCTCTCCCTCCCCACAAAAAAAAAGGAGTTTGGGGCTCTCCGAAGCTGCGAATAAACCTGCTTCCGGCATTGAAACCTTGACAACACATTATAGGAGTAACAAGATCTTATCACTGTGAATCTTCAAAGACTAGTGATTTTCCCCCCAAACCAAAAGGGTACAGAACCAGCTTTTAGCTCCTAGTCTAATAAAATAAACTCCTTGAATAAGGGGTGTGTGTGGAAGTAGCAAGCTCTAATGATTATCTGATGATGGAGCTCTTGCTATTCTTTCAGCAGGGGGAAAAAACCCCAACCAACAGCCCAGAATCTTAGTCGACAAATTCAATTCAAGCTGCATTCCCATTCAGCATGTCAACAGAGTCATCATGTTGTGCATTGAAAATTCTTTTAAAGGCTGCCTTTGAATTCTAAGGGGCTGACAGATCAAGGGATAGAAAGCCCTAGAAGGGTAAATGAGCGAAGTTCTGCATGTGTGAGTGCTCTCTTTCTGTGAATGGAGCTCCCTTTCCTATCTACATTGGCAAGCAGAACAGGTGCCAGTTTTGCACAGGACTGGCATCTCAAGTGAGGGCCGGGCGACGTTGGCTGCTTGTCAACGCAGCTGAATCCAAGCAACTTGCAAGCTGAAACAGGGTATATTGAGTACCTTCCCACATCTCTTTGGACTGTTATGACTTTAGCTGGGGGGAGGGATGGTGTGCATCATAGCAAACCCATGCTGCATATCCATTGACTTATCAAGATGTTGGTGGAGCATGTATGGTTCGGAAGACCTCCAAGGTGAACAAAGGAAAACAACAAGCCAGCCTCGGTAGCCACAAGGCGAATGCCAGATGCAAACGAGAGCATGTACTGAGGTGTAGCTGTGTGTGTGTGTGTTGTGTCATTACAGTCGTGACCAACTCTTTGTGACTCTATGTCCATCGAGTTTTCTTGGCAGGAATACTGGAGTGGCTTGCCAGTTCCTACTCCAGATGCCTACAGCTGCTGGTATTGCCTGGTGGTCTCCCATCCAAGTACTAACCAGGGCTGACCCTTCTTAGCTTCCAAAATCAGACGAGATCAGATGTGCTTAGGGCATCTAGGTTACTGAACTGTAGCTGTATCCCCCCATTTTTAAAAGAGCAATCAAGGAGAGAGAGAGAGACAGAGAGACACACAGAGAGAGAGAGAGACAGAGATCTGGGACATTTATTTTGGAAATGTGCTGGGGAGAATGGCATTCAGGAGCAACAGCTTATAAAGGGAATCTTGGATTGCAGTTACTGGAGATGAGTGGGAGACCCTTAATTTCAAACTGCAGCAACAACAAAAAGGTCCTTTTTGTTCAAATGTGATGCAAAAATGAACCAGATGAGCTAGAAGCCTCTCTCTCTTCCCTCTTGCTGTGAAAAACCTCTCCTCCACGACAGGCAAAGGAAATGTTACCGGAACCTGCAACGAGATCCTTGGTTCTTCTTACATCATGTCAGTAAATCTGCTGCTGGCCCTCTTTTAATTTGGGATAATGCCTGCTAACGGGCCAGAAATGTGAAACTGATAGAGAAGCTAATTATTAGGAGACGATCTCCTAAGAATTTTCGAAGGCTGGAATGTTTGAAAGGATGTAGAACTCAGAGCTTAAGAGTAATGGAGAATTACACTTCAGCAAAAGGGAAAAGGAGCTGGTGTCTGAAAAATAAACAGTGACCATGGTCTACAGCTTGGAAGTGATGGGATAAGACTTGGCTGAAGGGGGGTCAGGATGGATCCCTCTCCTGGTTCAAAGAAACAGATCCACCACATTGCAAAAGCTCCTCTTCCTTGCTTCCACTTATGCCCTATTGATATATTTAGAAATGAAGTAGACTTACCAAACCTGTCCTCTAAAGAAAATCCAGCCTTAAGCAAGCAGCTTTACCCCAGTCTTTAGGGACCTGGGCAGTGGGAAAGAGTATGCTATATGGCTCAGCACTGTAAAATATTGGCTCATGAGGATATGGAACATTTATTGCATGCCATACGATGAAGCTTGTTCCCCCCAAACAAGTAACATGCCGTCATTAGAGATATGAGAAGACCTCACTGCTCCCAAGATTTTATACAGATAATCTCTGCATAACAAAGGTGTATTGTGAGATTTCAGTATCCCAGCTCAAGTATGAGAATGACGTGGCGATTTATTTTCTATTTGTGCATAATGCCGTTGTTTAAAACTCAGTTTTTGTGTAGCTACTGGAAAAGATATGCAGAAGGACAAAAGGAGAGGTTAAAATCCAGTGCTAAAACTCTTCCTCATTCACTCAACAAGCTAACCGTCCAAGTGTTCTCTGATATTGCAGGTTTTGCCAAAAGGAGCAAAGAACACTCAGGTGAAAATACACAAGATTTCTTTGAGGCCAACCTCAAAAGGGCCAAATATCTTCCAATGGCTTGTGCTGAGGAGACTTCCCCCCATTTACCCCAAGAGGATAAATCAAGGCATGATTAAGAGCTTTGTGGCACGATGGTTAAATTATTGTCCTGCAGGTAAAACTGTGCTCACGACCTGGGGTTCAGTCCAATTATTCAGCTCATGGTTGACTCAGCCTTCCATCCTTCCGAGGTTGGTAAAATGAGTACCCAGTTTGCTGGGGTTGGGGGGCAATGTGTAGCCTGCATAATTGAATAGTAAACTGCCCAGAAGTGCTTGAAAGCAAAGCAAAGCAAAAGCAAAGTGTTCTGATTATATACCGCCCCATACCACATTAAGTAGTCTCTGGGCGGTTTACAATTTTTAATTACAGTGTGCAGGCTACACATTGCCCCCACCCCACCCCAGCAAGCTGGGTACTCATTTTACCGACCTCGGAAGGATGGAAGGTTGAGTGAACCTTGAGCCTGCTACCTGGGATTGAACCCCAGGTCGTGAGCGCAGTTTTGCCTGCAGTACAGGCATTTAACCACTGCGCCACGAGGTATAGGGCGGTATATAAGCAGAATACTTTGCTTTACATTCCTACACACTGTCTCCTTTTCCTCCTTATTTCTCCCATACTGCACCTTCCTTTCCAAATCTGCTTTAGCCAATGTAAAAAAATAATTGGTACAAAGTTGGATGGTATGATGTTGCTAATTGGGCTCGGGGAGGCCACATCTCCCCAGCGCCCGTTGCCGATGAATATGAATTATTGTGGAGCTCGGTGAACCCCAGGAAAGAAGCTGCTTTCATTATCCAAGAGACTTCACTAGAAAATTTACCTGACTTATTTCACACTGCGCCTTTAAGTGTGTCAGGAAAAATGATGAAGGACTAACAGGAATGGGGACGACTAAGGGAAAAGAAGCTACAACAGAACAATTAGAATTTGAAACAAAGCTGCTCCTTAGAGCCTCTGGAGAAAAGATGTAGGAGCGGCCTAGTTATTAATAATGCGTAGATGTCCTCTTCAGTTGCCAGTTTCTCTTGGGCCAGATGATAAAGTTAGATGATACGGCTAGCATATCATTAAAGCACAGATTCGTTAAGAGGGGAAAGTTGCCTGTTTAGTCTAGCACAATCGTGCCGCATGCCGTGTTAGCTTGACGTTTTGTTTTTATGAATAGTCAGTAGGAGGTTCGCATAGTTTTCCTTTCCAAGTCTGATTGCTCAGGCATGAAATTTTGCAGAAACTGTGTGTCTGGAAGGAAAATATTATAATCGCGAGAAACATCTATTTCTCAAAAACCGAGATATAACTCCCAATCTCACATTTTCCCAGGTACCCACACCCTTCACGTTCTTTCTAGTGGCCCACTGGCTACAACCATTCCTTGGTTAGGGACAATCTGGGTACTGCATTGGCATTTTCCCAGTTAGATTACTGTAATGCACTTTACATAGGGCTGCCCTTGAAGACAACATAGATGCTGCAGTTAGTGACATGCAGCTGCTAGACGGCTAAGTCGGAATTAGAGATGGGCATTTCATTTCTGAAGGGGTGCGGTTCTGAGATGAAACATGGCAGCACAGCTGCCGTTCGGAATGCAGTCCACCCTCCAGAATGAAGTCAACCACTGACTTACCTTCCTTTGGGTCACGGGGGGCAAAACTACAATCAGGAAGGAGCCCCCGATGTGTCTTCTTTCCTTCTCCCTGGGGCTTGCCAATCAAACAAGGAGGCAGGAGGATGCATGTCCTTACACAGCTCCCGATTGGCCAGTGCCAGGGAGAACGAAATATGACACATTGGAGGCTTGTTCCTGCTTGGAGTTTCACCCCACGTGACCCAAAGGAAGGTAAGTCAGTGGTTGATTTCGTTCTGGAGGCTGGGTCCCAGTTCCGAACGGCAGCTGTGCTGCCATGTTTCATTTCAGAACCAGACCCCTTCCGAAATGAAACACCCATCTCTAATAGCAATACCTTTCAGAGCTCACACAGCTCCAAATCTAAAAAGAACTGCACCGGCCACCAATATGCTTGCAGTCTGAATTCGGAGTGATGGCAATGACCCACAAAGCCTTAAATGGCTTGGGACCAGAATACCTGAAGGAGTGCCTCTCCTTTCATAAACCTACCCATAATGCCTTACCATAGGGAGTGCCCTGTCATCAGATGCTTGACTAGTACCAATACCAACCTCATGTTGACACCAAGTCAAAACATGGTCATTCATCAAAGTCTTGGTGGGATTAAGGATAATGACTTTAGTCTGTGGAGGCTCCTTTACTGCTGCTGCCTCATCTAATTTGGCCCAGATTCATCTTAAATGCCTCAGAGTCCTGGGGAGAGACTACAGGAGCTCATCATGGCTTGTAACTGGCCATGCCACTCAAGGGAAACCTTGTTCAGACCTTGGGGAAATTCTCCTTTTGCATTACCTAGGAAGTGTCATGCTGGTTTGGGTTTCAGCGAATCGTAGCCTCCAAAAATAACTTTTCTAAGCCTTGAAACTCTAGGACTGCTGGTTAGCTCCGTGGTTTAAACCAGTGACGGGGAACCTTTTAGAGATTGAGTGCCCAAACTGCAATTCAAAACCCACTATTTTTTTTTTTTTGCAAAGTGCCAATGCAGTAATTTAACCTGTATACAGGTGGCTATGAAGGGGCAATGTCGGGTACCCACAGAAAGGGCTCCGAGTGCCACTTTTGGCACCCGTGCCATAGGTTCGCCATCACTGGTTTAAGTGTTGGACTGCAGAGCCAGAGGTTGGAGTTCAGGTCCCCATCATGCCTCTTTGACAGGGGCAGAATTTGTTGATTTGTAGGATCCGTTCCAGCTCCGCAGTTCTAAAATTATTGTTACTATTACTTTCCCATCACCCTCCTTTCTATTTTTCTTCTTGTTGTTCAGTCGTGTCTGACTCTTCGTGACCCCATGGACCAGAGCACGCCAGGCCTTTCTGTCTTATTTATTTATTTATTTATTTATTTATTTATTTATTTATTTATTTATTTACCACCCGAATTTTCCATTGGGAACTCTGGGCGGTGTACAACAAGTTATCCCATAAACAATTTGCCCCCAAACAAACACAAAAGCCCCACAATAAATCAAACAATATAACAATTAAAGGGGGAAAAAAGATAAAAATAGCAACAGCCAACAACTACATATGACAAAGAAACTGGCAAGAGGATAAAATGAAGTGAGCGAACTAAAAAACAAACATATCATTGTGGACTCAGTGATTGCCGAAATGTTCCCGAAAGGCCCACATTTTCCACTGCCTCCCGGAGTTTGGTCAAATCCATATTGGTTGCATCGATAACACCGTCCAACCATCTCATTCTCTGCCGACCCCTTTTCCTTTTGCCTTCAATCTTTCCCAACACCAGGGACTTTGCCAAGGACTACTCTACTTCCAGGTAAACATGGTCCCTCCTTTACATAGCAACAAAGGGTCCAAACTAGGGTCTCGAAATGACCTCCTAAAAACGAAATTTGTGGCATGCCGTGTTGCTCTGTATTCAGGTTATGTCTGCGTTTCTGTTAATTGGCCAGAACTCGCGGTTTCCTGTCAGCCTTTAGTGGCACTGGGGAGTGCCTTCAAAGGAGCTACACTCTGTCATCTCCTTCCCCTTGCGAATACAAGCGCTAGCTATAAATGCCCTCTGCCTGGTAAATTGAGGTCTCTTTCCTAGCCCCCTCCCATCCCCCTCTTTGACCTAGATTAAATCTGCTGCATTTCCAAGCCTTTTGGGGGAAGCCGCAAAGCACTAATAGTGTATGAGCTGCCTCCCATGCCTTGCAACTTCCTTCATCTATTATTATGCAAATTTTTACTAAGTGCTACACAGATAGGCGAGGCTGGGGGAGAAGGGAAAATATCAAGGACAAAAACTGCAAGAATCTACTCCCCCCACCACTTGTTCTCTCTCTCTCTCTCTCTCTCTCTCTCTCTCTCTCTCTCTCTCTCTCTGAAATAAGCCACTTATATTAAACACTTTTAAATGCCTAATAGCTGTTTTTTTTAAGAAAAAGGTATCTGAGGAATTTTAATGTACATTTTTCACTCACACATATAGACAATTGCTGCTTTCAGTGGGTTTTTGAACTGGCAACGGATGAATGCAGGATGAATGGGAAGTTTGTGGCTCATTAGCGTGTATGGCAACACAGCGTGGGTGAAAAGCATGGAACAAAGAGGCATGGGTCGTCAGACCCACATCCTCGGGGTTGCGTTTGTCATGGGCTGGCGAGACCCCTATGAAACCCAGGCACATTCTGAGTTGCCAGGATATGTTCCTAACCCAAGTCAGGCATGTCCAAAATTCGGCCCTCCTGATGTTTTGGACCACAACTCCCAGAATTCCAAGGGTGTATTTCCAATGGCAAAGGACTGTGGGAGTTGTGGTCCAAAACATCTGGTGGGCTGAAGCTTGGACATGCCTGCATTAAGTGTTCCTTTCCACTACAGACTAGTGCCACTTTCATTTTCAGAAGGGAGGAGATTACAGGGGTTAGCAGAAACACATAGAGGACACTGGTTGTTCCTCCTCCTCCACCTCATCACAAACTTTGAATTGCAGAGCTGGAAGAACATAAGAACATAAGAAGAGCCATGCTGGATCAGGCCAAAGGCCCATCTAGTCCAGCTTCCTGTATCTCACAGCGGCCCCACCAGATGCGTTTGGGAGCGCATGAGACTAGATATCTGTCTCCTGATACCACTCCCCTGCATCTGGCCCTTGAAGTACCGCGGTTTAAAGCCTGGAGACTACACATCTCCATCATGGTTTGTAACCTGTGATGGACTTTTCCTCCAGGAATCTGTCCAATCCCCTTTTGAAGGCATCCAGGCCAGATGCCATCACCACATTCTGTGGCAGGGAGTTCCATAGACTTACAACGTGCTGGGTGAAAAAAGATTTTCTTTTGTCAGTTCTTACTCTCCCAGCCCTCAATTTGAGTGTATGTCCCCCAGTTCTGGTATATTGGGAGAGAGAGAAGAGCTTCCCTCTATCCACTTTACTCATACCCTGCATTATTTTGTATGTCTCAATCATATCCCCCCCCTCAAGCGCCTTTTTTCCAGACTAAAGAGGCCCAAATGTTTTAGTCTTTCTTCATAAGGGAGGTGCCCCAGCCCGGTAATCATTTTAGTCGCTCTCTCCTGCACCTTTTCCAGTTCCACTATGTCTTTCTTGAGATGCGGTGACCAGAATTGTACACAATACTCCAGGTGGGGCCTTACTATTGTTTTGTATAATGGCATTATAATGTTGGCTGTTTTATTTTCAATCCCCTTTTTGATAATCCCTAGCATGGAATTGGCCTTCTTCACTGCTGCCACACATTGGGGAGACACCTTCATGGAGCTGTCCACCAACACACCAAGATCTCTTTCCTAATCCGTCATGGATAACTCAGAGCCCATGAGTTGATAGATGAAGTTTGGATTTTTTGCCCCAATATGCATTACTTTACATTTGGTTACATTAAAACGCATTTGCCATTTCTCAGCCCATTCCCCCAGTTTGGAGAGATCCTTCTGGAGCTCTTCACAATCTTCTCTGGTTTTTACCACACGGAAAAGTTTTATGTCATCTGCAAACTTGGCCACCTCAGTTTATCCCTGTCTCCAGGTCATTTATGAACAGATTGAAAAGCACCGGTCCCAGGACGGAGCCCTGGGGCACACAGCTTTTCACTTCTCTCCATTGTGAAAATTTCCCATTGACATCTACTCTTTGCTTCCGGGATCTCAACCAGTTCTCGATCCATAAGAGGACCTGCCCTCTTACCCCCTGACTGTGCAATTTTCTCAGCAGCCTTTGGTGAGGGACTGTGTCAAAAGCCTTTTGAAAATCCAGATAGACTATATCCACCGGTTCACCCAAATCCATGTGCCTGTTGACCTTTTCAAAAAATTCTAAAAGGTTTGTCAGACAAGATTTACCCTTACAGAAGTCATGCTGATTTTCTCTCAGCAAGGTTTGTTCTTTTATGTGTTTTAAGATTTTCTCTTGGATGAGGCTTTCCACCATCTTCCCTGGGACAGATGTAAGGCTAACTGGCCTATAGTTTCCCGGGTCCCCCCTCCTTCCTTTTTTAAAAATTGGTGTGACATCTGCTATCCTCCAGTCCTCCGGCACTGTGGCCGTTTTAAGAGACAAGTTGCATATAACCGTTAAGAGATCTGCAATTTCATTTCTCAGTTCCCTAATAACCCTTGGGTGGATGCTATCTGGGCCCGGTGACTTGTTAATCCTCAATTTGTCAATTAGTCCTAAAACCTCCTCTCTTTTAACCTGTATTCGATTTAATTCTTTAGTCAAGAGGGGCGGCTCAGGCAGCGGAATCCGCTCAAGGTCCTCTGTCGTGAAGATAGGGACCCTATAAATCAGTGGTGTCCAAACTTCAGCCCTCCTGATGTTTTGGACCACAACTCCCAGAATTCTAAGCATAGACTGCCAGTCAAAAAGGACTATGGGAGTTGTGGACCAAAACATCTGGAGGGCTGAAGTTTGGACATGCCTGATCTAAATCATCTAGCCCAGTTCCTGTCCAGGAGGAACAGCGGGGAATCAAACTCCCAACCTTTAGCTCCATAGCATGCATGCATGAATATACACTTCCCCCTCTGGTACAGCCCATCGCCCCTGGTTCCAACAACCTACCTCTCACCCAGTGAAACACAATGCCAAAACCCGCCTCTGCTTAGGACAAACATATATATTGAGCTCAACGGCAGGAGCTTTCCAGTTGTTCTCTTCTTTCAGTGCTGGCTTGTCCAAGTGGTAAATCTGGAAAGGCAGGTGCTCCTCGCAGTTACTTCCCCCACAAAAAGAGAGTCTAAAAATTCAGGTAGACAGAAGTCTGGAAGAACTAGGAGGTCAACTGATACTTTTGATGGGAGGGATTCCCCCGCCATCTTGTTTTAATGCAAAACCTTTGCTTCTAGGAACATGCATGGACCTTTTTGTTGCCCAGCTTTATATGCTGAAGGGACTGGAAAAGTCTAAATGAGGAGACCTTCATAGTCCAAGTATGGACTGAATAATGTGGAGGATGTGGAAATGGAACTTGTATCTTGGACTAACTGTTCAATCAATCAATCAATCAATCAATCAATCAATCAATCAATCAATCAATCAATCAATCAATCTATCTATCTATCTATCTATCTATCTATCTATCTATCTATCTATC
>JAHTLZ010003526.1:2808630-2819387 GCA_023846285.1 Phrynocephalus versicolor | reverse complement strand
CTATCTATCTATCTATCTATCTATCTATCTATCTATCTATCTATCTAAATTTTTACCCTGCTCATCTCGTGGCCAGGCCACTATTCTGGACAACTTCATGAACATGACAGTAAATTAATGAAAAATAACAGGACAATTCAGAAATTAGGTTTCAGGGGTCAGCAGTGTTCGTGTTCCTCATGGCAACCTCCTGGATTATGTGAATAACATCTCTGGCTCCTCCTTTCACCCTGGCAACATCTGGGGCTCCCCAGTCCTAGAAAGGAAGCAAGCAGTTTGCTTGGACTTGCCTGATGAGTGGAACAGGGAGGATCTGCTGCCCATTTAAATTTCCCACAATGCTCTGCACTGATAGTAAACGAAGGGCATCAGGGAAAATGAATTATCTGGCATGTTACCACTGCCTATTTTATCTGCCAAGAGCCACCATGGTGTGTGTGTGTGTGTGTGTGTGTGTGTGTGTGTGGGTGGGTGGGTACCTCTACAGTGTCTAAATCCTGCTGCTTAGTATAGCACAGTAAAAAATTTACACCCTGAAGTTAGCATTATTTGAGGGCTAAATGTAATCATTGGCCGGCTAGATGCCCTAGGCACACCCGATCTTGCCGGATTTCAGAAGCTAAGCTGGGTCGGCCCTGGTTAGTACTTGGATGGGAGACCACCAGGGAATACCAGGTGCTGTAGGCGCCTGGAGTAGGAACTGGCAAACCACTGCAATATTCCTGCCAAGAAAACTCCAGGGACATGGGGTCATGAAAAGTCGGTCACAACTGTAATGACACAACACAAATGTAATCATTATGTACCACCACCACCACCAGTAATAATAATGACAGCAACAATAAAAACAACAGTAACAATTTAATAGTATAAGAATGATTATGATTCTAACATGTCAATGACTGAATTTTTGCTGTAGCTCCAAATTGCTCGTTATTAGACTTTGAAAGGAGAATGTTACAATGGAAATGTGGTACAGTACTTGTAAAAATATTTATTTCAGCTGTAGCTGAAGTAGGTTGCTTTTATTTCAGAATAAAATATTGCCTGCAGAGCTGGCCAGAAACGCAAACCGAAAAATAGCTCTTAATTGTCCAGTCAAACCTTAAGTCTTTCTTTAAATCGAAATTGTGTTGCACAGGCTTATAGAACACCAGTAATAACTTCCAAAAGAGAGAATAGGTCCATTTCCAGGAGTGCCATTCAGAGTTAGAGCCCTAATGCACCCTACAAACCAAACCAAAACATTTCAAAGGGAACCAGTGGGTAAACCCTTTCTAATTCTTTTTTTAAGGGAACCAGAACATATTTAAGCATTATTACTGTTTGATGTGGCTTTTTGTCATAGGCAATAAGTAACAGAATGTGTTACTGAATCAGCATACAGTATACTGATCCTGTTGATAGGATAGGAGAGTCCTACTTTAATTGCTTTTTTTGGGGGGGGGGGAACCACTAGTACACCAATAATACACAAGCCTGCATCAATCTTAAAGTTTTGAATATAACAGAGGAGTTATTGAGCATCGAATCAGGGGAGGCCGTATTTCTCTCTCTCTCTCTCTCTCTCTCTCTCTCTCTCTTAAACTCTACCCCTTCCTACAAAAAAAAAAGCTTAGAATGATGGCACAGGTGTTTCATCTCCATGTTTTTCTTACAAAAGCCCTGTGAGGGAAGTTGCGCTGCAAGGACCACCACAATCTTTTTGGCAAAGTGGGCACTGACTCTATCCTTGAGACCTTATTTCCACAGTTTGTCCAGCCCAGGCCCTCAGTGTAACCTACTTTACAGGGCTATTTTAAGGATAAATAAAGAGATAGGGAAGCCCCATGATTTGTGAAGGAAACGTATACTTTTAAAGAACTGCAACAAACTTTGACAGGTGCAGCACCTGTGGCATTAGAATGTAACTCCAGCAGCTGCCCTGAAGAAGGCTGAGAGGTAAATTTAAATTACAGACCTTCCATCATGGCATCAGAGAGTCTTCTTTGACTACCTGCTGATTCAGAGACATTCAGAAGGGCATTTTTAAAATTCCAGGGAGGTTGCTGCATATGTCCTATCTAGTCCATGTTACATATTTCTTCAAACAGTGTTTGATCTATGTGGCTTCGTTTTCCCCATCAGCTTGTTAATGGCAGCATGTCATTTCTTTAAAAAGCTTTTTCCTTCTTCCTTTACTTTCTTGTTTTTTTAAAAAAAGTGTGGGCATTAAAGAGAGGCTTAAAAAAAGAAAGGAAGGAAGAAAAAAGAAGTTTTTAATGCCAGAATCCTTCAGTTGAAACAATTCTATGCAGTTGAAGACATAACCCTGCAGGACTTGGAACTTTAAGGGTTGGCCTTTCATTTGCTTTGAATTTATGACAGAAACAATGTCTTTTAAAAAAAAAAACCTCATTCTGTCTTTGCAAGGTTCCCATCAAGCGCAGAACACATGGGTGCTGGAGGCATTCAGGAGAAAATTAGACAACCATCTGTCACTGAGCCCATACCATACAAAAAGAAGATGAGAAGAGTAGTTGTAGTAGGAGACTTCCTACTGTGTAGGATTAAAACTGAAATATGTTGGGATGTTCCATGGGCCCATAAAGTATCCCTGGAGGATGGATTAGTAATGTGATGGAAGGATCGCCATGGCTCCTAAAAGCCATGGAAACATACCCAAGAAAGGTTTACTCTGAGAAAGGCCCATAAAGATAAACATAAGAACATAAGTACATAAGAAGAGCCATGCTGGATCAGACCAAAGGCCCATCTAGTCCAACTTCCTGTATCTCACAGTGGCCCCACCAAATGCATCTGGGAGCTCATGAGACTAGATATCTGTCTCTTCATACCACCCCTCCTCATCTGGTCCTTGAAGTACCCTGGTTTTAAGCCTGAGAAATTGGGTCTTTTCAGCAATTGCTACAAGCCCATGGAACAACCTTCCCCTGATATATTCCTGGCCCCCTCCCTGGAATCTTTTAAGTGATGACAAAAACTATTGCATATTTATTTATTGAAAATATTTCTATCCCTCTTTCTCAAGTAAACAGGAAGAATCACTAAAAGAATAAGATACTACTAACATCAGAAAGTGGCTGAAACTAAGTAGTAAGTTCCATTGATTCAAATGGGACTACTCTAATTGCAATGTACTGTACTAAAGTAAGTCTTAAGTAGAGTGAACCCATTGAATCAATGTAGTTTTGGTGGATTTGACTCACCAAGTCCTCACTGATTTAATGGGACTACTCTAGTGTCTTCGTAGCATGTTTCAGCTGATAAATATAGCAACAATATAGCAGAAATACTAACACTGCTGACAAATGAGTAGTGGTTAGGGATGGGCAGGAAACAAAAAACGAAATGCTGTTTCGTCGTTTTGTTATGTAACAAAACAAAACAAAACAAAACAAAATGAGGAAGCAGCATTTTGTTATAGATGAAACGAAATGGTCATTTTCCCATTGAAACAAACTGTTTCATTCCATCATTTTTGGGCTCCTGCCCAGCTGTCGGGTTACTGGGTAGACAGGTCACGCTGCCCTCCCCACCATTTTCTGAGGGCTCCAGCCAAGCTGTCAATATCTGGAGCCCTTTAAACCTGGTCCAGTTGGCACCAGGGGATCCAGCTAATAACAAGTCAGCAGGAGCCCTTTACAAATGGCCTCTAGGATCCAGGGGAGCCATTTCATTTTGTTTCATTTCGTTTTGTATGAAAATTGTTTTAAAAAATTTGTAAGAAACAAAACAAAACAAAACAGGGGGTGAGCACAAAACAAAACAAACCAGAACATTATTTTTCTGTTTTGTGCCCATACCTAGTAGTGGGGGGAGAGACAGAGGGAGAGTTCCCCTCTACCTATCACCCTTTTCAAAGGGAAAAATACAGCAAAATTAAAAATCAACAAGTTGAGAGTGGAAATGCTTGCTGTAAAAAAAATGCCAGACAAAGGAAAAGAAAAAAGTCATTACACGTTCTAAAACCATTCAAGAGACAGTAAATCATGTTTCACTTGGAAGATTTTTCCAACATACCTGCCAGTGAAGGGCCGTAGAGCAAGGCAGAAGAGGCTGACAGAAATGTCCCTCTTAATTAATCAACAACCACCACTTTCCATCTTAATTCTGGAGGGAATTCTTTACCAGCACATGGAAACACACCCTTTTGTTGCACACTTCCCACAATCCCCCAGCACAAGCAAGCTGGCTATCGAGTTCTAAAACAGAGGAGTTGCAGCTGAAGAAGGAAGCTCTGCAAGTCTTAGGCCGTGGTCACACCTGGGTTTTGATCCTGATCTTCTGAAGATCTGGCTTTTCCTCTTCATCCCATCACGTGATTTAATATGTGGGACAGGAGTTCCCACGTCCAAAGCTGTTTTTTTTTTAAATTTTAAAGTGCAGTTCAGCCCCCTTGGCCAGCAGGTGGCGCTAGCACTTAAAAAAAGGACCACTTGGCTGGGGGAAATTAATGCTTGTAGGACTCAATTGAGCTTCCTGTTACTCCGATGTGCAGGGAAATTTAAAAAAACATAGGACATTGGCCCCAGGAACAGCCGGTCGGTGTTATGAAAAAAGAAAGAAAAAGAAACCCAGATCATCTGTGTGGTCCCACGGCGTCTGCCTCCTTAAAAGGTGGATTTTCAAAGCAAGGCAAAAAATTCCCTACCTCTCTGGTAAGTCTTAGAAACCACGCTTAAAGGAGCATTACCGGGTTTTCTTTTTTTCTTTTTTTTCAAAAAGCCTGGTGGCCATGGGGATGGCATTTTTAGACACAGTTTATGTGGTAATTTATACTGCTTTTAAAGGGATGTGGGACTCGGGCCTTAGTCTCCACCAGTGAAGCCTTCTCTCTGGCAACTCCTGGTAGGGGATAAGAAGAAACACATGCAAATATACTTTGTCGCATTTTCTCATGTATCTAGCATTTATATATGGCTTTTATTCTTTTAAAACCTCACCAGAGAGCAGCTTCCAAGTAGCTCTCTCAAGAAGTTCTACCTTTCACCTTTGGCAACCAGCAGACTGTAACTGTGAGCAGGGAACCTTGATCCAAACCTACGACGAAGACCAATCTGACCCACAAGCTATTTTGAGTATGTCAAAACAGCTTGACTCCTCACTTGAATGGGCAGTTTAATCACAAGCATTCTTCTTCAACTTCTTTTCCTCAGTGTTTGTCCCACCTTGGTGGTAGGGTCTGCTGTTCATGTTTTGGCCTTCCACTTGCCACGGTCGTGGGCTAGGTCTGGGTGAACCTGGGACAACTTCATGTCATGGCCAAGGGTGTTCATCCAGCGCTGTTCTGGATGTCCCCTCGGTCAGGATCCACTGACCTCCAGGGTGAGACCCTTTTTGGCCAGGGTTTCCTCATCGGCATGCAAGACGTGCCCATACCAATGTCATCGGGCTTCCTGCATCTTGTCAATAATCACAAGGATTATATGAACGAACGAACAAACAAACAAACAAACAAACAAACAAACTAATAAATAAATTTGAGCTACTGTGGTTTGACATTTTCTGCTGAATTCAGTTACTTGTACATTTTCTAATGTGTAGAGTTGAGTCTGGTGTTGACCCTGCAGGGAAAACCAGCTCTTGGAAGTACATTATTCTTTTCATATTTTTTCACACTTTTTTAAAAAAATCATTATTATTATCCTTTTTATTCTTTTCTCTGTTTCCCCTCAAATAAATCCTCCTTCAATAGCATCAATTATTGTCTCTGTCGAGTTTCTTTTTCTCCTTTTTAACCAGGTCTGAACCAGATCGTCAAAAGAACCAGCATTAAATTATTATCTATAATAAGGGTGGAAGGTAATAGTCAGGAACGGTGCTGAATTGACTCTTGATTTTTAGAGGCCAGTTTAAAATGGAAATGTAGTTCAACTTCTGGGTAGCTCAGTGGTTTAGTGCACTTGACTCCACACTGTGTCTTCCTGGCTGGGGCTACTTTGGAGTACTAAGATGATGATGATGATGATGATGATGATGACGACGACGACGACGATGATGACGACGACGATGACGACGATGATGATTGAATAGGGGGCTGGCTTGTTTTCTATGGCTTCAGAGACTACGACTCAGAGTAATGGTTTCAAACTACAGGAAAATAGATTCAGATGCATCTGGCATTTTGAGGTATTCTCCTTCTAAGGCTGTCGATAACACGTATCCCCATCATGGATTGTAACCTGCAATGGACTTTTCCTCCAGAAATCAGCCCAATTCCCTTTTAAAGGCATCTAGTCCAGATGCCATCACCACCTCCTGTTCCCCAGATTCTCATAATTCTACATTCTGGGAGTTTTGACGGACACATGTGGGTCATTTGGAAGAACAGCCCACATAGGAAATTTGAACATCAGATTCCATTTGAACATCAGGAAGAACTTCATGACAGTTAGAGCTGTCCGGCAGTGGAATCTGCTGCCACAAAGGAGGGTGGTGAAGTCTCCTTCTTTGGAGGTTTTTAAGCAGAGGCTGGATGGCCATCTGTCAGGAGTGCTATGTTGGGTGTTCCTGCATGGCCAGGGGTTGGCCTGGATGGCCCTTGAGGTCTCTTCCAACTCTATGACTCTATGACTCTATGATGATGATTCTATGATGATTCAATGATGATGATGATGATGATAGCAATGACAATGTTGAGCAAACTCCCCCTCTTTCTCTACTTCACCGTTTTCCATGTGCTGCTCACATTTTTCAAATAAAACCACTCACTGGCTGCATTCACACAATTAGTGTCATACCTCATTTGATCTTGCTTAGCCCTAACAAGAACCGAAAGCCATTTCTGCACACACATTCAAAACCCTTTTAATAATAACATTGTTTAAACGCGCCCACCCACAGCCGCCTGCCCACACCATACCACGCCACACAATAATTTCGCCATTAACAACACTTTTCAAGGTGAAGTCTAACACATTTGTCATTTTGGGTGACAGACTCCTGTTCCCACACCTCTCTAACTATTTTTACAACATGTCAGCTCTTAAGGCACACTTTAACAAACACCACTGCCAAACACACATTAACGCCACCCAATCCACCCTGCTTTATGGGCAGCAGCTGATACGCCTCACTAGGCTGCTCAGAAAATGTGCAAACGCTGCTGGTGAGCCAAACACCATTTAAATCCATGTCACACTCCCCTCCATTCTTTATGAATCATGCAGTTATCAAGAACAGGTACTTTGAATCCTGAAAACAAATATCCCTTAAATAGAAGCTCAAATTATTCTTCTGAAAAGTCCTCTGGGTGATATGATAACAGCATAATAGTTCGATCCATTTTTTAAAAAAAGAGGCAATGTGTGCTGCTTATATACTGCCCCATAGTGCTCAAAGCTCTCTCTGCTTTTAGAGGATTCAGTTTATGCAAGCGCTTCCAGTCACGTGACTGCACCTTCGTTAGGCTCATGTCACTTTATCTGGATAAAGTAATACCATGAGAAAAATGTCAAACAAGGATGTTGGCGTGTCTTTGTGTCCAAGTTTTTGATGGGGTTACTGCATGGCACAGGATTGGACTGGATGGCCCTTGAGGTCTCTTCCAACTCTATGGCTGCTTTCACACGACCCCTAAAATCTGCTGCAAAATGCTCCCAGGTGAGCATAAAATTGTTTTCCCACCAGCAGCAGACTTTTTTTTTTAAAAAAGTACGACCACACCCACTTAAACGCTCCCCAGCACAATTTACATGTACCTGGTCTCGAGGAGGTAATTTTTTCCCCGATGCAGATTTTAAAGCTGTGAATGCCTCAGCCTTCTGTTTGTTTTTGTTCCCCCCCCCCACTTTTAACAGACAGTAATCCCTAACGGGCTTCCTGTCCTACTACAACTAGCTGCTGCCGATGGCAGGTGGATGTGAGCCTGCATTTTTTTCTCCCTCCCCTCACAGCAGACAGAAGCAATAGAATCAGAGGGCGGGAGGGTGGGAACACAGGAAGCAGAACAAAAACCACATGATTCCTAATGGGCAAACTCCTGCTGATTAAAACAGTGCCAGCATAAATTGCATCCGGCACTGGAAATACTTAATTTAAACAGAACGAGCTATTCCTACTTCCCACCCACCTGCTCATTTCAGGTTTCGGGGCTCCCCGGGGGTCCCTTTTGAACTGGCAGAGCCTGCAGGAAGGAGCCTTCGGATGGAACTGGGGGTGTCAGCCTTTAATAGTCAAATATTACCACCCGATTGCCAACAGCAGTCCTGATCCACCAGCGGCAATCCCATTACGATTTTTCCTTTTAAAAACAATTAAATCACTCCCCTTTACCCCCTTTGTGGCCCAAAGCTCCCACGGGCTTCACAAGGACTCAAAAGAGCTGCAGAGAACCTCAGAACCTGAAAAGGGTGGTGGAAGGAGATAGGTCACCATCATTTTCAACTATTTCTAGCACCCTGTCTGGGTTATTTTGACATAAACTGATACAACAGGCTTTTGGTCAATATGTACCTTTTGAACTTGTTGTATTTTGTTCCTTCCTCTGTTATTATTTCCTGTTCTATTGCTACGCAAGAGCACCTGGTACTTCCCCTTTTAATTACAGTGGACCCTTGTATAACAAATGGTTTGTATAACATAAAATCTGTGCAACATAAAAAAATTCTGGAGATAGGGGGAATTTGCTTAATAGAATCGTCTATGGGGTGAATCCGTACAACATAAAAATGGTCGCAATTAGGGATTACTCTGTTTTCAATGCATTCCTATGGGAAATTTGTATCAAGGAAAATTTGCTTAACAATTTCGTTTGGAATGAATTAATTCCTTTATACAAGGTACCACTGTATTATTTTTTCCCGGCAGTAAAAAGGGAGAGTAGGAGATATATATATGGTGTCCCCACCCCACCCCCACACCCCCGCAAATGTCATAACAAGAGGCTTTCCAGATATTGGATATCCTAAGCCCTGATCTACGAAGCTGATGCAAATAAGCGCACATCATCATTTTTCTAATTTTATCAGTCTTAAAAGAAAATAAGCTTTTTGTGTGCAACAGCAGGACTGAGATTAGTTCTGCTGAGCTCATTGCTGTAGAACTAAATATCTATCAAGCCCCTATAAAGTCACAAACCACTTATGAATGTCAACAACATTTGGATGCCACAATAGAAATCACACAATCATTTATATAACATCACTGATTTGGAAAAAACCGTTCCACTGTTTTATCCGGCCCATCCTTACAGGTATTTGAGACGTGCTTCTAAAAGCCACGTTGAAACCCACAGACGATCGATCGCCCACGGAGCCTTCGATTAAACAGTTTAGTTTGGAATTGTCCAACAGTCCAGAGAGTTAGGCGGTTGTGAAAATGAAGATCAGGCTGGAGGGTTCTAGTCTGCAGCAAAGCCACGGCATAGGTTCAAATAAGCATCTATACACACAAAGCATTCCCTTTGAAATGACATGCTTAAAAATCCATTTGTATGAGTGTCAAAGTCTTCTGCTACATTCCTGGGCCTTTTAGCACAGCTTCAAAATTACCTCTTTGGTGATAGTTTTCACTGAGCTCCCCTGATTGTCGGGAAGTGACACACTTGCTTATGTATACCCCTCCCTGCATTTCTGTGTATCCCTTTATAGTCCTGCAGACTCCCTGGCTGCAGGACTATACACAAGAGTCCCATAAAAGAAATAATGTCATGTTTCCCATCACCCCAGCTTTAAGGGACATGGAGGACACCACGGAGGCTGTAGACTGTTAAAAGATATACAGTAATACCATGGTTTACGAGTGTTTTGCAAGACAAGCAAACATTTCTGATCAATTTTGCCTAGATCAATGAGCGATGTCTTGCAATAGGAGCACTGGAACAGGTCACATGATCACAAGTGAGCCCATGGTCTCTCTCTCTCTCTCTCTCTCTCTCTCTCTCTCTCTCTCTCTCTCTCTCTCTGTGCTAGATTGTACGGGATTATCTGGAATGTTCCGTCTCAGGCACGCCTCCAAAGCAGAGGGAGGATAATGGAATGGAGGTCTCCCTTGCACCAGCCAGGAACATTTTCAAAGGAGAGTGCAGGTTAGGATTTTTATTTGTCTTTATCTTTATCTTTTTATTTAATTTGTTATTTTCCAAACAATTTCTAGTTACGGGGCAGCTGGTCAAGTGTGTATAGAGTTACAATGAATCATCTGAGTTTCCATGATTCCTTATGGGGAAATTTGGTTTAATACAAGAGTGTTTTGATTTACAAGCATGTTTCCAGAATGAATTATGCTTGCAAACCAAGTATTGCTGTAAAATGAAACATACACAGGATCGGTATCCACTGATTCACTTCTTCATAGTCTGAGAACATGATGAGTACTAAAAGAGTAATCCTAGAAACACTGAGCCTGTACTGCAGGTAAAACTGTGCTCACGACCTGGGTTCAATCCCTGGTAGCAGGCTCAAGGTTCACTCAGCCTTCCATCCTTCCGAGGTCGGTAAAATGAGTACCCAGCTTGCTGGGGGGGGCAATGTGTAGCCTGCACACTGTAATTAAAATTGTAAACTGCCCAGAGACTACTTGTAGTGGTATGGGGCGGTATATAAGCAGATGCAGATATATTTCTAAAGATGAAGTTACCACAACTTGCCATTAAAGGGAGCCAGAGACCATGCTATGTATAGCATCGTTCATTCATAAAGTACAAGTTTGTTTAAGCATCTGTGACCTAGGCAGACTTGGAACCCATTCCCTATTGATATGGGATTTCCTACTCTACACATCCTAGTTACCGTGAAGCTGAGGTAGGCACAAGA
>JAHTLZ010003526.1:2783954-2808620 GCA_023846285.1 Phrynocephalus versicolor | reverse complement strand
CCTACTCTACACATCCTAGTTACCGTGAAGCTGAGGTAGGCACAAGAACCACATAAGGTAGAGGTTCCCCCCCCCCCTGCAACATGCATGCTAGTCATGTCCGACTCTAGGGGCGGTACTCATCTCCATATTCAAGCCAAAGAGCCAAAGTTGTGCAAGGAACCACTGTTTTACCTTTCCACTTTTTACGGTGGTACCTATTTATCTACTTGCATTTACATGTTTTCGGACTGCTAGGTTGGCAGGAGCTGGGGTGATCAGCGGGAGCACGCTCCTCTGCGTGGCACCCGGGATTCGAACCACTCAGCTGCTGACTTTGCAGTCAACAGTTTCGGAGCCTTAGTCCGCTGAACCAGCACATACCCTGCCCATGAGACTGTCGCTAGCACTTTCGCTCCCTGGTTATTTCGAAAACATCCTCCCCTCATCCCGAAGCTCATACAACAAGAATGCATAAATAATGGAGAAGAAAATGGCAGGAGACCAGCAATGTTTCACTACGCATGTGCAAATTCATTCTACCTCCCTTCCCAAAGCCATTCTGGGATGAAATGTGACAATGCCAGAGAATCCCTATGAGAAAGAGCACCATGTGCCTCTAATGTTCTTTATAATCGTTAAGTGTTCCCGTAGGGCAGCCTTCTCCAGTCCCCTCCTGGTGCTTTCGTGTTCGCTTCCTCTCATACCCTTAGTGCCAAGTTGTTTTAATGGATCAGGCCGAGCTATGCCAATCCTGGATTCTCACTCTTGCATCAACTAGTGAAATGGCTCTGGGCGCTCGCATATTAAAGGCAGTCTTGTGCTCCCTAGCACCTGCTCCTGCATATGAACGCAACTTCATTTTGCCATGATAGATTTAAGCCCCCTCAAGTGTCCCGCTTTTTGCACAAAGTCCTCCAGGTCTGGGGAGTCGAGATTAGGATATCAGGTGGGTGGAAACTCATCAGAGGGAGAGCCAACCTGGAAATAAGGAGAAATTTCCTGCTGGTGAGAGCCATTCAGCAGTGGAACGGCTTGCCTCCCGATGTGGTGGGTGGCCCATCGCTGGAGGTTTACAAGAAAATCTGTCTGGGAAGGTATGCGGTCCCCTGCCTCCAAGGTCCATTCCAACCCTAAAATGAGATGCAGCTTTCCTGTCATTTTGATTCAGGCAGCAAAACTCCATGGATCAGCTCTGAGCTGCCTCACTCTACCTCTCCATGGCTTTTTTAAAATAACAATGGCTCTGATGAATGCCACACAAAGTATGTTGACTGGGTGCTTCTGGCAAGTGCGCTGTCAAGTTGCACTCCCGGTTTTAGCTTGGCCCACATGCCAAAGGCATTTGTGATCGTTGTGATGGGATGGCTTCTAACATATGGTGCCCTTAAAAAGTATGTGAGATGCTGATGTACCTCAAAGACCACCAGTACCCCCCACCAGTTTCCATGGTCAAGGAATTCAGGTTTCTAGCATTCTGATCTGACACTGTCTCTGCTACAACTTGCAAGTGTTTTTTTTTAAAGGTCAATATGGGGACATAATCAATGGCAGGAGGAAAGGGAAAGAAGAAACTTAGCTGGAAGAAATGTGTAAGAAAGTACACGGCCCCTTTTTGCTTGTTGGCTAAGGCAGTGACTTGACCCTGACCTGTAAATCAGACCTTGAAAGAAACCAGATACAAATAACCTAATTACTTTCCAGGTAGCAAGGAAGTAACTAAGTTACATGTCAAAATGAACTTAACAAACGGTTTCAAAAGCTTCTTGTGTAACAAGCAATGTTTTCTAGTTACTTTCAGAAATTGCTTTCAAAGGGCCTTTGGGCATTTAAAAAAGTAGCCTTCGAGCTTTCAGCAACAGTCTTATCAATCTTAAAGGCAAGGGGAGTACAGTAGTGTTTAACTTAGTGGGGTGGGTGTGTTTGCATTTCCGCACTTTTTATTTTTAAGGCAAAATATCGGCACTGAATTGCAAGACAGGATTCCTTTGTATTTTTCCAGCCTGCTGGTTATGACAACATACTCAATTAACATTGTACAAAATGAAGTGAAATAGTATATTGCAATAATAATGATAATGCCAACCTAGTTCTCTCAAAACAGTTTGTAGAATAATGAGATAAGAAGAACAGTAATAGCATTCTACACTGTGCTGAAAAAAAAAAGTGCAGCCAAAATGGTTGCAAAAGAGCAGAAAGCATACAACTCTTGAAGACAGTAGGTCTGTCCCCATTCCTTCCATGCTGCAATCAATATCCTACAGGTGACTAGTAGAGATGGGCACGAACCATTGGTTCAATGGTTTGTGCTACTTCATTTCTTTGTGGAAAAGATGCCTTCCTCCAGGGGGCGCCCACTCAAAGTCTTTGCCCTGACATCCTTGCCCCCATTCTTCTGGGTGCTGCCTCTGAATGGGTGCCTACCAGAGGGCGTGGGGCTGGGTACTGCTGAATGCCCGCTTGGCCCAGAAACAAGCCATCACAAACTGCTGAACTGGTGATTCGTGCCCATCTCAAGTGTGTAAAGGAGGTTTTTGATGTAAATGCTGATCTTGCCACTGCCATGTCCCAAATTATAGCTGAGCATGGAACCCCAGTTCTCAAATAACCATTGCATCCTAGAGCCCAAGAGCAATGCAGACATGAAGTTACTTACGACCCTTCACCCCTTGGACTGAACTGATGAAATCTGAAAACAGACACTGTTCAATGTGTTTAATAACCTTTCCCACAAAATGTTAATTCCCTCCAGGAGAGGTTTACTCCTACAATGTTGTACAGAGACAATGGAATTCTTCTTTTAAAATCAAACAACAAGAAAGGCTGTTTTTGTCATACTTAAAGCCCTGAAAGTATTTAGTCTGCTTGCATCTGTGAATGAAGACATTAAAAAAACCATTATGTTTTCAACTTCAGTTAATAATAAGGCTATTTTTCCACCCACTTCCTAGCCCAGCTGTAACGTTCTTGGCCTCGAGTGGGAGGCAACGTAGAACAAGGATTAGGAAGATAAATGACATACAACACACAGTGCCAGTTCACATAAAATATTAGCAGATTGGAAATGACTGTTTACTGTCTCACTGACTACATGATGACTTTGGTGTCTCCCCGAGTACATTCGGAGAGCTGACGTTGTGTCGACCAAACCAGTCTACCACCCTGCACCTGGCTAATGACCGATTCCTTTTTGAAACAAACCCATACGGTGTTTTCATGCGTGCATACCTATGAGCCCAGCCCGCCTCCCTCTCACAAAATACCAGGATTAGGGGACATACACTCAAATTGAGGGTTTGGGAGAATGAGAACAGACAAAAGAAAATATTTTTTTCACTCAGCGTGTTGTTAGTCTGTGGAACTCCCTGCCACAGGAGGTGGTGATGGCATCTGGCCACGATGCCTTCAAAAGGAGATTGGACAGATTCCTGGAAGAGAAGTCCATCACAGGTTACAAACCATGAGGGAGATGTGTAATTTCCAGGCTTAAAACCAGGGTACTTCAAGTGCCAGATGCAGGGGAGTGGTATCAGGAGACAGATATCTAGTCTCGTGCACTCCCAGACGCATCTGGTGGGGCCACTGTGAGATACAGGAAGCTGGACTAGATGGGCCTTTGGCCTGATCCAGCATGGCTCTTCTTATGTTCTTCCTATGTTATTATAAGCAGAATCCTTCCTCCTGGCACTCCTCTTTCATACAACACAAAAGTAGATGGTTTCATTTAGGGTTATTCAAGAAAATAATTCCAGATCATTTAGGTTGGGGGGTCTTTTTGGGGAGTGCGGAGGGGTAGATTTGTGTCCTGAAAACCATACGGCTTATGGTGACTCGTTTCAAGGTGCATGGGGTACTCAAAATCTGTGTCCATATTGCTAAACCCTCTCCTTGAGTTTCCATGGTCAACCAGAGATTTGGAACCAAGGCCCCCAGAGTCCTCGTCCATTACTCTGTTACACCAACACTAGACAGGACATCTAGAAATGGGTGGTAACTAGTGCCAGTGGTTGGATATAACATGATCAGACTCACACGTCTTGTTCCCAAAGTGTAGGTGATTGATCCAAGACAGATCCATCCCTAGTAGTTTTAAGATCCTCAGTCTCATTGGTTTAGACAGTGTTTCCCAAGCATTTGGGACTCTTGGTTCCTTTGATGTACTGACTAGAGATGGGCACGAAACAAACAATTTTTCATTTTCATTTCCGTTTTCGTTTTTTCATTTTGTTATGTAATGAAACGACAAACGAATTTTGTCTCTAAAATGAAACGAAACGAACAGAAACACCGGAAATTTTGTCGTGCGTTTCGTTTCCGTTACTGCAATATGAGTGAATTGCTTAAAATCCTAAAACAAATCACAAAAATTGAAATAAATGGTAACGAAATGGTAACGAAATGAATGAAAACAAAAATGATTTTTTTGCAAAAATTCACAAAAAATGGAAATGAACCAAAACGGACCCTACAAATGACAAACGACAAACGAAATGCCATTTTTTTGATTCGTGCCCATCTCTATTACTGACCACTGGCCATGGCTCTCCTTACCTGGAGAGGCCAGCAGGGGTCTCACTGCCACCAAGGGTAGGATCTTGGCATCCCTTCCCAGCCATCTCATCTTCCTCTCAAATTTCCTCGAGGGACCATCTCCTTCCAGGTCCTGATGCAGGAAACTCATAAGGCAAGTGTCTCCACTGGAGATCACGGTTCCCTCTAAGGCATGCACTTGACAGCACATTGCGCCTCTCTGCCCCCTTCCACACAGGGGTCCTCCTCTCCTCTCCTATACACCTGAAACAACTGGTCTTTCATCGATTGCAATGGAAGGCATGCAGCCTGGCGGATGTTTTCTCATGTGCATGCACAAGAAAGAGAGCCCTGTCCAGCAGTGCTGAGAGTTATAGGGAACATTGCCGGGGACCATACAGATGGGACAGAAATGGCGCCTTCACTTGCAGTTCCTGTTTGACATAGAGCTATCAACCTTCTCTACAACGAACCAGCTATGTACCTCCAGCTATGAACCAGCAAGGGATCTCTTTTACAACCTTCCTGGCTCTATGCTCCATCCCTCTTCCCATGACACCTCTGGCTTGGATCTTGGGTACCCTACGGAGCTGCAGCACATAGCTTGGGAGCCCCCAGTTTAGGCTCTCTCAGCATGATGAGACACATTGGCAAGGATTCCTAAAGACCCGCAAGATTCCTTGCCTGCAGCTGAGAGAAAGACAAGGCTCTCTCACCCCTGCAAGCTCTCTAGGGTAGTTATTTCACGTTCTTCCTCGAGCCGAGGTGAACTTGCCTCCATGTTGAAATCGGTTTTCAACACGGATCGAGAAGTGGATTGAAAAGATTCCCAAGCTCCAGGATGGGAATCTCTCACCCCGCTTGGAGCACAGTTCAGGGGGCGTGGTTGGGGTGAACTCGGATTGACCCCACAAGGACCTGAGGTTCCGTTCCTTTGAACTCGGATTGACCCCACAAGGACGTGAGGTTACATTCCTTCAAACCAGTCTCCAGCGGGGCCGCGAACTGCAGCGAGAGGGATGTGAAGTATCAGCCTAAGGTGTGACAGATAGCTCCACAGCCCTTTGCCTTTGAGTTGCAAACTGGAAACCGACACAGCAAGTGCAGAAGGACTGACCAGCTGTTAAGTCAGCCACAAAAGAGCCCTTCCAGTCCTTCCAAGTCTCAATTAACTCAACAGCCAGCCTCGAGAACAGGGCATTTCACCGACAATGGTCAACTTGTGTGGGCTGCCTGTTTTGCATAAGAAGACAGGCAGCTCTGTGCAAAATTGTCTTTAATTGCCAGCATGAAAACTCCACAGAATTCTGCACCCTTTGCATGGTCAAGTGGAAGCATTCAACAATTCCTTTTTCCTTGTCAGTGAAGAAGAGACAAGGAACAAATTCATGCCATGGGTCTAGAGTGGGCAGCTACAGGATGCTCTGCCAGTTTGCCAGCCAAAGAGTTGGGAAGCCCTGCCTGCTCCCAAACGTGGCCAGAGTGGCAGTGAAGAACATACAGAGGCAAAAGAAAGGCCATGCATCATTTGCACTTGTTGATATGGGCCATTTTGACACAACAAGAAATCTCGGATTGTGGGTAGGTGTGGGGTGTGGATTTTTTTTCAAGAACCCCAAGCCAAGAACAAGGCAAGGAGTACCTTTTTTCCCTTGCAAAGTTTTCATGCAACTGTCTCTTTCAGAAGCAAAGCCAAGACAACCCGGAATGTAAAGAAGAGCTACTTGATTGTCAAAAAAAAGGAACATCACCATTCCAATGCTTCTGGTATCGATGCAACAAAGGGATTCCCATTGTCACCCACAGAACAGTAGAGCTGGAAGGGCCCTCCAGGGTCAGCCAGTCCAACTGCCTGTCATATTTTAGTGCTCATGTTCTCCTCCTTCTCTTGTAAAAAGCAGGGATGTTGGGAAGTCTTTGTGTTCAAGTCCCAAGTCCGAGTCCAAAGCTTTGGCATCAAGTCCCAAGTCTGGGCATTAATCTTTGGCACTAAGTCCTGAGCATCTTGCCCTCTAAGCAAAGGGAGGGGTGTCGGGCTTCTGAGTTGTAAACCGAGTTCAAGTCATTGGAAAACAACAACAATGAGTTGAGTCCAAGTGGACAGCGAGTCCTGTGACTTAGTATCCTAATATAACCCTGCCCACTTACAAGGTGAGAATAAGAATTGAGCACCAGATGGAATAGGGGCTTAACTGAGGAGCAGAGAATCTCCCATATTCCTCAAGCCCTCCTTGCATAGGGCAGTGATGGCGAACCTTCAGCACTCCAGATGTTTTGGACCACAACTCCCACAGTCATTGGTAATACAGGCTTAGAATTCTTAGAATTCTTGCAACCAACACTCTGGGTGGAATCCAGGTGAACGCAGTTCCGTCTAAGAAAAAAACATGCCTAGCAAAATGGATTGTGCCAAGAAAGTTTGGACTTGGCACTTTTCATGCTGGTACAAGCTTGCCAGAGTGGATGGTCTTGATCCAAAAAAGTGGGCAGAGAGTATGATGGTTTTAGTGGTCTACAAAGCTCATTTGTGATTTGTCATGAGGACTACACAGCTCCCTTTTATTTCAACAGCTACGGAAGTTTCAGGCGTAGGCTGGGCTGAGCTGCTTGAAATGTTTTGCATAATTTTGGACCTTGTTGGCCAAATGTAGTATTCCTAACTCTTGCAATAATTTGCTCTTTGCATGATCTTGGGTGGTTCTGTCTTTTTGTTGTGGGTTTCTACTTGCCTGGTTACGATTCTCCTCCACTGGCTGATTGGCAAGGGACTGCTTTGACCTTGGCTGCGGGACAACCAGTTTGGGACTGATGCGCTCCCTGGGAAAAGGTGCTTTTGTCCTCTGCTACCTCCCTCGCTGTGTCTTTGTATTGACCCGTCATGCACTAAAGAGTGAGTTGCTTGTCTAAACTTTTTTTGACCATAGTGTGGCCATGCAGCTAGATTCTGCCTGATTGCCTGAAGAGTCTGGTCTGTTTATTTGCATTGTTGTTGTCGTTGTTGTTGCTGCTACCACTATTTTTTACTTATATACCACCCCACGGTGCTAGGACAATCTCTGGGCGGTTTGCAACACAATTATGCAGACAACTGCTACTGTCTCAACAAGCTAGGTACTTATTTTACTGACCTTGGCAAGATGGAATGTCGAGTCAACCTTGAGCCGGCTACCTGAATCTGTTAAGAATGAACTCAGCTCATGAGCAGAGGCTTGATTGCAATATTGCAGTTTCATCTCTGTACCATGGGGCTCCTGTGGCTGGGGATTGGACTTGATGGTCTTTTTTGGGGGGGGGGTCCCTTCCAGCTTTGCAATGCTATGATTATGTAATTCTTATTGGTTTTTTTTCCTACACTGAAACTGTACCCATTGTATATGAACACAGTAAACCAGGGAATTGTTATTTCAAAAAAAGCTCAACAAAACCATGCAACAAAGTACTGACATTTGGCAGGATATACATCCAATCTCGCTTGATTTCGGAAGCTAAGCAGGGTCGGCCCTGGTTAGTACTTGGATGGTAGACCACCAGGGAATACCTGGTACTGTAGGCACCTGGAGTAGGAACTGGCAAACCACTCCAGTATTCCTGCCAAGAAAACTCCATGGATATGGAGTCACGAAGAGTCGGTCACAACTGTAATGACACAACACACACACACACTTGGATATAACATTGCTCTGAACTCTGACAGAGGCTCATACACAATCTTGTTCTGCAGTAAGGAAACAGTGTAAATTTCAGATGCAAATTACCCCAAATTAAGAAATCTTCGCAGGTGTTTCTGTTGCATGGTGATTCACATGACTCAGTAGGCAGCAGGTAATGTCTACGGAGATTTCTTAATGCACCACTGTTCTCTTCCAAAATTTACGCCGTTTGTGTAACTGCACTACAGGATTTGAGCCAATATGCCACAATTCAGCTCACAGTCTTATAAACTATTCTGGCATTTATCTATCTCCTCTCCTCTCCTCTCCTCTCCTCTCTCTTTTGTGAACTGAGGGGCCAGAATGCCTAAGAACCACCCACCATGTACACTCACTGTATTTGATGGGAAATAAGCATTACAAAAATGGATTCTGTACTGTTTTTAGCCATTATGCATAAACTCCAACATGCCTGGAGAACTAGTACAGCCCGATAAGGGTTTTTTTTTTGGTACATTCTCCAGTCAATATGCAAGGTTTTCAAATGGCCTTCTACATACCGGAGAATGCTCAAAGTAAAACGCATGGCAGCAAATAATTTAGCAGTCCAGAACAGACTTCATCTGAGTCTTACTATAATGCCTTGTGAATGTGAAAGGACTTTATAAGCCAGAGTGGGGGAAGCTTTGGAGCGAAATGGAGATAATTAAAATATTCAAAATTTAGGATAAAAGCAATGTTTTAAAAAAAATGCCATCCAGCTCAGAAGCCAGTTCACAAATAATTTTGTAGGTTTAGAACTTCAAGGGAACTTTCCTTCTATTGGAAAACAAAGCCTTTTTTAAAGAACACTTTGCCTTTGTATTGGTGAGTATTGTCCCCCTTTCCCTCTCTCCTCAGTAAATGCAGCAGTTAGTTACTTTAATAGATAGGAGAAAGCAAGCAGTATTGTTGTTTATTTAGTGATGAGTCACCCTTACGAAAAATGGTGCTTGAAAAACCTGCAGTAAAAGCAAACATTGTCTAAAACTGAGCCAATAGCTCCTTTCTTTGAAGAATTAAAACAATAGTATTCCAAAAAATGGAGGTGATGGAGAAAGAAAATGAAATGTTCAAGAAACGTTAGCTTTCTAGGGGACAGGCACACACATACACACATGCACAAAATAGCCTTCAAGAATTTAGTATTTGGAAATGCATATTTTTTGTTTTTTATTGGGTACATTTGAAGAGATTAGGATTATATATCCTAAAATGTTAGGACAGCAAAAAAATCACAACTGCAGAAGAACTATGCAACTTTAATGTCGACAATGAAGAAACTGAAATAGTTAAATGAAATCCAAAGGGAGTATCGGTATTTGCTGATTCACTTATCATGGCCTGAAAATATTCAAAATATTTAAGGAAAAAATTAGAAATACATATTTCTAAAGATGAAACTACCAGAAGTAGCCACAAGAGGGAGCCAGAGAACATAATATGTATAGTGTTCAGAAGTAGAGATGGGCACGACTCAAAAAATGGTGTTTCGTTTGTCGTTTGTCGTTTAGGGAGTCCGTTTCGGTTCGTTTTCGTTTTTCATGAATTTTTGCAAAAAATTTCATTTTTGAACAAAACGAAAATGAAAAAAAAATTGCTGTTTCGTTAGCATTCATTACAGTTCAATGTATTTGCCGCAACGAAAACGAAACGCACGACAAAATTTCTGGTGTTTCGTTTTGTTTCATTTCATTTTGGAGACAAAATTCGTTTTTCGTTTCGTTACATAACGAAACAAAAAAACGAAAACAAAAATGAAACATTGCTCGTTTCGTGCCCATCTCTACTCACAAGGGAAATATATTTTCATGATGTCTGGAATCTGAGTCATGACAATTGGACTTCTATTCCTGAGAGACTGAAACGTTTTGCTGCAAAACATTTTGATCTCACAAGAAAAGAAGTCCAGTTGCCATGGTAACCTCACCTGGATGACTGAGAATCCTCACAGACATTTTCACGGTATCATTGCCAGAACTGGCCACTAGACAGAGCCAATCACCATGCTATGTATAGTGTTTGCTATACCTCCACTATAATCCATGTTTTTTCAGTATCCGTTGGGTGGGGAGTCTCAGAACTGATTCCCTGTAGAGATGGGGGCCCTACTGGAAGTAGAATGCATTCCTTTGGGTCCTAAGTTTTGGAACTATAGCAGGCAAGATTTCTATTCTATTTGACAGCCATCCAGACATCTGAAGAAGGCTATCATGTTGTTGTTGTTGTTGTTCACTCTTTCAGTTGTGTCCGACTCTTCGTGACCCCATGGACCAGAGCTCGCCAGGCCTTCCTATCTTCTACTGCCTCCCGGAGTTTTGTCAAATCCACATTGGTTGCATGGATGACACTGTCCAACCATCTCATTCTCTGCCATCCTCTTTTCCTTTTGCCTTCAGTCTTTCCCAACATCAGGGACTTATCCAAGGACTCCTCTCTCCTCATGAGGTGGCCAAAGTACTGGAGCCTCAGCTTCAAAATCTATCCTAGTACCTCCTAATCTTCTCCTGGTGAAACAGGCCAAGGTCCCTCAATACTTCTCAAAGGGATATCTTCCCAATGCCTTTACCATTTTCCTCTGGAAATGTTTCAGCTTCATGATATCCTTCTTTAGTCACTGGTCACTCATCCTCAGGCATATTGTTTCTAGTGAGAGCAGCGGCAGCAACAACGGAAGGGACAGGTGCAGCTGTAATGTCTTTCCTACCCACTGCTCCCTTGGTTACTCCCAGTGACATCCTAATACTTGAATAGAGCTGCTGAGCATCAGAAGTGAATAAGGGTTTCTCTTTCGTTCAACAGTGGCTCAGCTTTTGGTCTGCCCCATCACAACGCCTAAAGATTGCTGGGTCCGCCCAAAAAAATATCCCACTGCATTCTTAAGAAGAAACAAAGGAGACCCTTTATTCAAGGACTCACTGATTATGCTGTTGTTCCACCGCTCTACATTCTGATCATCCATTGTTTTGTGCCTCACAATGACTCTCAAAAGCCTCCTAAATTTCTGTGGGGGAAATAATTCTGAAACGGTCTGATACATTCAACACTGTGATGCCCGTCATCCATTCCTGGCCCACCTGTACAATGGCAGAGACAGTGGGCGTGTGGGTGATGTACAGATCCAAGAACATCAAGTTTGCAGTGTACGTCAAACAAATCGTACATTTAGGAAAAGCTGAATGTTGTCTGTTTAAACTGATCTTCAGAGTTATACAGGGTAGATTTTTATTTCAATCAATTTGATTTTTTAAAATAAATAACAATACTATACTATACTAGAATTGTTTGCCTTCTATTTATTTATTTGATTTTTTGGGGTGGGGGGTTGGGCATTTTTCAGGTTTCATCTGTTGGGGGTGGGCTGGGATAGGTTTGTTCGTTATTTTATGTCCCCCCCCCTTGTGTTTCTTTACCGCGATTGCCACTGCCAGTTGGGGCTCCTATCCTGGTAGTGTCAGGATGTGGGAGATATGCTTTGAGCTGTGGGACCGATTGAATTAGAAGAACTAGGGACAGGCAACTTGTGCCTATCCCCTGTTCTGATCCTCCTGCTTACTGCCACATGCCAGGTAGCTGCTCTGTCCGTGCCTCCGACCTGTCTTGTTTGCTGGTCAATACCAGGTCGGTCCATAACAGGACACCTATCATCCATAACTTGATCTTGGATGAGTGGGCTGACTTGGCTTTCCTTACCGAAACCTGGATGGGTGCGGAGGGGGGCATCTCTCTCCCAGCTGTGACCCCCCCCCATTTCGTGTCCAGCACCTTGGCACCACAGTATTTCTCCAAAGATACGCTGGAGACCAGCCTCCTACACAACCAAGAAGTCAAAAATGAACTAAGGGCCTTTTCACACGACCCCTAAGATCCGCTGGCCACTTAAATTCGGACCAGAGATCTTGGGGGTTCGTTGCTCTTCCTGTGTCCCCACCCCTCCGCACTTCCTTGCTCCTGTCTGTGTGAGGGGAGGGAGAAAAAAAGAAAGGAAAAAAATGCAGGCTCACCTCCGAAGCTGCCCGGTAGCCCCGTCGTCGTCCTGATTCCTTCTCTTCCTTCTCTTAAAGGGGCGGGAGGCAAAAAAAACCCAAACAGAAGTGAGGAGAGCCGGGCACTCACCAGATTATATCCGGATCTGGGGAGTTTCACCCTCCAAGAGCAGGTACATGAAAAGTGTGCTGGGCCACGCTTAGGTGGGCGTGGTCGCACTTAATTTCCTGCAAACTCCGGAGCTGGTGGGGAAACAATTGTAAGCTCCGGAGCTGGCAGCCATTTGCGGCGGAGTTTAGGGGTCGTGTACAAATACCCTAAAAGACCTTTTTAGACACATTGGCAGGCACAAACCAGTTGAGAAAAGAAAATGTTTTTGGCATAGTTAACGCACATATGGTGCTGTCCAGATATTTGGAATTAAACTCCCAGAACCCCTGAAGTAGGTGGTAGTTGCAGTCTCACATACGTGGAAGGCGATTCCCACCTCAGCAACCTTACAGACAGCTGTCGCTTTCTTTTATTCTCCCGATCTGCAGCGGCACTGTGTGTTTAATCCACCTCCCTCTGTCCTACACACTGAGTTCAATTTCAAATGCCATGGTTTGTGTTTACAGTACACTAGGAAAAGAATAAGGCTACCCTAAATACTTTAAGCTGCCAAACACAAACTGTGAAGAAACTCAGGAACCCAACTATCGAAGGAAAGGAGGGGGAAGATGCGTCCATAGAGAGTTCCTCACACGTTCAAGAGGAGTGAATTAAAACTGACATGAAGGAAGGGGGAAAATCTAATTGAACCAGAGACAACACATATTACTTTGCTATAGAAACCGGGAGCCCCAGAGGAAGCACTCAGGTTAATACTGTCCAACTTAAAACAACAATAATTTTATATCTCATGATCTGAAAACAGAAAAAGAAAAGCTCTTGTTTAAATATCCTGACATGAAATGAAGAGGAAATTGGATGGAACAAAGTAACAAAGAAATACAACTTCCTTGTTGTATCATCATTGGGGATCGGGAACTGCAGCATACGGGTGTCCTTATTATCTCAAAACACGCCTGTGTGTGTGTCTTTGTGTCCACGCGTTTGAGAGAACGGGAGAAAAGACTTGTCAGAACCACACCCATGATTTGAAACACTGTTGGCTATTATTTAGTGCTGAATTGAAACGTGGATGGGAAACATACTTCAAATACTTCAATCTTATGTATTTAGCATACTCCTCTACAGGATTGTAACTTGGACTCTTACAGACACATTACACAGGAAGCTGGAAGCATTTGAAACATGGACATACAGATGAATTCTGAAGATACCTTGGACAGGCAGAGTCACTAATGTGGCCGCATTAAGGCGTATGAATGAAAAGCTAGAAATTCTCGATGCTATAAAGAGAAGAAAATCACAACATTTTGGTCATAATAATGTGCAATAACAAATACCATCTGCTGCAGGTTATCCTTCAAGGAAAAATAGATGGCAAGTATGGCCCGTGGAGTAGAAGAACATTCTGGCTTAAGAATTTAAGCCAATGGTTCACAGTGGGCACAGAGTCTCTATTTAGAATAGCTCTGGATAAAAACAGATCTGAAAGTTGAGTCATGGCAGCTGGGCTTCTTTTCTTGAGAGATCAAAATTTTTTTCTGCTTTGGATGAGCAGTGAAACATTTCGCTCTCTCAAGAAAAGAAGTCCAGTTGCCATGACTCAACTCCCAGATAACCTCACCCTGGATGACTGAGAATCTTCAGAGGCATAAAATCTACAGATTTATCTACTGATTACCGACGTTCTACGGGGACATGGAATTTGAGGAAGTGGAAGGGGAAGCACGAGAATTTTCAACAGCTTTAAAGGGTATTCCTTCTCTGGGTTAACTGGAAGAATAATTGAGGAAAGAACTTTCAAGAACTGTCCTCACTTTCAGCAAACTTGGCTTTCTCAGCTGGGGGAGGGAGTTGTAGCTCAATGGTTTAGATTTGGGAGTTTGACTCCTCATTGGGCCTTCTGGGAAGCAAAGCTAGTCTTTGAAAGCTACACAGTTCCAGGGTGCACCCAGAATAATTTATTTAATTAAAATATTTTCACCCTGCCTTTCTCCCCAAAATGGTAAATAAAATCAAGGCTAAATGGCTAATCACTTCAGTGTATTCTCTCCCTGGCAAGTCCTAAAAAAGGGTCGCCATAAGTCAAAATTGACCTGAAGGTACATGTTAGTGGTGATAATGGTGGCTTAGTTGCCAGTAGCCCTGAAGTATGGTCTAGGAACGCTGCCCAGAAAGCATTGCTAGGTTTGTGCACGATACCAGCGCACATTCTGATATGGTTGTTTGTGTGATGCAAGGCCATCATCATATTCCCTGCAGGATCATTGACTGGTTAACCTCCTCCAGGGGGAAAAAATGGAAGTGTCCTATCAAAAACGGCAGGGGGACATATTTGCAAAGGAGCAGCAAATGGAAAACAAATGGTAATAAACAGGTTTCTTATAATATGGATATGATTTTGGGATTTTGGCCCAGAAACCTACCATTCTGGATATTGCCTTACCGATAACTAAATGTGACTCACCTGGGGGTTTGAAAAGGCCTACATTGGAAGGCTTTGAGACCAAGCTCCTTGTTTGGAAGGACAGATTCCCAGCTGGCACTGGGGCAGTAAGAGGAAACTCATGTGGAGATAGGCCTCAAAGATTTCCCACGTGGGCTGTTCTTCCAAATGACCCAAGTGTTGGTGTCTGTCAAAACTCCCAGAATGTAGAATTATGAGATGCTGGGGAACTTCCTTGCCGCAGGAGGTGGTGATGTTATCTGGCCTAGATGCCTTTAAAAGGGAATTGGGCTGATTTCTGGAGGAAAAGTCCATCACAGGTTACAAGCCAAGATGGGGATATGTGTTATCAGCAGTCTTAAAAGGAGAGTAGCACAAAATGCCAGATGCAGGGAACATAAGAACATAGGAAGAGCCATGCTGGATCAGGCCAAAGGCCGATCCAGTCCAGCTTCCTGTATCTCACAGTGGCCCCATTGGATGTGCCTGGGTGTGCACAAGACTAGATATTTGTCTCCTGATACCACTCGCCTGCATCTGGTCCTTGAAGTACCCCGGTTTTAAGACCAGAGATCACACATCTCCATCGTGGTTTGTAACCTGTGATGGACTTTTCCTCTAGGAATCTGTTCAGTCCCCTTTTGAAGGCATCCAGGCCAGATGCCATCACCACCTCCTGTGGCAGGGAGTTCCACAGACTAACAACATGCTGGGTGAAAAAAATATTTTATTTTGTCTGTTCTTACTCTCCCAGCCCTCAATTTGAGTGGCATCAGGAGACAGGTATCACACGTGCTCCCAGAGGCATCTAGTGGGGCCATGGTGAGATACAGGAAGCTGGACGAGATGGGCCCTTGGCCTGATCTAGTAGGACTCTTCCTAGGTTCTTACGGAACCACAGAAATTGAAAAATGCCCATAAGGTAACATTTGAATTTCTCAGGCTTCTTTTGGTGGTAAAATAATTCTCAACAATGATATTGGTGACCAGCATCATCACAGGACTATTAAACTAAGGTGTTTCTGTTCTACTTGGATCAAATTTATCCTCCCACCTAAAGGGGTTCAGGTTCAAGTCCTCCGGTTCCATGGTGTGTGTGTGTGTGTGTGTGTGTGTGTGTGTGTGAGAGAGAGAGAGAGAGAGAGAGAGAGAGAGAGAGAGAGAGAGAGAGAGAGAGAGAGAGATTTGCAGAGGTTTTTAGGTAGATTTCTCCTTTCAAACCTTTATCCAAATGGGTATACTCTGTAGGTTTCTCCCCACCGTGCACACAGAGTGATGTTTGTTTTAAATTACAATGTACAATTGTTTGCATCTCCACTTTGTGGCTTAGAAGTAATTAAAAATTTAATCACGGATCTGTGGAATCTGTCCTAGAGATCACTAATTGGTTGGGCTCATTAAAAGAAATGCAACTGAAACATACCAGCCTGAACTTTCAGCCACTATTTACAGTTCATTTATTCGTTCAAATATAAGTCATCCAGTGTTAATTTTGCTAAGGCACAGTCTATTATACAAACAAATAAGCCTTCTCTTTATAGTTAATTTCTCCTATAAGGCAACGCTGTACTCTCAAAAGCATCAATTGTTTAAAATCAAGGCTGTAATGCATAAGATAGCCGATTTTCTTTCTCCCTCCTTTCAAATAATCGTACATTTATGCACCATCGAGTTTAATCTACGATGTCAAAGACTGACACATCCCACTTAAAACTACATACTCATGGGCACAGATGAGACAATAATGAAGTGCAGGGAAAAAGCTGAAACAACCTAATGGAAATGTTCCCCTTTACGCTCTTTTTCTCCATCAAAAGAGACATGACCCACTTCCATAAAGAAAATTCCATCCATAGACTAGCACGAGTCAAGAGATGGTAAACAAGCAGGTTTGTGCAAAGGTCACTGACTGTCCAACTTCACCAGAATCGGCTACCTCACGTAGTAGGAGGGTGGTGATGCCCTTGGACTACAACTCCCATGATGTCATTGGACTACAAATCCCAGGAACCTGGGTCATCACCGCTAGTGATAAAGGCCTCTAGGGAGTTCTGGTCCAAGGTAATCTGGAAACCAGTGGTTTCAATGATTTCCTCTGCGCTGCTGCTGCTTGTCCAGCTCTGACTTTATGGAATTTTATTATTAATAATAATAATAATTGCATGCCACCAGGTCAATTCTGACGGATGGCAACTCTTTCCACTCTTTTCTAGGCACTTCTCTCAGGAGGCACAGTGAGGAAATCAATCTCCCAACTGCTGTCTCTGCAGCCACTATGAGCCATCCAGCAAGCTAAAGATGTATATGCCTGTGAAGATTCTCAGGCATCCAGGCGAGTTTATCTGGAAGTTGAGTCATGGCAACGGGAGTTCTTATCTTGAGAGATCAAAATATTTCACTACTCATCCAAGCAGCCTCATCAGTCTGATGAGGCTGCTTGTATGAGCAGCAAAACGGTTCGATCTCTCAAGAATAGAAGTCCAGTTCCTATGACTTGATTTCCAGCTAAAGACGCATAAAGGGAAAGCCCCCCCCCCGCAAATGCGTGCTAGTCGTGCCTGACTCTAGGGGCGGTGCTCACCTCCATATTTAAGCCGAAGAGCAAGAGTTGTCCAAGTCCATGGCCATGTGGCTGGCATGGCTGCAAGGAAACACTCTTTTACCTTCCCAATTTTTACGGCGGTACCTATTTATCTACTTGCATTTACATGCTTTCGGACTGCTAGGTTGGCAGGAGCTGAGGTTATCAGTGGGAGCTCGCTCCGCTGCGTGGCACCCGGGATTCGAACCTCTGACATTGTAGTCGACAGTTTTCTGAGCCTTTGTCCGCTGAGCCACCACATACCCTACCCATAAAAATGTCACTAGCACTTTCTGTGGTCTACATAAGAACATAAGAAGAGCCATGCTGGATCAGGCCAAAAGCCCATCTAGTCCAGCTTCCTGTATCTCACAGTGGCCCCACCAGATGTGTCCGGGAGGGCACGAGACTATATATCTGTCTCCTGCAACCACTCCCCTGCATCTGGCCCTTGAAGTATCCTGCTTTTAAGCCTGGAGATTACACATCTCCCTCATGGTTTGTAACCTGTGATGGACTTTACCTCCAGGAATCAGTTCAATCCCCTTTTGAAGGCATCCAGGCCAGATGCCATCACCACACCCTGTGGCAGGGAGTTCCATAGACTAACAATGCGCTGGGTGAAAAAATATTTTCTTTTGGCTGTTCTCACTCTTCCAACCCTGAATTTGAGTGGATGTCCCCTAGTTCTGGTATTTTGTGAGAGGGGAAAGAGTGTTCCCTCTATCCACTTTACTCATGCCCTGCATGGTCCCTTGGCTGGGACCTATCGCCTCAGATGACTCCCTCACACTCAGACACGTCCTTGTGTGTTTACTGTGCCAAAACCAATCGTTAGTCCATAGCAGACTAAGTCTTAAGTGTTGATTTAAGAAGTCCCATACCAAGAAACTTTTCACTGCTCATCCAAACAGCTTCCTCCAAACAGCTTCACTGCTCATCCCAACAGCTTCCTCAGTCCAGGGTGACAAGAGGTCAAAGGTGACTATAAGATGGAAGACTCGCACTAGCTGTATTGAGACTGAGGAAGCTGTTTGGATGAGCAGCGAAACGTTTCTATCTCTCAAGAAAGAAGTCCAGTAGCCATCAGACTCAACTTCCAGATAAACTCACCTGGATGACTGAGAATCTTCACAGACAGACACCAAGATAGGTTGTTGATGCTTTTGATGGCTGCCAAACACATGTAATAGTGTGGGTTGTGAAAAGAGGTCCCCCAACCTCAATTAAGACCAAACATCCTCCTCAAATCTGGAAGTTGAATCATGGCAACTGGACTTCTTTTCTTGAGAGACTGAAATGTTTCGATGTTCATCCGAACAGCTTCAACAGATTGATGAAGCTGTTTGGATGAGCAAAGAAGAAGTCCAATTGTCATGACTCAGAATTCCAGATAAACTCACCTGGATGACTGAGAATCTTCACAGACACCCTCCTCAAATAACATTCAGTTCCATACTCTACAGCAGTGATGGTGAACCTTTTAGAGACCAAGTGCCCAAACTGCGATTCAAAACCCACTAAATTTTTTGCAAAGTGCCCATACCACAATTTAACCTGAATACAGGTGTCTGTAAAGGGGCAATGTCAGGTACCCACAGAAAGGGTTCCAAGCGCCACCTTTGGCACCTGTGCCATAGGTTCGCCAACACTGCTCTACAGGTTTAATCCAAGCCGTACTGAGTGAGCCATCATCACACACCTCATCAGAGTAGTTATTTATCATTCCTAGCCTACTGACATACTTGGACTGATTTTCTATCAGATGTGCTTTGATGTACGGCATATCATAAGAACATAAGAAGAGCCGTGCTGGATCAGGCCAAAGGTCCATCTAGTCCAGCTTCCTGTATCTCACAGTGGTCCCACCAAATGTGTCTGGGAGCGCAGGAGACTAGATATCTGTCTCCTGATACCAACTCCCCTGCATCTGACCCTTAAGTACCCCTGTTTTAAGCCTGGAGATTACACATCTCCATCATGGTTTCTAACGTGTGATGGACTTCTCCTCCAGGAATCTGTCCAATCTGCTTGACCTCAACAATGATAGGCAGTGAGAAGCCCATTGGACATATACATTTATATCTGCCTCCAACCATTGCAGAGTCTTGATAATAATAACCTTATCATAATACTCTTAGAATAGCAGAACTGGAAAGGACCCTATGGGATCCTTGAGACCAGCCTCTCTCAAGGAGGCCCCGTGGGGAATTGAACTCCCAACCTCTGGCTCTGCAGCCAAATACCTAAACCACTGAGCTAACTCACCGTTGTATGTGGAATACACAATGGATTAGCATCACATTCATATGATGGCATACTTCCAGTGTGCAACCCAATAGAGGCTGGCAGTGATGTTTCTTTTCCAAAAGCAGTGAACTTGTGCTGGACTTTAGTGCGAACTTTACACCACTGCAGAGGGGTGCGGTGGTTCAGTGAGCTAGAGCACTGAAAACTGTCGGCGACCAAGTTGGCAGCTCAGCGGTTCGAATCCCGGGTGCCACATAGCAGAGTGAGCTCCCACTGTTGACCCCAGCTCCTGCCAACCTAGCAGTTCAAAAGGATGTAAATACAAGTAGATAGATAGGTATTGGTTTAAAAAGCAGGAAGGTAAAACAGTGTTTCCTTGCAGCCATGCCGGCCACATAGCCACGGACATGCACAACACTGGCTCTTCGGCTTGAATACGGAAATGAGCACCACCCCTAGAGTCGGACACGACTAGCACACATGTGGGGGGGGAACCTTTAGCTTTTTTTATAAGAACTGAACCCTTAAGGTCCCTACAGGTCTAGGGAAGCTAGACCTTTGATTGTTAAGGTTCCAGTTTCTACTTGGGGCAGCTCCTTTCATCTCAAGAAAGACATAATGGAACTGGAAAAGGTGCAGAAGAGAGTGACCAAAATGATTACTGGGCTGGGGCACCTCCCTTATGAGGAAAGGCTAAAACATTTGTGGCTCTTTAGTTTGGAAAAAAGGCGCCTGAGGGGGGATATGATTGAGACTTACAAAATAATGCAGGGCATGAGTAAATTGGATAGAGGAACGCTCTTCTCCCTCTCACAAAATACCAGAACTAGGGGACATACACTCAAATTGAGGGCTGGGAGAGTAAGAAAAGACAAAAGAAAATATTTTTTCACCCAGCGCATTGTTAGTCTATGGCACTCCCTGCCACAGGAGGTGGTGATGGCATCTGGCCTGGATGCCTTCAAAAGGGGGTTGGGACAGATTCCTGGAGGAAAAGTCCATCAAAGGTTACAAACCATGATGGAGATGTGTAATCTCCAGTTTTAAAACCGGGGTACTTCAAGGGCCAGATGCAGGGGAGTGGTATCAGGAGACAGATATCTAGTCTCATGCGCTCCCAAACGCATCTGGTGGAGCCGCTGTGAGATACAGGAAGCTGGACTAGATGGGCCTTTGGCCTGATCCAGCATGGCTCTTCTTATGTTCTTATGTACCCTTAACGGAAGCGTTATTAGTGCAGCTCTCTCCTGCATTTATTTTGTCCTTCCTTCCTAAAATCATGTAAAGCCAGGCCATCGCCCTGGAGTCTACACTGAAGAGGGGAGAACAGAGGCTAATAGAAATTGCAAGTGGGTGAAACTTGCCAGTTCACTCCTGCTGAACCACTATGAGGCTAAGGTCGTGCAACCATTATGACGGCATTTTCTGAGCATCAAGGCCCAGTGGCTGTCAACCAGAATACTGCTGATTTAAAGCCATTTCCAGAGAGGTCACTATGTTAATCTGTTTCAGGGGAGGGAAAAACACACACACCCAAAAGCCAGAAGTACTGCAGCCATTTCAAGATTAACAAATTCATTCCAGCACGAGCTTTTGCAGTTTACAATCCACTTCTTCATTTCAGAGTTAAAGAAACTTCTGTTTTGTACCATTTCATCATTTGGGGCAGGGGGTCACGGGACTGAATCCTTTTCCATGCATGTACCTTGCAGAGGCAGGGGTGTGGTGGCTCAGCGAACAGAGGGCGATTATACATGACCCCTAAACTCCAGGGCAAATGGCTCCCAGCTCCGGAGCTTTAAAATGTTTCCCCACCAGCTCCGGAGTTTACAGGAATTTAAGTGTGGCCCCGCCCACCTAAGCGCGACCCAGCGCACTTTTCAGGTACCTGCTCTTGGCAGGTGAAAATTCCTTGATGCGGATGTGACGGGCTCTCCTTGCTTCTTTTTGTTGTTGTTTTTTGCCTCCCGCCCCTTTAAGAGAAGGAATCAGCAAGTGACAGGGCTGAGCAGGTTCCACCAACACCGGAGGTAAGCCTTTATTCTTTTGTCCCTTTTTTCCCTCCCTCCCCTCACGCAGACAGGAGCAGGGAAGTGCGGAGGGGTGGGGAGGCAGGAACAGCAACGAACCCCCAAGATCTCTGGTCCGAATTTAAGGGGCCAGCGGATCTTAGGGGTCGTGTAAAAGCGCCCCAAGGCTCAAAAAACTGTCGACTGCAAAGTCAGCAGCTCAGCAGTTCGAATCCCGGGTGCCACACAACAGAGCGAGCTCCCGCTGTTAACCCCAGCTCCTGCCAACCTAGCAGTTCAAAAACATGTAAATGCAAATAGATAAATAGGTATCTGGAAGTTGAGTCATGGCTACTGGACTTCTTTTTTGAGAGATAGAAACGTTTCGCTGTTCATCCAAACAGCTTCATCGGTCCAGTAGCCATGACTCAACTTCCAGATAAACTCACCTGGATGACTCAGAATCTTCACAGAGATAAATAGGTACCACTGTAAAAAGTGGGAAGGTAAAAGAGTGTTTCCTTGCAGCCATGCTGGCCACGTGACCACGGGCTTGCACAACACTGGCTCTTCGGCTTGAATACGGAGATGAGCACCACCCCTAGAGTCAGACACGACTAGCACGCATGTGCAGGGGGAACCTTTACCTTTACCTTACCTTGCACACAAAATCCCCTGCAATTTGTTTGTTCAGTTTTGAAACTTACTACCGTCTCCAGAAGAGAGCCACAGAAGAACCAAACTTTATGGTACCTGCGCTCAGCGTTTGAAAAACATTTGGTCTGAAGAAGTGAAAATAGAAAGAGGGGTCATCCCTCAGCTTTGCTATGGTCCCTCTCCACGTGCAGAGGACAGTCTAAAACAGTGGTTCTCAACCTGTGGGTCCCCACATGTTCCTGGACTGCAACTCCCAGAGACCCCTTCCAGCACATCGAGTGGTAGAGGCTTCTGGGAGTTGCAGTCAAGGAACATCTGGGGACCCACAGGATGAGAACAACTGGTCTAAGACAAAGACAGTCTGCAGCACATGGAGTCTCCCCATGTGGTGGGGGCACAAAAAGTGGTTGTTCTCGATGCTAAATTCTTATTGGCACACAGCCCACCCTGCAGTCTGAGTCTGAGCTGCTAGGGGGCACCGGCGCCTACCTTTGCCACTTCTTTGGCCACTTCATCCATCACCATGAGGGCTTCGTCAACTGCGCCACCAATCCCATCACCCATGTGTCATGTGGGCCCACGTGACCCACTCCTTGAAATAATTGCATTGCCCTGGGCACCCTGGGTGGTGAAATCCCACACTATGCTGCTGTCTGCAAGTGATTGGGAACCAACACCTCCCAAATCCAGTGGAAAAAAGAGGCTTCGCGTGTACAAGAAGTTGGAGATTTATTTGCAACCTCACATGCTGCCTATAGTTTGAGTAAGTGGAAGGGTCTTTTCCAAGTGATGGTGCCTGCCAACCTGCCCAGCCCTAATCATTTTTTCCCTTCCAGTCACTGAATTCTAAGAGAGCCCCACCTCTCTGCTCCATGTTTTATTTTGCTCTCTTTAGTCTGTTGGTGGCAGTTGTTTGTTTGCTGTTGATCTGTCTGGTTTCTTGCTAAGTAGGTGTGAAGTAAAATGAGCAGCATACCCAAGTCTGTGATTTCAAGTAACTGTAAGTAAATACATTTCTTAAGAGTGGGCTATTGAAACCACACGTGCCAGCTAGTGGGAAAGGGCATAGACTCTGGCGAATGTGCAGCTATTCACTTCTGTGAGTCACTAGACTTCTACTGAGTAGCAGAAAAGGAATTTTGCTAGAAATTCAAAATTCTGCAACACAAGAAACACCGTTTTCGGCTTGTTGCTCTTCACACATAAGTAAGAATAAGGTATGGAAGTTTAGCTCTCTCCCCCTCTTCATGTATTCAGACTGGACTCCCTTTTTTCTGAATACCGCAATAAGGTTCTAGTTGTGGGTCTGTCCGCCCCCCCACCCCCAATTGGGATATGAGAAGGATGGACGATTCCAGTGAGAATTAGGCTTAAAATGGTTAAAATCAGGAATTCTTCCTTCTCCTCCTGGTCTGAGAATCCTCCAAGAAGCTGCTGTCTCATTATCAGCAGAGAAAGTACTAACAGTAATTGAACGAGCACACAGTCATACTTTTCCATTCTTCAGTCACATCCACCTGCCTGCATTTTCATCCGAGAGAAAGCGCAAGCTGCTTTTTCCTTCCCTCTGAGTCCAAGGGTTTTTGCATTTGTGTTTAAGTCAAGGGACCTAATGTAACTGTGACCTTTCTGGGACCGTGTCTGCTGGAATCTTTCCACCAAGATTATCCTTCCCAGATCTTGGAGGGTCCCGGCTGGCATGGGCCATTGCACATGAGTCTCCCCTCCACACACACCCTATCCTCCTTGGTTTCCAAATGGAACTGCAAGACGAATGCCAAGTGGGTGGAGGGAGGGGAAACGTGCTACCCATCACCCCTACTCCCCGCTGTTCATCTTTGCAGAGAGATTCAGAATGTGTTGCTCTGAATACATTTCAGCTCACCTTGCACACCTGTGGCTCCCTTAATCTGCAGAACATCTTCAATACATCCTTTGACTCAAAACCTGAATTTATTCACACCCTTCCTTGCCAGGGTCATTTCTATCCAACTCAAAGGCGAACCTTTTCCTCTACACCTCACCGATTCTTCCCCCTCCCCCGGCAACCAGTCCTGTTTCATCCATACACTTGCATTACGCATTAGCGGTCCTTGGTTACAAAAGCCGTGTAGTGACAGAGCGAAAGATTATTGATCACAGAGGCCAGCTGCCATATAGCATGTATTTCCAGCCTGAGCCTTGATGTCTCATTGCTCCAATTCATAATTCTTCCTTATCTAACCAAATTCAAACTTATTCTTATGGATAATGTGACGTGTGGCTTGAGAACAACAACAGCAGCAGCAACAAGAACAAGAACAAGAACAACTACTACTACTACTACTACTGCTGCTGCTGCTGCTGCTGCTGCTGCTGCTACTACTACTACTACTACTACTAATAATAATAATAATAATAATAATAATAATAATAATAATAATAATA
>JAHTLZ010003526.1:2735303-2746956 GCA_023846285.1 Phrynocephalus versicolor | reverse complement strand
ACACACACACACACACACACACACACACACACACACACACACACACACAGAGGGGGGAGAGAGAGGGAGAGGGAGGATTCCCACAGCTGGAAAGGACTATATTGGAATAATTATTTTTTAATCCTGATGTGGCAGCCTTTCAAAACACAATCTTCAGGCAGGAGAGGGGAGGGATGTGTTCTGTTTTCAGCACAGAGTTGGATTTACAAATGTTACTGGTTAGGGATGAGCATTTCATCTCGAAACCAGTAGGTTACAAAACGAACCACACCATCCCAGGTGGTCCTTGGAATCGGCTGATAAACGTAGATCCAGTTGCTTTACCTTTGTCTGTCTTGCACAGGGTTAAAATCCAACGAGGAAGCACATCATCTTTCCTGCTTTGTGCTGCTGGCCAATCAGAGAGGGAGGCGGGATGATGCCTGTCCCTGCACAGCTCCTGATTGGCCAGCATCACAGATCTAGCACAGATGATGTTGCAGCATGCTTCCTCGTTGGATTTTAACCCTGCGCAAGACAGAGAAAGGTCAAGCAATTGGATCTGCGTGTATCAGCCAGTTCCAAGGACCACCTGGGCTCATGTGGTTCGTTTCATGACCTACTGGTTCCAGAACGAAATGCCCATTCCTATTTTTCCTATTTTCTCCGCCTCATTCTTTTGCAGGCTTTGAAGAATATGCTTGTGCGGGTGAGGTTGGTTGTTGGTTTTGTATCATGGAAATGGCAGCGCACCAAAAACACTCATTGAGTAAACCATTCATAATTTAATAATGAAGAAAATTTCTGGATGGCAGGCACCGTTGTCCAGCAGCCTCTCAGCTTGACTTGCAGGCCTGATGGAGATCACCATCAGCAGCAGCACAGAATTGCTGGAAGAGACCCTAGGGTGGCCCTCGGAGCCCCGTCACAGCTGCCTGTATTGAGGTTAAATTGCTGTATTGGCACATTGCGAATAATTAGAGAGTTTTGAATCGCTGTTTGGGCGCTCCGTCTCTAAAAGATTCGCCATCACTGACCTAGGGGGTCATTGAATCTGGCCCCTCCAAGAAGGCACGCTGAGGAATCAAACTCCCAATCTCTACCTCTGTAGCCAATTGCCTGCATCCTTGACCATGACTAGAAAACAAGTACTGCCTGAATATGGTTTATAAAGTGACCACCCGCCTATTGTGGGGGTTAGGGACCCGACTCGGCCTGCGATAATTGAAAATCCATGATATGCGGATGCAGGTCGGGCCTGGCCTGGGGGGCCTAACTGGAGGCTCTTGTACTTGCCGCCAGCCTGGCACTGCTCCAAATGGGCCTGTGAGGGCCTTGCAGGCTTGTTTAGAGCAGCCCCAGTCCTGGGGTAAGTATGGGAGGCCTGAAACAAGCCTTTGCCCCTTACCCCAGGAGGTCTTTTTTCATATACTGTGGTCCCGTGGCGAAAGGGCAGGGGATCACTGTAACAGCGTGGTGATCTTCCCACCTCTGGCCCCTCCTGGGTACATTATCACCCTCTCAAACAAGCAACATTTTCTGGGGCCAAAAGAGATGCCACTCCAAAAGAGGGCAGTGGGATCCCATGGCTGGTCCGACCTCGGCGTTCCACAAGGCAGTGGCTCTCCTCCCAGCAGCTCATCATCACACACCCTAAGCCAGGCATGACCAAACTTCAGTCCTCCTGATGTTTTGGACCACAACTCCCAGAATTTCAAGCCTGTGATTCCAATGGCAGAGGACGGTGGGAGTTGTGGTCCAAAACATCTGGAGGGCCAAAATTTGGACATGTCTGCCCTAAGCTTTCCCTGGGCAGATGATGTCTGCCTCAAACACAGGATGTGAGCAAGAAGGGTAGCCGTATGGCCTCACCACCCCCTTCTCCCAGTGCAGGGAGAACGCCTCAATCGGTCTTTGGTATAGTATTGTCTCAGGACAGTATGCTTAATTCCCCCCCCCCTCTCCAAGATCCCGCCAGTTTGGTGGGATCTCCCACGGAGGGAACCTCATCCGCTTGGGTCTGCTGATTTTTTTTTTAAACAAAATGGGCTGAGATCATTTTGTTCGGCTGGGCATGAGGGAATGTTTAATCTGTGCGCTGTGGCCCGTTATAAATTCTTTTATTGCCGTGCAGCTTGCAAACGCTGCATTTTGATGTTTAAGATGGGATTTAATTGGTTTAATCATTTTCAGCTCTTTTGGCACGGTCCTCTTTGCAACAAGCCGTCACAAGGAAGCCTCGCAGTCTGAAATAGCAGGGTGGATGCTTTAAATAAATACATTCATAAATGAAGTTGTTTGTTTATTGTTAATATTATTTTGCAAAAGCGCCGTTCCGCATGAGCCAAAGGCTAAATTCATAGCTTCTATTCTCTCTCTCTCTCTCTCTCTCTCTCTCTCTCTCTCTCTCTCTCTCTCTCTAAGAGAAAGGATCTGAACTACCGCAGTAATATTTCCACACCTTATTCAACAGCTGGAGTTTCTACCACCATCCAGCATTCAACCTCTGAATCGCCATTGTTCAGTTGTGTTTCGTTAACGCCAGACCCTTTCTCTCAGCTACCTTGTTCTCAGCGCGGCATCGTTTTTAGTTCCAAAAGAGCTCTTCCCAGAAATATTAAAGAAATGCCCACAAGCTGTGATTCTGACCCAATGCAGCCGGGTTCTAAAGCAGCGTTTCTTTCCCGCCTTTCTGGGTGGTAATAATACAGCTCTCAGGACTGCATTGTCTTGCCTAGCGGTGCTGCACTTAATTGGATCGCCTTCTGATCAAGGTGAGCATCACGGAACTGTTCTTAGAATGGCCCGTGCTGGTGATCCCTCAGCAGTCTGGAGCCTTTGATTTAATTTCCTAAACCCTCGGACATGCTGCTGGTCGTCGCTTTGTGTTTCCCGTTCCTTCGTACCCTCACACGGCATTTAACACCGCTTTTCATTTAAACCCATTCGGTTTTTTTGAAGGCGGAATGAATTTGCTGCTGTCAGAGTGCATTAGGGCTGCTACATCTCGAATAAGATGCAACTTGCTGCAGCTCTACATTTATAACGTGAAGACAATTTCATTGAGTCCTGTCACTGCTTAACTAAAACCTCTCTCCTGCAACTCTCTAAGAGATCCAGATGTTTTCCTAAGCTACTAGAGGGAAAGAGGTTCCATTTAAACATTAGGAAGAACTTCCTGACAGTTAGAGCCGTTCAGCAGTGGAATACGCTGCCACCGAGGATGGTGGAGTCTCCTTTTTTTTAAGCAGAGGCTGGATGGCCATCTGTCGGGAGTACTGTGATAGGGTTTCCTGCAGGGAAGGGAGTTGGACTGGATGGCCCTTGAGGTCTCTTCCAATTCTATGATTCTATGATTCAAGGATCTTCCTGCTAGCCCAGTGGTTCTCAACCTTCCTAATGCCTTACAGTTCCTCATGTTGTGGTGACCCCTTGTACTGCTTGGAAGAGGTCACAAGCCCCCTTTGGCAGGCCTCTGCTTCAGGTGCCGTAGAGGCACCTACAGGCACCAACCTATCCAGTTGTAACTCACTCTTCCCCCCTTTCTCCCCCCTCCAGACCCAAGCCATTTGTACAGTCACCCCCGCCATTTTGAGGTTCAGGTACTGCAGTCCTACTATATCGTGGGATTGCAGTACCTGCGGGGGGTGGTGGGGCTGGTGGGGAGCGATCGCATCGCTCCCCGTCACCCTCCCCGCCTCCGGGAGGCCTTGGAGCTGCAGGGGGCGGTGGCAGGGAGCCATCACATCACGCCCCACCACTCCCAACCCCTCCGAGAGGCCTTGGAGCTGCACGGGGGGCGTCGGGGGCAATCGCATCACCCCGCGCCACCCCCCAGGCCCCACCTGACCCACTTCTGCATATCGTGGATTTTCAAGCATTGTGGGTCGGGTGGGTCCCTAACCCCTGTGATAGGCGGGGGGTTACTGTATCTTTTTCTTTACTGGCTCATGGCGACCCCTGTGAAATGGTTGATCGACCCCCAAAGGGGTCCCGACCCCCAGATTGGGAACCACGGTGCTATCCCATCTCGTATCGGGTTGTGTTGTTATCCCTGTACTACACTACGGTATTTGCTTTCTTTAAGGGAAGGACTGTGGTTCACAGAGTGCCAGCACGATGTTCTAAAGTTCCAGGTGCAGTTAGGCCCCTGGATTTTACTGGTTCTGCATCCTGAAATTTCCACTAAGAATCTAAGTTGTAAACCGCTCAGAACGGCTTCTGCCAGATGGATAGTATATAAATCAAATAAATATAATAAGACGTCACACATTTTGCATGCCAGGAGATGGAGGGGCCACATATTTATTTTTCTTGCCCCTAAGGAGCAAGAAAAGAGATTATTTTGTTGTTTGTCTTGTCAAGAGAAGAAAATGAGAGGAATAATTTGTAGAAATTGCACAAATCCACAGAAATACTGCTTTAATAGAAATGGCACAGTATCTTGAAATAACTGTCCCTTTCTTACATAGACTTTATACTGAGGATTAGAACCTGTGAACTGTTTGTTTTTGCTGCTACCGCACTTCAAACAGCAACCGCTTTTTGTTTTGAATTGCCTTTTGCCCTCCCCTGGTCACGTGGTCAACTGAAGAGATTCAGCATTCCGCACTTGGCATTTTCTCATGAACCGGTTTCCCCGTCCGCACTTTGCTAAACCGCTTTTTGTTCTGATTTTGTCCATCATTTTCCCATCATCTGCTTCTATTATGGAAATATTTTTTGGGGGGGAGAGGGTAATGTCATGCCATTGTTCTTCCATTCTAAGTAATGTAGCTAATTTTCCACTTTTCCGACGGCAGGATAAGGCATAGAGAGGGGGAAACCCGGAAAAAAAATGGTGCATGGTGTCCGCAGTTTCAGCCAAATCACTCCAAAAAGTGGTCTAGAAATCGGTATTAAAAAACACCACCCCTGGTGGCTGTCGCAAGAAAAACTGACACAGCGGCCAAAAAGTGGTGTGGCCAAGGGGGCTCCATGGAAAAAGTGATTAGAAATGCGGTAGGTGATTTTTAAGGTGATTTAACTTTAAGCAAAAGGCGATTCAAAACCTAAGTGTGGTAGGCTTTTCAACAATCAACCAGTCCTTCTGTGCTGCTTAAGGGGAAAGGATGCTGCATTTTCTTAGACATATTTTGTGCCAACTGGGAAGGTCCTGATGGGGGGAAGCAAAAGTGTGATCCTAATTCTATTCTCTCCAAGATTCTGAAAACTCTTCATGGAGGTGGTTTATTCAGTCGGGGCCAATATAAAATGGAGAAGAGTAGAGATGGGCATGGATTGGATTTTGCTAGGTTGTTACACTTCATCGTGTGGCACCACAGGTGCTGTAGGTTCCCTTCCCCAGCCACAGTGGCTTATGTACCCCCCAGCTAACATGTGCAGTTCTTCCTCTTCTCTTTGTGTGTTGTCCATTTCGTAGGACAACACACAAAGTAGGACCATTTGCTTCCCTTCTCCGGTCGCCCCGCACTGAAGGGATGTGCTGCAGGAATCCCTGCCATACTTTCTCATCTGAGTGGGCAGCTGCTAGAGGAGGCAGAAGAGGGAAGTGGATCTTCCTATTATGACTGGTCAAACACCCAAAGAGAAGGGGAAGAACAGCACATGCCATTTGGTGAGTACAGAAGCCAGTGGGGCTGGGGAAGGGAACATGTAGCACCTGTGGTGCTGACGAAGCACAACGAACCAGCTGGAAGGGATTCGTGCCCATCTCTAGGGAATTGCACTATGAAAATATTGAGTTTTTAATTTACCCATCTAATCTAATCCAATCCAATCTAATCCAATCTAATCTCTTCCTTACACAAGGGTTTTAAAGATGGGATGGAAAAGCGACTCACTCCCTAAACAGATACAAACTACAACTTCCTTGGCTTTTAGGTATTCTAAGAACTCATCCCTTTCTCTTGCACTCTCTGTGTCTCTTTTTTGCAAAGCCATTAAGAAATGGAGCACCTTTCGAGCAGCAGCATTGCACTCTTCGGCTTATAAAAAATGTATGGGATGATACCGCTGAAAAAGGCTTTGAGGCGTGACATGGTCTATCATGTTGTGCATGCATGAGTTCGCTTCTACAAGATCAGAACCAGGAGCTCAGATGAATACTATTTATTGTGAGCCTCAAGGCTTCAGAGGCAGCATCTTTTTCTGCTTAGGGCTGGCATTACGATTGCTCAATCGGTGCATTCTCCAGAGGCGTGCTTTCTCTCTCTCTCTCTCTCTCTCTCTCTCTCACACACACACACACACACACAAACAAACACACACACACACAAACACACACACTTCAAAGACACACCCTCCCCCCGCCAAAAAAAAATCTTCCTTCCCCAGAAACAGCTGGTTGCACAAATCAGGAAACATACTGTAGGCAAAGGTGTTTTTGACTTTCTATCTTCAAGGGATACTTTTTTAAAAAAAATAATCCTCTATGTCGTGCAAAATATGGACCCATGTGCACGTGTGCGTGTGTGCACTAGGACCGAAGTGGAAGGAAGTAGATTGGGTATGTCCCAGCAAGTCTCTGGTCAATCTGCAATAGATCAATAAGTGTTTCCAACTCCCAGAAGTTGAAGAACAGCAAATAAAATTCCACAGGGGCGGGGGGAATATCAGTCATGGCTAGCCCTCAGTTTCACTGTCTTTGTATATGCAGCATGTCCATTAACTGCCTGCCTTCATTAAGTCTTTCTCCAGCTCCAGTAGCCAGTTTTAGAATTTCGTCTTCATCTCTTTGATCTGCTGTAAGCCAGGTGTGCTGGGATCTGCAGATTTCTAAGTGTATAACACATAGGTTAGTTTGCATCTGGCTGGGTATACGCACCCCACCAGCCATCCTTTTGCCCCAAGGATACTGGGATTCTAGCAAAAATAAATTGAGCCTCTCTCAAAATGTGAGTCCGGTCTTTTTCTAAGCTTATATTCCATTTACAGCGCAGCACTCAGTTGCACCTCTTAAGTGGATCACATGAATATACTCAATACTCCCTTACAAGTTTTTTCAGGGACTTCCTTTACACTCATCATCCCCACAACCTGAGAGGTCTCTGTCTCTCACATATTCTAAAAACATGAGAACTGAGCCTGCGTCACAGTGACCTGGTGCAGGTAGCTTGAAAAATTCTTCATTCCTATCAAGGCAGCTTTTCTGGATTGTATTGACTTCCATGGGTTTTCTTGACTCTAGTGTAAGAGCAAGAGGAGGGGCAAGTGTTTATTTTATTTGTAATTCCCATAACTTGTGCAAAATAGTCCATCAAGACACATGTGCATACCTGTTTTGGGAAGTAAAGAGCATACACATGGCACGGGCAAAAAGCAAACACTTTGTTGACTCATCAAAAGGACCCAAGCAACCCATCCACTCTAGAACAAAAGATTCCCTATCAGGTCCATGCAATAAGGCATCAGCTGTTTTACACAATCTCGCAAATGAAAGAACTCTTGGGTTTATGCAGAGGCTCCCATTAGGTTGCTGCTTAATTCTGATCAATAATCTCAGATCACAAGCAATCCTGTCTGCCTTACAGCACATTGATAGTGCTGTCAGACTGTGGGTTCATGTAGGCCAGGACCATCTATTCCCATTGGCCAAGATCTCAGGATTTCCCAGTCCTGTTCACTAGAATTATTTTAAATACTGTACAAATGTTGATCTGAGCCATCGGGTCACTTCCGAACTACAGGGATCCTAGTATAGTTTGTGAGGTGTGTGAGAGCTTTGTGGTGTTGTTTGTCTTTGACCTCTCTGAGTGCATTTCCGTGGCTTAGAGAAGAAACTGATCCCACATGCCCTAGTCCAGTGGTTCCAAGCTTGGATAATCAAACTCTTCTTGGACTGCAACTCCCAGAAGCCTTCATCACCTGTACTGGTTGGAGTTTCTGGGAGTTGCGGTCCAAGAATTCCTGTGTTACTCAAGCGCAGAAACCGCTATCCTAGTCTAACATACCCTCCACTACACTATATTGGTGCCCCACCTTATGTAGAAACACAGTCATCCCTCGGATAACAAATGAAAATTTCCAGGTATAGGGCTGCCTCGGATAACAAATGTTTCAAAATGCCTTGCAAAAAAGTGTACCCAGGATACATTGCACACACTCCATTGTTTGTGGAGGGGTGGGAGGAGTTAGAGCATTTTAATGGTATTTTGGGGGCATTCTGTTCATTTTTTTGCAGATAACTTTGGACCTTTCAAACTTGGAAAGGTAGGGAGCTAGCTTTTATTAATCTCTGCATTGCTTTTCTTCACATTTTTGGTGGGAACATGCTGGAGTAGTCTTTCTGCTTGTGTTTGTGTCTGTTTGCATTTTCCCCATTGCATTTTTTGGCAGGAAAAGTGCACTTTATAAAGAGGTCTGGGGAAAAAAACAGCTTCTCCCCCTTTTTTCGGATCTCTGGAACGGATTGATCGGTTTCCCATTCATTTCAATGGGAAACCATGTTTCAGATAACAATTTTTTCAGATAACAAATTGTCTCTGGGAACAAATTAAATTCGTTATCAGAGGTACCACTGTACTAGGGATTAACTAGGGATCCCTTTACATACAAGGCACTGAAAAACATGTCTCACCTCTATTTTACCACCTTGGCAGGCAAACTACTTGCTGTGCATCTTGGAATACCATTCAGAAACTGTCAGATATTATTTAGTGAATGTATGGATTAGACAGGATGTTCTATATATATCTGATATGTATTTAATTGATTTAAAGATGGAGTCTGTAAAAGTGCAAAGTCACAGTGACTCAATGTATAGTTTTTTTCTAAAGGAGTACAGATGTTAAGAATGAACATAATGAATTTTGGCTGATGCAAGGGGTTGCAATAGCTATGAGGTAATGTCATTCATGATTGGACAGGCACATGTATAAAAATGTTCTGTAAATCATTGTTCATTGGGCCTTCTGTGAGTAAGGCACCCACTTTGTTTCTCTGTCATATATTTTGTCAATGTAATGTACACTGTTATGCTGTTATGCTGTTGAACTTTGTATAACTTCTATGATTCTGTGATATATTTTTGTACAGTTTGTAATAGAGCTGTTTGGTTTTAAGAAAACTCTGTCTCTGGCTAACTATTTATTCAATAAGTATTGCTTCTTCTGGCTGATCAAACAGCACAAAACCCTGACAGAAACTGATGTATAGACCACAACCCAAAGAAAGATTCACAAAGCTATAATTACTTGTCTGCTTAAAACACAGCTAAGTGAACGGCATGACATCAGGAAGGCCTCTGCAGAAGTGGGATGAGAAAGACAATAATGCCGACTGTCGACTTCAACCTTCAAGGCTATCCCCATTCAAGAGAGGACCAAACTATTTCAAATTAATGGCAAGGGGGGGGGCGGGGGAGGGAGAAACCACATGGCATCATTTGGGCATCCAGATAAGTAGTCAAAGAGCACTACATCAAAATAGCAAGCAATTCAACAATGAGTATGAAAGCAGACAATTTTCACAAGTTCTCAAGCACTTACTGTCAAAGGAAATTGCAGTCTTCTGACTACGGTGACACTGTGGAATGTCTTTGAAAGATCATTAGGGTGCGAAGGTCTTAAGCAGATGCCATTCAAAGGAACATTAAACTAAATGGACTTTCCCTGAAGGAATAATAACAACTCAACGACTACAGAGATGTTTTCAAAACAACTTCTCTACTATCCCGGAATTGTCCCTTTTATTGGGGAACTATCCCCCAAAACACTCTGTGACAATGAAGGAGAGTTGCATGTATGCATGCATGAAGAATCTTTAATGTAAACTGGAGCATTGATGCACACAATAGGCTCAACATCCTCAGAAGCCACCCAGCCTTTCATTGAACAGAAGCATACAGACTATAAATCTGTATCTCGCCTTCAGTTCACACATTTCCAAGTGGGCTAACAAAATGATAAGGGAGGGTTAATGAGCAAGAGCACCACCTGATGACAAGTGTCATCTAGTGCCCACATGATGATGTTTTTGGCCACTGAAGAGCAGCACTTATAACCGAAGCAGCTGAAATACAGGGGATGATTAAAGCCATGGTTGTTCAAATAAGGAGACTGAATGGGTCCTATGTCCCTTTGTTTGAATGACTGGGGCATGAAACCCAATCCTCAGCTTCAGATGCAACTTTACAACAGCGTTGCTGCCTCCTGCCTCTTCTAAGACAGACGTGCCTGGCAAAAATCCATCTTGCTGAGACCTTTACATCTAAGATTAATCTCCTGCAATACCACATAGTCTTATGTTGTGCTCTGCTTGACTTTTTTGTATTAATTGATTTTTAGCTGCCCTGTTGTATGTATGTAATGTAATGTATGTTATGTATGTATGTATGTATGTATGTATGTATGTATGTATGGATGTATGGATGTATGGATGTATGGATGGATGGATGGATGGATGGATGGATGGATGGATGGATGGATGGATGGATAGATAGATAGATAGATAGATAGATAGATAGATAGATAGATAGATAGATAGATAGATAGATAGATAGATAGATAGATAGATGATAGATATTTCGTGTTCTTTGGACTTTTGGTACTTGCTTTGAAGAAGTGGATATTGTCCATGAAAGCTTTTTTTACTAGTGGCCTATAAAGGTATCACTGATAGCCTGAGCTTGCATTTGAACGAGTCCTAGACTTTCAAACATTGTTGATTCAAACACATATTTTACAGTATTTTACTTCTTGTGCAGCAATTTAATCTTCGGTTCTGCATCCTTAGTGGCTTTGAGCAACATGATTGACTAATATTTTATGGTGGAACCATTTGGTGCCTTCTCTAAAAATACCACTGGCTGCCGCTATCACCCAAATGAGCAGCGACTAATACCTAAAGGAACATTTTTGTTGTTGTGCCATCACCGACGCTTCATGACCCCATGTCCATATTTTCTTGGAAGGAACACTGGAGTGGTTTGCCAGTTCCTACTCCAGGCGCCTATAGCACCTCGCATTCCCTGGTGGTCACCCATCTAAGTACTAGCCAGGCCTGACCCTGCTTAGTTTCTGAGATCAAGTGAGATGGGTCCTAAAACTTTGTGTCTGATGGCACTTCAGCAGATAAAGAGAAGCCACGTAAGCGGACCAAAGGCAGCATTTAATGGATGCTGAGAGGCCCACGATTCTTACAAGACATTTTTGTGACACAGTTTTCTGCAACTGTTAACAGTATTCACCAAAAAAAAAGCAAAGAAAAGAAAAGAAAGAAAAAAAGAAAAGACACTCTTAAAACCGAATTATGTTGAATCTGCAACTGCCTCGTCAATTTATTTGCAGTGATGGTGAATTCCAGAATGGGAGAAGGAAAACAAAACAAAACAGATTTTTAAACAATCATCATCATACTTTTTTTTTTTTGTATTCCAATCTTCCACAACTTGTTTCTGAAAACACCAGCAACAAAAGAGTTAACTCCTGGAGATCCTTGAGGAGACTTGGCTCAGGAAATATTTGGATTGCAGGCCCAAAGAATAAACAACTCGAGAAACTCCCAAGAGCAATCTTTGCATAACGCATCCGGGAGATGGGATAAACCAAGACAGCTAGTGTTAGCTGCTCTGGAAATGGCTGTGTTCTATAAAATTGTAAATCATCATCATCATCATCATCATCATCATCATCATCATCATCATCATCATCATCATCATCATCATCATCATCAT
>JAHTLZ010003526.1:2710583-2721898 GCA_023846285.1 Phrynocephalus versicolor | reverse complement strand
AGAGAGAGAGAGAGAGAGAGAGAGAGAGAGAGAGAGAGAGGTGTTCAGGACCCACTTGTTTGTCTTTCAGGCAGCACAGCTTATCTGCCAAGCTCACTTCCAACACCACATTTCAAATAAATCATTTTCTCCCTCATCAGCTTTCTATACTGTAGTGTCCAGTGTTCACATCCATGAATGGCACCCAAACTAGCTGCTGACAGCTGCTTTAAAGGCATGGACGCCCTGTTTGTTAAAGACGACACAAATCCTTCTGTACTTGCTATGTGGATGCATTTCGCTTCTCAAAGGGAAGAGACATTGTGTATAAATGGAGGAGACCTAAGAGAGGGCGAACATCCCCCCCCCCGCCACACATGCACCTTTCTCTAGTTCATGGCTAAAGGTGAGGATTCTCATGGGACTAGTCAATGAAAATAGAAATTTTAACAAGCATTCTTCCTTTCGCCTACCCTGAAGGTTTTCACTTTGAAATGCAGAGCTATAGACTAAATTTCATTCCAACAGCTCAAAACTTTGAGACAGAAATCTCGGTACAAACAAACTTGCAGGGAGCTCTCGGCCGCCGAGATCAACCAAAGGCGACACCCCCCGCCCGGGGAGGCAGCTGTTTTACATGGCTCTGTGTTTCATCCCTCTGCCACTATAATTGGGGACCCAGCAAGCTTCGGGCTTGAGGCTTGCCTGCCAAAGGGTCCCCCTTCAAACCTCGGGATACAAACGAACAAATGCCTAGACTATAATAAAGACATCATTAAAGCAAAAGGAAAAAACAAAACAAAACAAAACCCCAGAGCTAATTAGAGCAGGAGCAATTTTTCCTCTCATAGTGGATCCAGTGACAAGGGATTTGGTTTCTCATATATCCCCCCCCCCCCGCCGCCATCAAAGCTGTCTCCCATTCTGCCTATTTCATATCCCCCTTTCATCTTGCAGCTGTCAAGGTGCACATCATCTTAAAATCTAGCTTTGCAAATCACCACACAGAAAAGCCTGATCTCCTTTATATTACACACCCACCTAAGCAAAAGCAAAGCAAAGTGTTCTGCTTACGGTATATACCACCCCATAGCACTTCAAGTACTCTCTGGGTGGTTTACAGTTTAATTATGCAGGCTACATATTGCCCCCCCCAGCAAGCTTTCGCCCCCTGCCCCCTGCCCCCCTGTGTGTGTGTGTGTGCATGCGCACGTGAGCACCCACATGCACCCGTATACACACATATTTTCTTTATGTGAATGATTGGGAATAATGGATGATTTGTGACGTTATCTATTAAGGGGAATAATCAAGATTAATGAGCCCTGTGGCAGTTGCTGAATGTCCCCAGAGATTTATTACGCAGGTTGTTCGTTTCTTTTGCTGCACTGGTGCTGTCAAGAGGCCCCTAACAAATGCAAATAGAGACGTGGATTAATTGCAAATGCGGAACAGAGCCACCTTGATGTTACTGGATTTTCACACAATTTCCTTGGAAATATAATGGGCACCCTCAGTTTCTAGATGCTAAGCCAACCATCTTGATCCCATGACAGATTATTTATTAAATTAGTGTAACCTAATGATTTTTATGTCAGGGAAGGATACAGGTTTTTTTTTAACCCTCTGTCATTGGGGGAAAAATTAATATTTTAACTAATGTAAAACAACAACCTCCAAGAACAGTGTTTGTTACTTTAAACAGATTGGGCCAACCTCCCCCTCCCAATCAAAATTGAGAGTAGCCATCACAGAAATGTTAGATTGGTGTTTTTTTTTTTTTTCCAAAACAGTTTCAGCCATTTTGACCCTTACTGGGCCAGGCTAAGCGTGTAGGAAGTGCTGAGGCAAACATTTGGCTTTCAGGTCAGCCCAAGCTGCTCCACACGTCATCCATGTCTGCCAAAAGCCTGTCATGAAGTTAACACAAAAGGTGGGACCTTTCCTGGGGAATAACTGCAAATTAAGAAATCTCTGGAGTCACACGCTTCTGTACTACAAGTCATCTGACCTAGCCTGCCACAGACAACGCCTACAGAGATTTCTCAATTTATGGCAAGTTGATGCAAAAAGTTACACCTCGGGCTTAATAACAGAGGAACACTAACTGGCCCAAGTCCTTTGTTGCTTGAATTAATGATGACGATAGGCAACCGCCCCCTTTTAAAATGCAAAGTAACCAAGGCTGCAGATTGTCATCTAAAGCAGAAATTCACTCTAGCTGCTTTTCTGAGGGGAAGCACGCAATAAGGACACATTAAACGTCTAACAATGTTGTGTCTTTCCAGGTTACTCTACATCAGCTGCTTGGCTTCCCTTAATAAAGGCACCCTGGACAGCTGCTCTCCAGGGTGTCAGGCAGAGATATTTCCTACCATCAAGGACCTCATCCTTTTAATTAGAGACACCAAGGGCAACATCTAGGGCCTTCTCCTGCAAGGCATATGCGAAACTGTCACACATTCCTTGTTCTGCTCTTGTGTGAGGGAAGGTGTCAAAATCCTGGTGAGCTTAGATCATTCTCCCTCCCAGAATCCATTTGCTTCCTCATGGAAAAATTCAAAGTTGTTTCTTTTTCTTTTCTCCCACCAGAAAAAAAGAACAATATTATGGATAATTGTATTCTACAATACTCAAAAGCTGGGGTGGGCAATTTTACTGAATCCTGGGGCAGAGGATTTCATTGTGGTCCCCAATGACAAAGGGGATAACCTGAAGTACATGGCTGCTGATACAGTTCCATTTTTGGGGGGAGGGGGCACACCACTATTTATTTTGGGTGCTAATTACCAGGGGGTGGGGGTTGTGTGATTTACTATACAGTGGACCCTCATATAACAAACGGTTTGTTTAACAGAAAATCCGCTTAAAGGAAAACCTTTCCGGAGATAGGGGGAAATTGCTTAACAGAATCACCTATGGGGCGAATCCGTACAACAGAAAAACAGTCACAATTAGGGATTAATCTGTTTTCCATGCATTCCTATGGGAAATTTGTACAAAGGAGAATTTGCTGAACATAATTTCATTTGGAACGAATTAATTCCTTTATACAAGGTACCGCTGTATATGAAATACGAGTTGTTTGTGTCTGTGTGTAAAATTATTATTTTTTAAAGGATGGAAACAATGTGCTTGAGAAACACACACATACTGAAAGGGGGGTCACAAAATGTGCTGAGCTTGTTCAAAGGCTAACCACTAGATTGGGTGGACTAGAGTATTATGGGAGCTTTATTATGGCATTACTTAGCTGGATACTGTGAGAACACCGAGCAAGACACCAGAACCCTCTGGGGAGGTCGCGGGGGGGGGGGAAGCAATTGAGCCTTGGCAGCTATCCAAGCAGGCCAGATGTTCAGGCTGGTCGTGGTCATTGATAACATAACTGATTACATTTATGTCTATGTGAACTTTGATGGATTAATAACCGGTTGTTTCGATCAACACATGTAACTTCAAATCAAATAGATATAATCGGCTGAGCAGCGTTGACAGGGGATAAATTAACAGGGAGTTGCAAGTTGCATCGGACTTGTGGCAATCCTAAGGTATGTGGACATTTAAGGAGTGGTTTTACCATTGCGATGAACACCCCATGGATTCTATGGACTGAGAAGGGTTTAAAAATACAGATGGGCACAAAACGCCAAAATGGCATTTCGTTTCGTTTTTTTTGTTTCATTTTTTATTTTTCATTTCATTTGAAATGATTTTTTTTAAATAAAAAAAACTCATCTCTTTTTCTGTGCCTTCATTTTTTGTTGGTTTAAAAACCCTTGCGCCATTCCCTCCCAATGTGCCCAATTGCAGGGGGAAGCATGGGTTTTTAAAACTTTGTTTTAGCCACCCAAACCAGAGGTGGCCGCGGACATTGCTGCTTGCATTGAGGCTTTAAAAAAAAGTTTAAACCCCCCACACTTCCCCCCCCCCCCAATTGGGCAGATCGGGGGAAAGGTGTGGTTCCTTTAAAAAGTCTTTGGAGCCACTGAGGTTGCTTCAGTGGGTGGCTCGAAGACTGCTTTAAAACCCTGCGCCTTTCCCTCCCACTGGGGCGCATTGAGCTGAAAGGTGTGGGTGGCTCAAAGACATTTTAAACGACCTGCACCTTCCCCCCATCACGCCTGATCAGAAGAAAGGCACAGAGTTTTTAAAATGTCTTGGAACCACTGAGGCAGCTTCAGTGGCTCCAAGACATTTTAAAGGATCCGCAAGCACCCTATTGATCATCTGTGGCAGCGGCTGCTTCAGGAGGGGGGAGGCCTCTCTGCCATCTCAGAAGCCCTCCCCACGGGGGATCAGTGGTAGCAGCAGCCACACTGGGAGGTGGGAGGCCTCCCTGCTGCCTCAAAAGCCATTCCTGTGAGGGACTGGCAGCAGGCTGCCTCCCCGGCCTCAAGTAGGGAAAGCAGGAACCAATGAAGGTACCAAAAAGAAAAGAAAAGAAAAGAAAAAAGAAAAGAAACAAACCAAAAATTTTAAGTTTGTTTCAGTTTGTTTTTCTTTGATGGGTCATTTCATTTTTCATTTCGTTAGGGAATTAACCAAAAAACAAAAATAAAATAAAATAAATTCATTTCGTTAGGGAATGAAGCAAAAAACAAAAAACAAAATAAAAAATTATTTTCATGCCCATCTCTAGTTTAAACCCAGGTCTCCTGAGTTCCTAGTCTAATACATTCATTCTATTATCCAAGGACCAACCACAAAACATGCCAACATGAAGACACACCCTACAGCAGTGGTTCCCAACCTTGGGTAACCCATGTGTTCTTGGACTGCCATTTCCAGAAGCCTCCACCACCAGCTGTGCTCCAAGAACAACTGAGTTACCCAAGGTTGGGAACCACAGCTGTAGAGGAAAGGCATCCACCATGACAAAGAGACACTTTTTACCAGTCGAGGGAACAACAAATCTAAATATTTGCCAAGTGTATTCTCGAATCTGATAAGCAGTATTTCCACTCTGAGATAAAAATCTTTTGGGGGCATGAACTAAAGCTTTCCTGGTGGTTATTCTAAGGCCCAGGAACTCCCTACATGGGGAAACTAGTCTAGACCCATCACCTTGTTATCTTTCCACAAAATTTTGATTATTGTAATCGAACCAGCAAATCTGGCAACTGACTAGTTTTTGAAGGATGTATTAGCCGGTTTATATGCTGCATTTTCCATAATGAAGAATTATAAGGTTGTTCATCTTAAAATTAATTTTCTTGTTAAAATAGTTATATCCAACCTTATACCCTATATTTCAGGGTACAGCACAAGTAACAAAACAAAATTAAACCATTTCAAATCGTTTTAAAACAAGACACATTTTTTTTTAAAAAAATTGAGGGGTATAAAAAAAAAGGGTTCCTGAAAGCTGGTCGCTTGGGTTTGAATCTGATGTTAGAACTTCCTTTACTTTTTTAAAATTTTAGATCAGCATTTGTATAAGCCATCTTTCTTGTCGGAGAAAAATGTGTAACAAATTCAATGAATGAATGAATGAATGAATGAATGAATGAATGAATGAATGAATGAATGAATGGATTCAGTCCAATCATGCCAGATGGAAACACCTTGCCTGTACCAGATCTCTAACCTTCTCCTGCTTTTACTGTGAGCAAAACCGAAGCACATCCTGAAATAACATTTTTAAATAAGAAAATAACAATGCTCCACTGATGGTTCTGCTCAGTGCAAATTACAATGCACAAGAGATTTTTATTTCCCTACTTCAAAGTCGCAGCAAGACTGGACAACATGAAAACGTCTCTCTCCCCCACCCCCCACATACCCAACAAATGCAAAGGACTTAAATAACAAATATTTTAAATGAGGTTTTGAAGCCTGCTAGGGCTAGGATCACAATGAACAGCTGTCAGCACTGATAATGGCACTTTGAGTCTAGCCACATTTTTCTTCTCCCACTGTGGTGTCAGCTGTCAACAGATTAAATATTAGGAACAGAAGGGTCACAATGACCTTTGACCCTCCCCTCTGGCAGGCAGATTAGAATAAAAGTCATATACCATGAGAAATGAGGAACTTCTGGAAAACTCCTCCTGTAATTCTCAAGCCTTATCCACTGCCACCACACCAGCTACCTACCTTTCTCCCTATAGGAGTAAGGCTGGGATTTGACAATGGGTATCCTGCACACAAACTGCCTAGATGCCCTAAGGCTGATTTTGGAAGCTAAGCAGGGTCAGCCCTGGTTAGTACTTGGATGGGAGACAACCAGGGAATACCAGGTGCTGTAGGCACCTGGAGTAGGAACTGGCAAACCACTCCAGTATTCCTGCCAAGAAAACTCCATGGACATGGAGTCACGAAGGGTCGGTCACGACTGTGACGACACAACAACAACAACAACAATCCTGCACACAAAATTGCAGGCTTCCACAGAGGTGGATTTTACTTGCACATGTCAATGGCTTTCAAAATTTGCAAAACAAAGAAAGAGCAAAGTGTTCTGCTTATATATCGCCCCATGCCACTTCAAGTAGTCTCTGGGCAGTTTACAGTTTTAATTACAATATGCAGGCTACACATCCCCCCCCCCAGCAAGCTGGGTACTCATTTTACCGACCTCAGAAGGATGGAAGGCTGAGTCAACCATGAGCCAGCTACCTGGGATTGAACCCCAGGTCGTGAGCACTTTTACTTGCAGTACAGGCATTTAACCACTACGCCACAAGGCTAGTAAGAACTTTTGCAAACATCCTAACTTGCCCCATTTTTGCAAAAAATAAAAAAAAGAAAAGAAAAAGAAAAAAGTAGAGCACTGCAGAGCTGTGCACATACTTGAATTCAAAAAGCACAATATATATCTGGAAAAGGGACACACACAAACATATACAATAATGTATATAAAATATTTTTACCCTGCTTTTCTCCTTGAAAAGGACCCAAGGTGGCTTACAAGTTTGAAAGACAATATTTACAGTTGGAAACAATAAGTATATAATGGCAGTTAGCATCCTTAAAAGACAGTACTTACACAAACTGAATGTTCTAAGCGGTAAGTAACATTTTCTTTTGACTAGTAGGGGAGAGTTTCCTAACCATGGTGAGATGCAAAAGGGGGGTAGGGGTTTTTTTTATGTGTATGTGTTTGCAGCTGCATGAACGAACTTTGTTTCGAAGTTTTGCTCAAATAAAGAAGTGAAAAAAGGGAACCACTTCAGCAATGTGTTGTCACAAGGACAGCAACCAGGAGGTTGAGAGATCTGGAATCTCAGTGCTATGAGGAATGGCTTAACACGCCAGAGCTGCTGATTCCTGAAGAAGAAATGTTTATGGGAAGACATGATACAGAGTTTGCCTCCAAGTAAGGGTTGCCATTAAAGATTGTCTTGGTTAGTTTTTGTTCTTATGTGGCAATGGAGACAAGGGAGGGCAAGGGTTTTTAAAAACAGGCCTCTGAGCCATTTCTTGCATGTTCAAGATTAGCTTTGATGCCTTTTTTTTAAAAGCACTAAATTTACAACTTTACTAGCTATTGGTTTATTGTATGGAACACTCAAGTAGCGCAGTTGGATGGACTGCTGGTGTCCTTATAATCAGGATGTAAACTCAGGGTGTAAGAATGCTGTAAAGGTACACGCCTGAGTGCCCAGGATCAAGCAGCTTTAACGCAATGGTTCGCAACCTTGGGCCCCAGATATTTTCCCATTAAAAGTCCAGAAGCCTTCACCACTAGCTGCGCTAGCCAGGATTTCTGGGAGCTGTAGTCCAAGAACATCTGAAGACTCACGTTTGGAAAACACTGCTGTAACAGGAGCTACCTTGTTTATAATGATCCTTACGTCTACTGGGAACCACTGTGGGGATTCCATACCCCAACAGGCTCTGAACCCCGAAATAACCTGGCAGCACTGAGGCAGCCTAAGCCCTGGACAAACATGTCGAGAGAGCAAGCAGAGAATCCAGTGTGTGGTTAAGCTGGCCTGGACCTGGCATAGCTCAAGAGGCCAAGGGAAACAGATGGCAATCCCAGATATCAGGATATCAGGCACACCTGGTCTGTGACCAGCCCGAAGCTCCTTCCTCTCTCCCTTATCAATGAGTCCTCACTATGCAGTATTTCCTCCTAGATAAGGGTGCATACTCCCCCCACCAATGGAATTCGTATGTGACTGAAGACCATCCTTCCTCTGTCTTCCTCTGTCCTGTGGTCAATGATTATTCAACCCATCCCTCGTGTGTGATGCTTTGTTTGTCACTCATAATAGTCTCAGCCGGGCTAGAGTCTCAGAGGCGGCACGAGCTGATGGCATTCTGTCCACCCGGACCAATGTGTAGTCTTATCTTTCCTACAAACCACTTCATCCCAGCCACCACCACCCAAAAGTAGAAGCCCTACAGCGGGACTAAAAAGGTTGAGTTTGAGTATGGCTCAATGTCAGGCTATATTACATTTCCCTGTGCATAATGTGATCATTGGGAAACAGGTTGTACTGGACCACTCCACAAGTGGACCACAATGTGATCTATTTTCTCATGTTATTATACCTTAACTCTGTACTCTGCTGCTTGTTCTAGTTGTCGGGGGTGGATCTACTATGAAATGAATGAACCTTCAATGCCCTTTACCCTGGACGGGCCACAGAAGCAACGTTAGTTTGCATTTTTAAAGCGTTTAAAAGTATTGTTAGTCCCCCCCCCTCAGTTGTACTGATTTGTTGTCGAGCAACTCCAGTCAATGGCTATCATTATGGGTGCCTAAGGACAACCTACGGGTTCGAGAGATAGGCAGGATATATCTCAGTGCCATTTGCAGGGAGTCGCAAGCTTTGGCCTGAAGCAAATGTTGAGCTGCTGTGTGAGACTGAATGCTGGACTGGATGGGCTGTGGCCTGTTCCAGCAAGGATGTTCTTATGTTCCTATGTTCTAACAGTGTTTACCCAGACCTCACCATTTGCAAAGGGCCCCTCATAATAGTTAAAGCAAAGCAAAAAGCAAAGTGTTCTGCTAACCCATACCACTTTAAGTAGTCTCTGGGCGATTTACAATTTTAATTACAGTGTGCAGGCTACACACTGCCCCCCAGCAAGCTGGGTATGCATTTTACTGACCTCGGAAGGATGGAAGGCTGAGTCAACCATGAGCCTGCTACCTGGGATTGAACCCCAGGTCATGCGCCACGAGGCTCTTGCAATGATTAATGATTTAGGAGGCCCAAAATATAGATCCATCTCTGTATGTGTACATGTGTGTCAGTGTGAGTGAGAGAGCACAAATGTGTCCATACTCCATACCATTAAAAAAGGAAAAAAAGACTCTTGTAGTGTTGAGTGATGGTGCTGTGCCAGTTGTCGGAAAAACGACAGGGAAAATGCAGTGTATGTACCAGGGTCTCAACAAGAGGCTGGAGAATTCTTGACATCCCACCAGGCTGAGACATTCCGTCTCAGTCAGAATAGAGAGGAGAGCAAAACTGCTTCACAACCCTGACTGTGACCCAGAAGATGGGGCTGACCTGTTCCCTGTCGCTCCAGAAGGCAGGGATGAAGCCAATTAGTGAGAATCACTAAAGATCATGATTGGTCTCAAGTTTGAGAGAGACAAAAAAAACATTCTAATACAGTGACCTCGCCACATATTGCGGGGTTTAGGGATCCAACCTGCCTTGTAATAATTGAAAATCCGCAATATGCGGATGCAGGTCAGGTTGGGCCTAGGGCGCCTAACTGGGGGCTCTTGTACTTACCCCCAGCCTGGAACTGCCCCGAATGGGCCTGTGAGGGCCTTTCCTGGTCTTTTGGAGGCCCCAAAAGGGCCTCTTTGTGAACTGGAAGTCATTTCTGAGGACTCTGACAGGCCCTCCCCCATTACCCCCGGGGGTCATTTTTCATATACTGTGGTCCCGCGATATAGCGGGACCACAGTATATGAACTGCAAATGGGCGGGGGAGCACTGTAGCTCCACCAGTGGAACAGACTGCCCCTGGAGATGGTGGGCTTCCCTTCTCTGGGAATAACCAGAAACTATATGTCTATCAGTTACTTGTTTTCTTGCTCAAATCAACACTGAACTGACCAGTGGAGTATGACGTCTTCAGATCCCTTCCCGCTCTAAAATCCTGTGCTGCCATGATCACAACGAGACCAGAAAGCAATATCGTTTAAAATATCCACACCATGTAATCTTAAGCCCCAAAATAACACACGCAGCACGCTGAATTTACAGCCAAGCAGTTGAGGCACGCCTGCCAACTGGATATGATGTGCATTAGATACTAGCACCTTGTAATGCTGGAAATGTGACACCTGGCATTAAAAAAAAGTCCATTTGCCTGCCATTTTGGATTTCTCCTACTGCTGTGTATGACCAAATGTGAGAGAGTGAGTCTGTGGCTGGGGAATGCAGTCACATAAGGAAGACCCCAAGAGTCATAATGATAAGAGGTATGCGTTCCCTTTTGAACCCACAGCCAGAAGCCCAAAGGAGGGTGGGATAGTTCGAATGCCAGACATGTGTGAAAGGCACTCCCACCTCCAGGAGCCAATTTATTTCCGAGGTAGAGGCTTTGCACCCGATCCCGAAGCTGTGAAACACAAGGCTTTTTATTAGTACATGCAAGTCACTGAGAAGGGTGAGAATACAGCATGGTGTTACGCTTTAAAAATAAATAAATGCATCAAGAAATAAAATATAGGTCAAAAGTGGCACTGGAGTGGAGCAGGAGGCAGTTACACCATAGATTTCAAGAACCTTTCTGCGCTCTCATGCTTGATCAAGAGTGCTTGGAGGAATATAATCAGACCTGGTGAAGCAACTCCAGCAGTAAATTTATTCTCCTCCCTCCCTCCCTCCCCCCCCTCTCTCTCTCTCTCACACACACACACACACACACACACACACACAGAGAGAGAGAGAGAGAGAGAGAGAGAGAGAGAGAGAAAGAAAGAGAGCATCAGAGGAACCCAAGTGAGTGAGGCTTAAATAGGCAATATAGAATTAAGTCTCCAATAGATCCAGTCCCTGTAACAATGCAGGTATCTTCACTCACTAGCTTTATGGGTTTTCTTACACCTATCTTTCCATTAAAAGTATAAAGACTAGGCTACAAGGAAACCATCCTCAAACTGCATGTGGGGTGTCTAATTTTACCTACTGTTTTTTTAAGCACCTAGGGAACATAGGGGAGGGCCAGAAACCACAGCAGCAGCAAAACTGCAAATCCTTTACAAACAACTCTATAGAATTGTGATGCTCTTATTGTTCATTGCTCATATTTTGATTCCAGCGCCCCCCCCTCAAAGCCTGGAAAAGCTACATTTGTGGATTACAATTCCCAGAATTTCTCAGTAAGCAGCTGGGAGAATCTGGGAGCTGTTG
>JAHTLZ010003526.1:2689912-2701364 GCA_023846285.1 Phrynocephalus versicolor | reverse complement strand
ACACACACACACACACACACACGATTTCAAGCCTGCTTCTCAGTTTCCTTTGTGGTCTGGCAAAATGCTAACATATCCGTTAACCAACCAACTTCCCTTCTTGTTACTGCACTAAGCAAGCGCTGGAGACTTTCGGCACTTTGTGTGTGTGTGTGTTTGTGTGTGTGTGTGTGTGTGTGTGTGTCTGTCTGTCTGTCTGTCTGTCTGTCTGTCTATCTATCTATCTATCTATCTATCTATCAACACAGACACACACACACACACACACAGTATATATATACAGTACAGTTATAATCTTCACAAACCTGAAGTATGCAGATGACAAAGCCAGTGCATTATTCCTTAGGGAAACTAATGAAACAGATGCCACTGATGTTTCAGTAAATATGTTTCCTACTCCAAAAGAAGACAGGTTGAAGTTTTTGTAAATAGTGTGTCTGAAAAGATGAGGTGCCTGCCACAGTTCTTTCCCACTCATCATGTATTCAGCGCAAACTGCTGGCCCTCAGTCTGTCTCCCTGCCTCTCTATCTTGTTCTGTTTAGAGGACACCACCAAGATGACGTGGGCAAAGACAGACTAGAGCAGTGATGGCAAACCTATGGCACGGGTGCCAAAGGTGGCACTCAGAGCCCTTTCTGTGGGCACTCGACATTGCCCCTTCATAGCCACCTGTATACAGGTTCAATCAGTGTATTGGCACTTTGCAAAAAAAATAAAAAAATAGTGGGTTTTGAATTGCAGTTTGGGCACTCGGTCTCTAAAAGGTTCACCATCACTGGACTAGAGACTCTTGAAGAGGGTTAAGACTCTCTCTAAAACGGCTCACATCAAAATAAAGGGAAGGAAGTCAGGTAATGTTCTCAAAGAGCCATGTGGTCCAGTGGTTAAACTGCTGTACTGCAGCTATAACTGTTCACAACCTGCGGTTCAATCCTAGGTAGCAGGCTCAAGGTTCACTTAGCCTTCCAGCCTTCTGAGGTTGGCAAATTGAGTACCCAGCTTGCTGAGGGGATGGGGCAATGTGTAGCCTGCATAAATAAACTGTAAACCAACCAGAGAAGTGCTTTAAGCACCATGGGGCAGTGTATAAGTAGGACACTTTTATTTTGCTTTGCTTCTTTCAATTTGTTGAAAGTTGGGTTAAATAATGCAAGAAAGTTGGGTTAAATAACGCTGCCAGGGTAAGATCCACCCTCATAGAACAAATTGGCATTCCCTGCAGGGGAGATGCTGACATATGAATGAAAAACTTTTGCTCTATCTATTTTAACTGTATGAGATCCTTGTTTCTTTTTCTTTTTCTTCTTTTGTATTTGATATGGCCTGATGGGCTAATCAATAAAATTTGTTGTTGTTGTTGTTGTTGTTGAAAAAAGGGGTGGACTATTCTGAGGAACCTGAAGCTATTTGGCTCTCTCGGTCCCTGCTCTTCTGCTGAGCAGCCAGAGATTCAAAACTTGGCAACCCACCCTAATCTTTTGGCTTTACAGCTCTGTGATTCGGAAGCATGGACTCGTATTGGTGGCATTCCCACACTACTGTTAAATCTTCTGCCAGCGTTGGACTCTTGTACCTGTTCTCTTTCAGCACAGCTGACAGGCTGCTAAACCCTCACCGTAAAAGCACGTAATTGCTCATCCTGCCGGCTACCTCAGTGCCTCCTGCTAATGAAAGTTAAGCCTCTGCGGATTACAAGGAGAACCAAAGTGACAAATTATTATGCCCCATCTCATAAAAGAAATATCACTGCAAAAGAAACTTAAGTGTTGAAAGCCCCTCTTGGTAATATGTAGCACGCTCTAATTTTAGACGATTCCCTGATCACCAGAGAGTTTGTGGCACGTACAGCCCGAGCCCAGTTCAATCAACTTTTTTTATATATACTCTCTCTCTGTGTGTGGGGTGGTGGGTGGGTTTCTCTATGGCTGCAGGTCATATTATCTCATGAATGAATTGTTATGTAGGTCAGTTAAGAGCTGTCTTTTAATTGAATGCAGGTTCCTGTGTTGGTATTCATGCCCTAGATATCTACATTCTTGATAAAAGGAGGAATGGAGCAAGGTTCCTAATGGGAAGAAGAACGTAAAAAGCTGCTCCCCCCCCCAAAAAAAAAGAAAGGACAAGAAAAGAAACCAGAGGCAGCGTATACTTTGAGGAAGTGGGATGGGGAGAAGACAGATTAATGAGATCCATCTAAGACAGGCATGTCCAAGCTTCAGCTCTCCAGATGTTTTGGACCGCAACTCCCACAGGCCTTTGCCATGGGCAATCTAAGCTTAGAATTCTGGTAGTTGTGGTCCAAACCATCAGGAGGGCTGAAGTTTGGACATGCCTGATCTAAGAGCTGCTACATGCTCCATATTCCTTGGGTTGGGATTAACCTGCACAAACACACGTCTTCCAACCCATGCTTATTCAGAGTCGGAAGGAGATCTTACAGCATTTGATGGTGCTTACTCTCTAGCCAAATTTTGTTTACCAGAGCAACCTGGATTCAATTTGTTTTTACTTTATTTTCGAGTAAAATTGGTGCCACTGCTATCCAACAGCATGGGCGTTTTTATTGATAAACAAGTCGGGAGTTGAGACATGCCTACTGGACCTCTTTTCTTGTGAGATCAATTTTCTTTGCTCCTAACAGACTGACAATGAGAATCAAGGAAAAAGAGGACTCAGAATATTACCAAGTATGGAATCTATTTTTCCATACTTGTTTCCCAATCTGTTTTATCAATGGCTACTGGAAACAAGAAACAAGGAGTAAGAGTGTTGTAACATAACAATGACTGGAACCCATGCTACACAATGTTTAACAAATATCACATATACTTCTTTTTTGTTGAAAATGAATAAAATATATTAGTATTTTTTTAAAAAAAGAAAAGTTCCACTCCTCATCCAAGCAGCTTTGTGCCCACACTGATTCAAAAGCCATGCAATTACCACATGACTTAAAACTGACTTCAAATGCCCCAAACCATGTCCCGATGCATGTTCATAGTGTGACTGCTGAACTTTTTAATTAGCATAGTACAGTGGACCCTTGTATAACAAATGGTTTGTATAACATAAAATTTGTACAACATAAAAAAATCTGGAGATAGGGGAAATTTGCTTAACATAATCGCCTAAGGGGTGAATCTGTACAACATAAAAATGGGATCACTCTGTTTTCGGTGCATTCCTATGGGAAATTTGTATAAAGGAACATTTGCTTAATATAGTTTCATTTGGAACAAATTAATTCCTTTATACAAGGTACCACTGTAGTTCCCAACCTGGGGGCCAGGACCCTTTTGGGGTCGAACGACCATTTCACAGGGGTCAGCATGAGCCAGTGAAGAAAAAGGTAGAAACAGCTTGGGTCTGGGGGAGGAGGGCGAGTAAGAGGATTAAGAGTGAGTTACAGCTTGATAGGTTGGAGGGGATGTCAGTCAATGGGACCAGAGGCTGCGATTGGCTGAAGGTGCCTGTAGAGGGACGTTCTCTATGGCACCTGCAGCAGTGGCCTGTCAAAGGGGGCTTGTGGCCTCTTCCAAGCAGGGCAAGGGGGTCACTACAAAATGAGAAACTATATTAAAGGGTTGCGGCATTAGGAAGGTTGAGAACCACTGATTTAGCCTGAGCTGTTGCGGATTGACGACACAGACAATGAGGGAACAAAGGAAAAACAATCCAAAATGTGACAGTGTAATAATTCCTTTAATTGTGGCCTTTCTCAGCAGTCTTTCATGTGTGATGAGAATGTTGAAGCATAGCTGTACAGATCAATTTATGTGTGGCTGCAACAAGAGTTGGCCAAAGCCAAGGGTGAGGGTTTAGTCCAAAGTTGTACATGATGAGAAAGAAATGGAAACCAAACGGACCAGAGGATGCCGAAAAAGACAACAGCGGGTAGCAATCTATCACAACAGAATAAAATACACACTGATATACACCTTTATCTAGTTGGATCAAGATATATATTAAAGGTGAATATATCCCTTGTAGCTCTTGAGCAAGAACTATGTAATATTAACGTTTTAATGCATTGTATATTTATTAGTACTTGGATGTGTGTGTTTTAATCTTGTGGCTTTGAAATGGTCTAATTGACTTATTCAATAAAGATTTATGTGTGTGTGTGTGTGTGTGTGTGTGTGTGTTTATTTATGTTCTCACATTATAAACCGCCGAGAGTGACGTTTGGTCAGATGGGTGGTATATAAATCCAATAAATAAACAAATTAATAAAAGCTTGGCAGATGTTTCTAGAAAGTCAATAAGCAAAGAAGGTATAGTGCAGTGTTAGCGACCTTATGGCATGGGTGCCAAAGGTGGCACTCGGAGCCCTTTCTGTGGGCACCCGACATTGCCCCTTCATAGCCACCTGTATTCAGGTTAAGTTGTTGTATTGGCACTTTGTGAAAAAATAGTGGGTTTTGAACTGCAGTTTGAGCACTCGGTCTCTAAAAGGTTCACCATCACTGGTATAGTGTCTCTGATTATGGAGGCTTAATTTGTCCTGTTGTAGCTCATATCCAGGGATAGGTTTGCTTTGCGAACGTTTTTAGAATCTTCCCCTATTTTGCATTTTAGCTGAACCTCTGCTAGCATTAAGCACAAAAGCAGTTTTGCCTGGCCCATCTGCCTCATGATCCTGGCGATGAATCAACAAATGGCTAGTTGAGCGTTTTGCATACTATATCTGGAACACTCCCTCAAGGCTCAACTCTGTAACATCATATAAATTCAAGCATGACTCAGCCACTCCTGGAATGAGGCAGAAGCTAAGCTTTCAAATCCATGCTGACCGTATTTACCCAGTCCCCGGCTTTACAGGTCACAGCGCCAGGCTTCTACATGTTGATTTGTATCTTTGAAATGCAGGTGGTTTGTACTCTGAAGATCAGACCTAGGATTGGTTCCTCTTGCTGACACTGGCATTGTGTGGTTGCCATCACGAACTCCAGTAGGGCTCAAGTAGAACGTCATCCCCACATCTGTTTGTGTTGCCCCAGTGATCCAATCATGACATTTCCTAGAACTCTTCTAACTTCCACTAGCTAGGGGTGAGCAGTTCTGGGGAACTGGAGCTTTCATGGGATGCATCCAACCGCAGAAGCAGTCAAACAGGTTACTAACTAACCATCTGCTTCCTCAGAATTGCTGCTTTTACTGCAAAAATTCCAACTTTATGTGTTAAATGATGATTTCCCCCCACATAACAAATAGGCAAGTTTCTTATTATCATCCCAATCCCCCCAGCATCCATAAATAAACATGGCGACTATACATATAAAGTACACATTAATTATATAAAAGCAATAATAGCCCAATCATTTAAAAATTATCCATCACCATAGCTCAATCATAGATAACACAATAGTGAGCAAAAGTCAAAAATGATATAAGAAAGAAAAAGGCAGAATAGAAACTCTGGGCCAGGATCAGTGAAATACCATATATACTCGAGTATAAGTCGACCCGAGTATAAGTCGAGGCCCCTAATTTAATGCCCCAAAACTGGGGAAACTTATTGACTCAAGTATAAGTCTAGGGTGGGAAATGCAGCAGGGGCTGCCAGCTCTTCCTTTGTAAGCTGGGGGAGTGGTGTGTGATGTTTAAATTTAGCCACTGATGCAAGTGCTTGCGTCAGTGGCTAAAAGTCATTTTAAACATAAGTGTGCCGCTCTCCTGTGATACAGAGGGGGGTCATGAGAAGCGGCATGCAATGTTTAAAATGACTTTTAGCCACAGTTGACTTACCTCAGTGGCTAAAAGTATTGACCCGAATATAAGTCGAGGGCCCCTTTTTTCAGCCCAAAATTAGGGCTGAAAAACTAGGCTTATATTCGAGTATATACAGTAATTGTCAGAGGATAGGGAAAGCCTCTCTAAACAGCCAAGTCTTCAGTTGTTTTTTAAATATTTATTTATTTATTTATTTATTTATTTATTTATTTATTTATTTATTTATTTGGTACACTTTTATACCGCTTCTTTTTCCATAATGGAACTCAGGGAGGTTTCCAGATTAAAAACAGCTAAAACAGCTAAAACAGCAACAACAAAACAGAGATAAAATGGCAAAATAGCAAGAGAGGGAGAATCCTCGGCAGAGAGCAGCGGATCAAAAAATAAATAAATTAAACAGAGATAAGGTCACCATATGCCTCCTTGAAAAGCAAAGTTTTAAATGCCTTTTTGAAGGTGGGCAGGGACTGTGCAAGGCGCAGCTCACTCGGAAGATGGTTCCATAGGGAGGGGCCAACAACTGAGAAGGTCCAGCTGCGGGTTACCAACTTCCATGCCTCCCTAGGAGTGCAAGGTAGGGGCCAGACAGATCTCAGATGGCTACATTTGCAATATCTATAGAAAAAAATTTCTTCCACCAGTTTCCCCACTACATCCACTGGAAGAGCTGGAGAAATTCTCAGGAAACCTAAAAGAACGGATTGAGAATGTATTTATAAAGAGATAAGCTATTAGAATAAATGATTAGTTATTAAAAATGAATAAAAAATCACAAATAAAAGAAGTGGCAAGTATGGATTAAACATTTTTGGTATAATTTTATTCTACTAGAACCATAGAAAATGAAATTGTAAATGTAGAGAATTTATAAAATATGCAAGTATGTTGAAAGGAAAGCAAAAGTTAAAAGAAGCTGGTAAAGGGATAGGAAGTACAAAATTTATGACATATTATTGGATTAGAATGACTCAAATCGTTATGGGAACTCAGTATGGGAGAGGAAATAAGAATTAATGCTTGAAAAAATTAAAAAAAATTTAAAAAAAGAATTAACGCTTGAAAACATTTGAATATTGAAATCTATATCAGTATATGGATAAAAGAAAATGTTTATAATTTAGTTTGGAGAAGGTCCTTAACTCCATTGAAATTAAACCAAATGGATAGTAATTATGCCAAGATATGCTAAAGAGGGTGTCAAGAAGAAGGTACCCTTTCTCATATGGGTTAGGAATGTGAAAACTGGCATTTCATGACAGTTAAAGCTGTTCGGCAGTGGAATATGCTGCCACGGAAAGTGGTGGAGTCTCCTTCTTTGGAGGCTTTTAAGCAGAAGCTGGATGGCCATCTGTTGGGCGTCCTGTGATGGAGGTTCCTGCATGGCAGGGGGTTGGACTAGATGGCCCTTAAAGTCTCTTCTAACTCTATGATTCTATTATTCTATCTAATATTAAAATGGAAAGATCTGACTGCTCTCTCTCTCTCTCTCTCTCTCTCTCTCTTTCTGTGTATGTGTCTCTTTGTGGCTGTGTGTGTGTGTGTGTGTGTGTGTGTGTGTGTATTTCTGAGTGAGAATGTGAATGTGTGAGAGAGTAAGAGAGACAGAGAGAGAATGAGTGTGAGAGAAAGTGTTGCTGAGATACTCTCCAGTGGAAAACAAACACGTTGTAAATTAAATTACTTTTAGTTGGCAAGAAGGAAAGCCCCACCACGGCTGCCTGGATTACTTAATCTTAAAAGCTAAGATTTCCAATTCCTCGAGGCAATCAAATGCCACCAGCTCAGGGACGACTCCTCTGTGCTTGTGTGTGTTTACTTATTTAGCCTTGTCCGTTTGTGCCACTTGGCATACGGCATATAGGCTGGCCCCAGATCTGCTAAGGTGGCAGTCTTTTTAAGGACAAACCGGCACAACCAACTGAAATGTTTATGGCCACAGGAAACAGGGACGTCTTACATTAGAAAAGAGGGGAGTGTTTACTTCAAACAGGAGAACAAATATGGCCCAAGAAATGAGCAACAGCCAGATGTTGCTCAGGGACCTAGTGGAGCACCCTATCCGTGGGGGGGTGTCTTCAAATCCTACTCAATGTATTTAAAAAGATCTTTCCAAAGTGTGTTGTGGATTCTCTTCCTGAGGCACTTCTATTAGAAGGTGGGATGACTTGAAGCCAAGATTTTTTTTTAAATGAAAGAGTTATTGAATCATGGAATTATAAAGTGCCAAGGGACATTAAGGCCCAGCTAATTTAAATCAATTTTCCTTGAAGCCTGAGCCTGACCACTGGCTTATACACAGAGGTGTGAAATGAATAGTTTTAGGAGGGCCATCGCATTCTAACTAAACATTAGGAGGAAATTCTTGACATCGAAAAGCATTTGAAAACGGAACAAACTGCTTCAGAAGCTTGTGGATTGGAGGTTTTTTTAAACAGGTTGGATGGCCACTTGTCTAGCATGCTTTAGCTGTAGAATTCCTGCTTCGGCGGTTAGTTGGATTTGAGGGCTCTCCTGGTTCCTTCCAGTTTTGCAATTCCGTGACTCTACTGTACATCAGTGGTAGAGATGGGCACGACTCAGAAAAATTGTTCGTTTTCGTTTTCATCTAGGGGTCCGTTTCGGCTCGTTTCCGTTTTCGTGAGCTAATTTCAAAATTTTTCGTTTTCGTTTCGTTACTTAACGAAAACGAAAAAACGAAAACGAAATTTTTTTCGTTTCTTCCCATTTAGCTCCATTAAGTGCTTTCCCAGTAACGAAAAATGAAAATTGGCTCAAAATTAGTTGTTTCGTTTCCGTTTCCGTTCCAGTTCTGAGCCGTTTTTTGTTTTTCGTTTCGTTTCGTTTCGTTACGTAACGGAAACGAAAAACGAAAACGGAAACGGAAATACCGCTAAGTCGTGCCCATCTCTAATCAGTGGTTCTCAACCTCGGGTGACTCAGGTGTTCTTGGACTGCCACTTTCAGAAACCCCGACCAATACAGCTGGCGGTGGAAGCATCTGGGAATTGCAATCCAAGAACATTTGGGTTACCCAAGGTTTGGAACTACTTGTCCATGTGTTGATTCCTTTGTCATCGTCCTTTCCCACAGAGGGACCACCATGGCAGAATAAGCAGGGGCGGCGACAACTCTCTTCAGACAGTAGGTTACTAAAACTATTGAAGAGGTTGGTTTACAAGGCTTGGGAAATCAATTCTGGGGTCTGTAATTGAACCTAACATGCAATACTCTGAAAATCATTGCATATTTTAAGTATCTGCTCCCATTTGTCTTTGAAGTTGAAGATTCCTGATGTTCTACAGGCAAGCTTGGGAGATGAAAGGGGGAGGGAGGCATAACATTCATACTGATGGAATTCATACCAGGTTTGGGGAGAAAGAAACATGCATCAAACAATCCCGGGCAGAGGATTCAGTTCCAATATTTGCCTCCAGTTCGTAGGTTTCTGACGGTGCAAACACACGGCAACTTGGGGGCGCTTTTACACGACCTCTAAAATCTGGTGGCAACTTAAATTCGGACCAGAGATCGTGGGGGTTTGTCGCTCTTCCTGTGTTTCCACCCCTCCACACTCCATTGTTCCTGTCTGCAGGAGTGGAGGGAGAAAAAAAGGGAGAAAAAAATGCAGGCTCACCTCCATGTGCCGGTTGAAGCAGCCCCGAGCACCCCGTAGTGATTCCTGTCTCTTAAAGGGGCGGCGGGGACAAAAAAAACAAACAGAAGGCGAGGTAGCTCGGCTACAATCCGCATCGGAAGATTTTTTACCTCCTGGAGGCCAGGTACTTGAAAAGTGTGCTGGGATGGGCTTAGGTGGGTGTGGGCGTACTTAATTTTTTTTAAAGTCCGGAGCTGGTGGGGAAAAAATTTTAAGCTCCGGATCTGGGAGCCCTTTGCCTCGGATAGTTGGGGTCGTGTAAAAGCGCCCTCAGATGCTATGTGTTCCATTCCCCTACCTCCCTGGCCAATGACCCACTCACCAGCTGGAGTGCACTCATCTCTCTGCTCCTCCTCTTCAGCTGCTCCACCAGTGGAAGGGGAGTGGGGAATTATCGAAGGTGGGGCAGGCTGAGTCTCTGCTCCTACCAGAGACTGGCTGAACAGTTAAGGAGGAGGGGGAGGAGGAGGAGGAGAGGAACACATAATGGGTGGTGAGTGGGGGATCCAGCCGGGGGATGAAAACACATGGCACTTTGGTATTGCTGTGGGTATGAACTGGCAGAAACCTCTGAACCAACTATTTGCCGCAAACTTATCGAGGAATTTTATGCCTCTTTTCCTCCCCTATCTCCATCCCATCCCTCCCACTTCAAACTGCTTGGCACAGATTTATTTTCTTAAATAAAAATGACCCTAGAAAAAGAACCTTTTGCCTGGGGGTGAGCTTTCCTACAAGCCTCTACCCTTCTGAACATTTTCATCTCCTGTGTGTCTCAGACAGCTGTTATCTTGAAGAATGCGGCAAACATCTCTGTTGCTGCAGTGACAGGAGCGCTGGCTCTTTCGCTCTTTTTAGTTCTAAGCTGGTTTGTCAAAGCTTTAAAAGTGCTCACCACACAGGAAGGAGGGGCGAGTGGAGGGTTTTGCCTGATGCCCCTTCCGCTTTTAAAAAAAAAATTGCAGACCTTCAAAAGGCACTGCTTTTGCTCTTCTGAAAGATCCACAGCTTCAGAAACAAGTCAACTGGTTCGGCAGCGCACGTTCGCAGCTCATCCATTCATTAAAAAAATAATACTTTGCAGCATGATTGCTCCCCGTTCCTGGGCGTTCCAAAGCATCACACACATTGCTTAATTAAGACACCATGCCTACGTGAAAAGGGTAGATAAACACTACGAAACTGGGCAAAAAAACTAGATTGGCCCAGAGGGCTGGGGGAGTCAAGGGCAGCCAGAGCCCAGAAGAAGTGATGGTGATGCCCTGGATGCTAAATTGCAATGACCTGACAAAGAGGAGAGAAAATGCAAATACAAACAAACAAAGACACACCTGAGCCAAGAAATGGAAGCAAAGCTTAGGCAATGTCACTGTACTCACTGGATGTTCTGTAACTCCGAAAGCTTTCAATGGCGGCCTATTAACTTTCCAGGGAAATATATGTTTAAAAATAGCCGATATTGCTGAATAAATTACAGTCAAGGGGGGTCAATTCGCAGGAAACGGAACATTAATGTATTTTTAATGGCTGAGCGAGGGGTACGATGGCATCCAGTGTTTTTAATTCTAGTACATTAGCATTGCTTGTATATATTAGGCATGAATACTAGAATGTCAAATGTGGTTTCAAGATTGAAATAAGGCTTATTATTATTATTATTATTATTATTATTATTATTATTATTATTATTATTATTATTATTATTATTATTATTATTATTATTATTATTAAATCACACAGCTATCTACGATAGATTTTATATTACCAATCACTAGTCGAATGCTTCCCAAGCGTTTAGGACTCAGTGATGTATCGGCGAATTATGCGAGCAGATCCCAGTAAGGTGGCTTTCTGCATATTATTATTATTATTATTATTATTATTTAATCACACAGCTATCTACGATAGATTTTATATTACCAATCACTAGTCGAATGCTTCCCAAGCGTTTAGGACTCAGTGATGTATCGGCGAATTATGCGAGCAGATCCCAGTAAGGTGGCTTTCTGCATATAATAATAATAATAATAATAATAATAATAATAATAATAATAATAAT
>JAHTLZ010003526.1:2660360-2673112 GCA_023846285.1 Phrynocephalus versicolor | reverse complement strand
CACCTTTGGCACCTGTGCCATAGGTTCGCCAACAGTGGCTTAGGGCATCTATGCAGCTTAAAACATATTGTAGATCACATTTATGATATATTTAGTTAGCTAAAATGTATCCTAAGTTGTTTAGCTAATTGAAGGATTAAACATTTAATTCAGGTGAGATTGGACGTGTTTAGGGCGTGCATGAGCCCAATTTTATTTGCTCGTTTCTTATCCTGCCCTCAAGACAAGTTCTATAGCACACCCTATTGAAAACCCTTGAACATGGGTGTTGGACACATGCAAGAAGGGGGCGAACAGACGGATAAAAAAAGGTAAAGGTAAGGGTTCCCCCAGCACGTGCGTGCTAGCTGTGTCCAACTCTAGGGGCGGTGCTCATCTCCATATTCAAGCCGAAAGAGGCAGTGTAGTGCAAGTCCATGGCCACATGGCTGGCATGGCTGCAAGGAAACACTGTTTTACCTTCCTGCTTTTTACGGCGGTACCTATTTATCTACTTGCATTTACATGGTTTCGAACTGCTAGGTTGGCAGGAGCTGGGCTTAACAGCCGGAGCTCAGTAGCTGTGCAACACCCGGGATTCGAACTGCCCAGCTGCTGACTTTGCAGCCGACAGTTTTCGGAGCCTTACAGGCAGAAGTAACTAGAAGTGAGTTACTTCATGTTTATTTCATTTTTATCTTATGCTTCTGTTAAGGTATTCTGGCTGTTTTGTCCTGTACTACATTGCAATCCATGGTTTTGAAACCACGAAGAATAGTGGCCTAGAGAGACACACTTGTTTTTATGGCTTTGGAAAGACAAGTCAAAACAATGCCTCGAACAAGTGCGGGTGTTAATGGACAGAAACCTCTGAAGGAGGGGGTGGGGGACCTAATTTATCAAAAATTCACACCTTGAGTTTCCAGAACAAAAAGTCCTGGGCTTTGAAGGAGAAATCTCCTAGGTTCTCTTTTGACTTTCACACTCCTCTTCTTTCCATTGTGAAATCTGCAGTTTCTAAAAAAGTTGATAAAAAACAAATTGAAAGGAAAATTCCCTCCCCACCCCCATCCCTAGCAGGGATGCCACTAGGTTTAAGTCTTGGTTTGGATGGGAGGACAGTACGAGTAATCTTGTGTTGAATTGATATGATTATTGATATGATTTACTCTGGTCTTCATTTAGGAGGGAGGAAGTGGGAGGGAGATAAAGGAAAGCTACAAGATATATTCCTTAGCCAAAACTCCCAGTTTAGTTCTTGACAATGTTAAAAGGACTCATGTTAAAAGGTCAATGTTAAAAGTGATTGATTCCCTACTGCCCCCTGTAGTTCACGGTGTCCTTTTGTTGTGTAACTACCAAGAGAAAAATAGATAAAATGGAAAAGACACTTAAAGAGATCACCTTTCAGTTAAGCAGTGAGGTAACATCATGTAGTAAACATGAATACTTTAAAATTTTACCCTTTTCTTGAGCTGTCTTGAATTGTTTTTCAGGTTTCTGTTTTCCAGATGAAATGTGTACATTTCATTGGAAGATGTGGCAATTGTTGCTTTGTTGTGTGAATTAGGAAATGTTGTAGCACTGGATGGGTTGCTTGAGTTTTTCTGATCAATCAACCTTCCTGTTGTGCTTGCTGTTCATCTGCGCTGAGCTTCACAAAAGGGAAATAAGATTTCTGTTCATCTCAGTAACAATGTATGATGGAACACCCCTCCCTAACACACTTCTACACCATCAGTTATGTCAGAAGCAGGTTCTTCTTTGAATTGAGCTGAAAAATATTACAGTTGTTGTCTTCCTGTGTTAATACAACTGCCTATCCTGAGAAAGTCTGAGATTTTTCACCATAAACACCACAGCTGCAGGGAAATTCCTGACATCACAACAAGCATCACTACAATCAGCCTATAGATCATGGCCTGGGGATCAACTGGTGAGGAATGATAAGAACAAATAGTTCATTAACATTAAGAACAAGGGCTTATCTTGGGAGGGGAGCGGAAGGGTGCATTTGCCCCAGGGCGCAGCAATCTGAGCATGCCTGGAGGGGGAGCAGGAGGAGGAAGCCATGCACCCTCCCGCAAGCAGTCCTCCTTTCCCCCAGCTAAGGCTTGGTGACGGGACCTCCTCCACCACATCCGCAGCCGTGTGCCAGGCGAGCAGCAAAGCAGGCAGGCAGGTGTGCAGGGAGCCCAGTGGCTGCAGCGCCCTCCTCTTCCTCACCTTGCTTCGGGCTACTGTGGGAGAGAAGTAAGGTGTGCTCATGTGCAGACACACACAAATACCCATCCGCCCACCACCACCCTGTGTGCAAGCACCTGCAGGATTGGGCCCCGGTTGCTTGGGTGGGTGCAATGCAATGGGGGAGCAGCAGGAGGGGCGCACTCCAAATCCTTGCTATGCCTCTGATCAAGAAAACTGTAGGTTCTGCTGGAATTTTTACCACCTTGCATGCTGCGTCTAGCAGATGTGGGCTGGGATGACTCAGTCTATCCAGCACTAACCAATCATTCCTTCCCAGCGTCTGATTCAAAGGCATCCCCCAACTCTCTCATTTTGAAATATCTCTCTCTGCTGTTGAAAGCAGTCTCTGAGTCTGATGCTCAAAGCAGTCATATTTTTAATTTTCAGTTACCTGTTCACCAAAGATAATTGAAACATTTTATTCATTCTACTCAGGTCTCAGAGTGATGTAAGTGCTAGTAGAAAAGAAGGGGTGGACTAGTTGAGGGAACTTGAAGCTATTTCTCTTCTGCACATCCCTGCAATTTGTAGAGGAATCTAAAAAAAAAAAAATCACAACTCCACAACAGGTTCCCCATTCATGAGATAAATGGAATAGAAATGTGCACAGGAAACATATATAGAATAATGTTTCAAAGAATCCTGAAAAATATTGTTTATGTATTATTTGGTTGGCGTGAAGCGGCTCTCTCAAGGAACAGATCATAGAGATTCTTGAAGGCAGGACCTGATTGCAAATCAAGATATGACTATCAATAAAAACAATTTTAGATTCTGGAGGGGGGAGGAGAACAGGGAATATATTTTTCAAGGCAGATGTTTTAATGGTGCAGTTTTATAGCTCAGTGGATCTGAACAATCTCAATGGGCTGTCAAAAGAATGAGCGCTAATTAGTCCCAGAAGTTAACACTGCCACTTCTAAACGATATGATATAGAGATTTGTCTGCTTGACATATGTACCGTGGCAATGCTACAAAAATGAAAAATCAATCAAAATCAAAATCCAAAAGTTACCCATTAGTGACTGCTCTTCCTTAGATCTGATCTTACGCACGTTGGTTTTCATCTATCACCATCTATTTACACACACGCTTGCCATAGAAACAGTTAAGAACTGAAGACATTACAGCTAATTAATCTTCTGGAAAAAATTACTAATGTTTCTGTTTGCTGTTAAAATGAATTCCGCACGGTTGCACTTGGAGACTCAGGGTAAATGTCAGCCAATTCAAAGTGTGTAGCTTCTCTTGGACTCTACGCTTTCAGCCAGCAGGTTAGGGATTGATTACTCACACTCTCTTTTACACACGCACACGCACGCATGCATGCACACGTGTGCGCACACGCACACACCTTTGCACAGAAGAGCAAAAGGTTCAGACAGGTGGGTTCAAGCGGTACACAAGAGGGGGGTGACACTAGCGACTCACGCTACAAACAGAATCTCAAAGCACAGGCTGGAAAAGGAACTTTTCGGGATGGCCACTTCTACAATGCCTCTGGCTGTGATATTTTTTGGGACTTTGGGAGGTGCCATAACACACACACCCCTGAAGCTTTCCAAACTCAGCTTTAGAAACCAGTCTTCATTTTGCTTTGCAGTGCTTCTGGAGAACAAGCTTTGGACAGACATAGACCAGAAGGAGTAATAGATGTTTATGGTTCTTACTGTTGATTTATTAGGTTTCTGATGTTTTATCATGTTGCGTTATTTTATATATTGTACATTGTTTATGTTCTGCATTATGCTGAAATTTTTGTAAACCTCCCAGAGTAGCTTCGTTGCTAGGTGGCGCGATATATAAATCCAATAAATAAGAATGATAAAGAATAATAAATGTTGGAATTATTTGCAACTTTTATGTGGTATATATTTAGGTTTGGATGGGAGGGAATTGGGGGTTGTACGTCACTCACAGCCAATTGTTACCTCTCTCCGTTAGATTTCCTGTTGTTGTTGTTGTTGTTGTTGTTGTTGTTGTTGTTGTTGCTGCTGCTGCTGCTGCTGCTGCTGCTGCTGCTGCTGCTGCTGCTGCTGCTGTTTTTTTCTTTTCTTTTTTTCCTACTCATTTTGGGTTCTGTATCAGTTAGCAAAATGTAGTGTTCTCTCTGTGTTACCTGTCTGACAGTTATGGAGTCAGTGGATAGACTCTGAGAATACTGTAGTTTTTCATATAACCAGTCAACTACTCAAATAATGAAGCTAACCAGTTAATATCTCATACTCCTGTATGCGCAAGCAAATATGGTTGTTTGGTATTCTGATATGTATGAAGATTTGTGAGTAAAATAGAAACGTTTTAGTTCTTTTTGAACATCAGAGTGTATGTATGACTTGATAGTGACTATAATGCCAGTTGAGGCAAATCTAACTAACAATAACGGGCAGTATGTTTAAGGGAGAGTTGTAATTTTAAAAAATCACTCCGCAAGTCCCTGTCCCTTGCAGTTCTAAGGGCGCTTTTACACGACCCCTAAAATCCGAGGCAAAGGGCTCCCAGATGCGGAGCTTAAAATTGTTTTCCCACCAGCTCCGGACTATAAAAAAAATTAAGTACGCCCACACCCACCTAAGCACGTCCCAGCGCATTTTCCAAGTACCTGGTCTCCGAAGGTGAAAAATTTCTGATGTGGATTGCAAGGCAGTGAGTGCTGCTTTCTGTTTGGCAGCTCCCAACAGCAGAGCGGAGATGAGCTGGCATTATTTTCTCCCTTTTTTCCTCCCTCCCCTCACGCAGACAGGAGCAAGGGAGTGTGGAGAGGTGGGAATGCAGCAAGAGCAGCAAACCTCCAAGATCTCTGATCCGAATTTAAGTTGCCAGCGGATCTTAGGGGTCGTGTAAAAGCGCCCTAAGAGGAGGAGGAGGAGGATATGCATATTATTGTTTCTCAAACAACAAAGCATTTTTCATTAAATGAACACATTGGAATTTTTTTTGGGGGGGGGCTCCAAAAGGTGTTAAAAGTATCAAAAGCTACAACTATGCATTCACTGCACTCAACACAAAACTTGGAAATATTTGGCCCCCAATAAATAAATAAATAAATTCAATATATGTTCATAGGCAGGGAGTCTTAGAATCATCCCTCTCATGAGAACCTTCATTCTTCACTGTGATACCAGCAGTGCCCTTTCCCTCCTAAGGCAAACAGGCTAGAAGAATGAGAGCAAACATTGTGGCCTTATCTGATTGTTTATAGGATAATTATCTGTGTAGGTCCAGGCCACCATCATTGCCCTTCCACTGCAAGGGAATCCCAGAGCAGCACACAAATACTCCTATTAAAGTCCAGAGCACTCCTTGAGTGCCACATAAATAACAGCAGGGCCACATTTCATAAATGACTGGCAGAAATAACATTGCAGAAGCCATTAAGGGTTGCCTTTATGGTACACATTGTGTGTCAACTGTTATTGATGCAGGATGACACTCATCAAAACACCTTGGGCTTCTGTGCAACCTGCCAAAAAAAAAGATAGCTAAAAACAGCTTCAACACAGAATTGGGCTATATTTTATCAAGGACCCATTTTGCATTCTGTACACACAGACAGAGACTCTGCCGCCATTACCACCCCACTGACACTGTAAGTCCATTCTCTCCCAACTTATGGAAGGCCCAAGAAGAAAACAGGGAGCCCCACAGATCTGCAGAGGTAGCTTGGCTGCTAATTTCCCTAAACACTGGGCCTTAAAACATATGGGGATAAAAGCAAATTTCAGCTTTCTGACTGGTACAAAACTGCCTCTGGAATCATCTGAGTGCCTTTATACACAAAAGTGTAGACCAGTGTTTCTCAACCTGCGAGTCCCCAGATGTTGAGTCGCCCACAGGTTGAGAACCACTGGTGTAGATGGTACAACAAGCTCCAGTTTTCAGGGTTCTTAGTGACTATTTTAATCTATCTGGAAAATTTGGTCTTTTATAAGACATACACATGTGCTTGTACGGGACATCAATGAACATTAAGCCGCTTCTGTATGTGTGTCCTCTTTTGCTGATTTAACTGTAAAATTGTTAATGAAAAGACACACCCATCTTTTTGTTTCTCACAAAGGCAAGAAAATCAAGACAAAATTTCTTTTTGAATTATGCACCATGAAAACTCTGTGGACCCTCGTATAACATAAAATCTGTACAACATGAAAAATTCCAGAGATAGGGGGAAATTGCTGAACAGAATCGCCTATGGGGAGAATCCGTACAACATAAAAATGGTGGCGATTAGGGATTACTCAGTTTTCAATGCATTCCTATGGGAAATTTGTATAAAGGAAAAATTTGTTTAACAGAATTCCATTTGGAACGAATTAATTCCTTTATACAAGGTACCACTGTATATTTCAGACATTAACTTAGAGGCTTGTTGTAATCAAAGAGGAAAACGTACTTCAATCCATAAATTAAGTTGTAAACAAAAATACATGCATCAGGAAATATATACAGTGGAACCTTGACACGTCATTAATCCGTTCCAGTGGTCTAGACTTAAGTCAAACATGACTTAAGTCAAACGAACATTTCCCATAGAAAGTAATGGGAAAGTGGATTAATCCGTTTCAGATGATGAAAAAGACCCCCGAAAACAGCAATTTAACACAAATTTGACTGGGATAGGAGATTCCTTCTGGGGATGTAAATGAAATGTCTCTTCAAAGAGAGGAGGAGGCAGTGGAATTATAGTCCACAAGTTATATGCCTCCACTTTTTAATGTTCATAGCAACAATGTCTAACATTTAAGTTTTACTGATTTTTAACCTGACGTTCCAAGTTCTGAACAACTCTATGCTTACCATTAGAGTCCCATAACTTTACAGCTCCCCAACTAAAATGCTTCCATTGTGGACCAGACTTCTGCAGCCAGATTTTTTACAAGACTGAGCCGACTGTCTAACCAGCGAGGCCAGCCCCGAGCTCCCTGCCCTTCTCCTCCGGCAGCAGCGGCGGCTTCGGTGAGGCCGAGGACCAGCTCCAGGTGCTCTGAGCTGGCCTTGCCGAAGCCGCTGCTGCCAGAGGAGGGGAAAAAGGCAGGAGCAGTTTGGAGGCAGCAGCCGCGATGCTGGGTTGTGGCTGCCGCCCAATTCCGATGCCTTGCGCCGGAGCTCCGAGCTGTAAGTCAAAGCCTGCGACTCAAGTCAAACAGGCCCCTTCTTGCTGCAAGTCAAATATACTGCAAATCAAGCAGCATGTAAGTCAAGGTTCCACTGTAAACCAGAACAAAAGTGAATTTATTCCATACAGAAAGAAAAGAATAAGCCATGGAAACGGATACAATCCAAACTGAGAAGAGTAGGGAATACTGGGGGGATTCTGAGAAATGCCATAAAATGAAACATGCAAATTTTTACAACCCTAATTAAAATGCTTAATCCTCTAGCACTCTAGATTCAGTATCTACCCAAGGACCTCCAAAGACTGACACAGTGGTTTATTGAAGCACGAATGTATGATTTCAATTTGTTTATGAATGAAACAAGAGCACTAAACATCCTGGAGTGGACAAGTGGATCCTAGATCAAACCAAGTCTGGACTTTCTCTGGAAGCAAAATGACAAAACTAGGTACACCGTGAGAAGACATGGTCCTGCTAGAAAAGACAATAATTGCTGGGGAAAGTTGAAAGCTGCAGGAAAAGAGGAAGGCCAAAGAGGAGATGGACCGACTCCCTAAAGGAAGCCATAGCCTTGAATTTACAAGAGCTGATTGAGGGCCCTGCTAATGATAGGATGTTTGGGAGGTCATTCGTTCATAGGGCCACCATGGGTTGGAGACAATGTGCAACAACAACAGCAACAATGTACTTGAGACTTATCAGATATTACTTCTTCCCCTTTCCTTACTGGAAATGGCAGGAAGGTTTTTTTTTTAAATAAAATAAAATAAATGCATCATCATAGGAAAGGAAGAGAATGTTCTTAATCGATATTTCATAAGGGACTCAAATTATGTTCTACGCTACAACAAGGAGCTTTAAAACAAGGAACATCTGGCATCCCTAGTGTACAAACAAGAATGTCTGCGTGCATGCACATGAGTGCAAAGTTCACCCACATAAGACACTTTGGAAGACTAAAGCAGGAAGAGAGGTCTGTTGCCTCCTCTCTCCTTGCTGGAATCAAGGTCCAAATACCTGAGTTCCTGTACCAGAGATGACCCTGTTAGCAAATGAAACCCTCCTGAGCTGTACTGGTTCGGAACTTCTCACATTATCTCAGGTGTTTACAATGCCACTGCAACTGGGAGGTGAGGGGAAATTTGCAGAAGCTTTATCTGGAGGGCTTGGCAAAGGATAAAGGCGATGAAAGGATCGTCTCTTTCAGAGTCTTCTGTTTATAAATCGTAAGTGGGAGGATGCTGCAGCAGGGTCTGGCTCTGGTGTGGAAATAATGGCCGTTTTCTTAAGAGAGAAAGCACAGCAGCTTGCCAAGTGAAGCTACTGAGATGTGAGAGCACCAGAAGAGACTCGACTTTGTAGCAGAAGAACCAAGAGCACAGAATAAAGCTGTTGTTTTCCCCTCCCTTAGAATTGCCCAGTGGCTGTGCTGACACGAGGTTTTTAGAAGCTGTGGTCCAAAATCAAATGCTTCCGAGCTGTGGGTGAAATACGCAAAGAAATCCAGGGATTTCATAGGGTTACTTCAACCCCAAGCCATTAAAGGGCCAACAGCCATGTTGGAGGAGGGAATTCTGGGAGTTGTGTGGCCATGTTGGATGGAGGGTTCTGGGAAATGTTGCCATCCAAATTTCCAAAGCTTTGGCAGGATGCCCCAGTTGAAGATTCCATGTCTCCCAGGGGGCCATGTGTCTTTTTTTTTTTTTTAAAACAGAGGAGGGTTCTTCATTCTGAGGGCTATATTTTATTTATTTATTTATTTATTTATTTATTTATTTATTTATTTATTTATTTATTTACAAACAAATTACAATAAAATTAAAACAATAAAAACATATAAATACAATAAATACAATACATTAAAATACAACACTAAAATTGCCATCAGGACCCACAATCATCAGTTAAAAAACTTCTGGAACAGGAAGTTTTTTACCTGGAGCCGAAATGTTATCAATGTTGGCGCCAGGCGGGTCTCACTTGGGAGGGCGTTCCATAGCGTGGGGGCAGCTGCCGAAAAGGCCCTATACCTGCAAGCCATCCCATTCACCTCACTGAGAAATCTTCTATAGAAATCAATAGAAATCTTCTGCTTGAAAGCATTCTCCATGTGAGAGCTTCCCGCCTGTGGGTCCCCAGATGTTCTTGGACTACTACTCCTGGAAATCATAGCCAGCGTGAAGTGAAGGCTTCTGGGAGCCACTGCTATAACCGGCTTGCACTGTCTTCAAGTTTAAGCTGAGCAATAATGTTCTCTTTTGATTAAAACCTCACATTTTGCAGAAAAGACATGCTTTTCTGTACAGCATACAGAATTTTCAATATACAGTAATTCTTGGCTGATGGTTACACTGCTCATCTCAATTGATTTCAGCTCCGCATTATTGTAAATTGATTTTAAATCATGTGGTCTTTAAAATCGCTGTGCACAATTACTTGACTGTTCAGCACTCTGATATAAGGTAAAGGTTCCCCCCGCACATGCGTGCTAGTCATGTTCAACTTTAGGGGTGACGCTCATCTCCGTTTCCAAGCCAAAGAGCCAGTGTTGTGCAAGTCTGTGACCATGTTGCCGGCATGGCTGAACACATTCCTGATCACAGAACACTGTGTACCTTCCTGTTTTTTATGCCAGTACCTATTTATCTAATTCCATTTACATGCTTTCGAACTGCTAGGTTGGCAGGAACGGGGGTTAACAGTGGGAGCTCACTTCGCTTTGTGGCACCCGGGATTCGAACCACCGAGCTGCCAACTTTGCAGACAACAGTTTCAGCGCTCTAGCCTGCTGAGCCACCGCGACTCTACGCTGCTATCAACATTTGGCTTAAACCTACTTTTATAACCAAGGTATCACAGAAAAGGCTGCAGGATCTCTTTTGCATAGTGGAAGTATAGCGTTTCATAGAACAAATGTATGAAATTGAAGAAATTGTTGGTTGTGTGTGAGAACATTGTTTCAGTGATAAACTTAAAGATTTTTTTTAAACAAAAATCAGGTGAACAGTGGTGACACTGCTGTCTGAAATCACTCAAAACCCCACAAGGTCGTACTTTACAATGATGCCACCATTCACATCAGCTAAATAAATTGACAGATCTATTATTTTTAAAAGCCCCTGCCAGCCTCCTCAAAAAAGTCAGTTTGAGGTTTGGTTTGTTTTTTAAGCAGACTTCACTGTGTATCGTTTAGCTGGAATTGTTAAAATCGATTTCAGTTATCTAAAATCTGATTTAACAGTAGTGCTGATTGTCAGTGAGACCAAACCCTTGACTAGCGAAAACTGCTAAAATGAAAAAACAAACAAACACACACAGAGGAAGCTCACACCCAGCCAGAGATGACTTAAACATTTTTCATTTACAAGCTGAAGGAATTGAAAGACTTGCATTTCTAGCACAATGCATTTTCACAGAGAGTTCCCGTTTAGGGAAGATGGAGCGGGATATAAGTCCTTAAATAAATAAATAAATAAATAAATAAATAAATAAATAAATAAATAAATTTGGAAACACCCCAGATATTCCGGAAACAATTAAAACCTTTAACTAGATTTGACTTTCACGGGGAAATATGGTGAAGCTACTTCTTTCCTATGGACTTAAAACAGTCCAACGGATTTGCCTTTCCTCTAAACAAAACTTGCAGTAAATAATTGATAAATATGGTCCGACAGGTTGTACAGCTAGTGGTTAAAATAAAGTGGGACAGCTCAACAGAAGGAAACATAGCCTTGGATTCATAGAAGCCATTTTATTGAATACTGGAGGACAGATTATGCGGTGGAATATATATATATACAGGAAGCTGGACTAGATGGGCTGTTGGCCTGATCCAGCATGGCTCTTCTTATGTTCTTATGTTAATTCTTAACACTTGCATTTTATGTTGTTCTCATTCGTTTTGTGTGCATCTTTAAAATGTGCACATTTTCCCCTTTGTGCATTTTACTTGTGTATAGTTTTAAAAAGAAAACAGAATGATATTCTGATAACTCTGGGTCGCCTTCTGACAACATGTCATTGAAAGATATTACTGTAATACAGTGGACCCTTGTATAACAAACAGTTTGTATAATGTAAAATCTGTGCAACATAAAAATTTCCAGAGATAGGGGAAATTTGCTTAACATAATTGCCTATGGGGAGAATCCGTACAACATAAAATGGGATTACTCCATTTTAAATGTATTCCTATGGGAATTTGTATAAAGGAAAATTTGCTTAACATAATTTCATTTGGAATGAATTAATTCCTTTATACAAGGTACCACTGTATATATATATATAAAAACATGTTTCACTGTTCCGTAATTAATAGTCAAATTAGAAGTTTCCCAATATTTTTTACACACACACACACACACACACACACACAAATATTGGATCCATTTCTGATTTCTGGGCCCATTTGAAAGCAATGGATCTCGAGAATCTGTAAATAATGTTTTAATGTATTGTATTTATTGTATTTTTATGTTTTCATTGTTCTAATTTTATTGTAATTTTGATGTTTTGATTGTCTATTTTGATTGTGAGCCGCCCAGAGACCTTTGAGTAGTAGGCGGCATACAAGCTAAACAAACGAACAAACAAACAAACAAACAAACAAACAAATAATATATCTGTGGCTTCTGGACCCGATTATAGGTTAAGCTGTGTACATTTAAACACAGCCATACAGACACAGACACAGACACAGACACAGACACAGACACACACACACACACACACACACACACACACACACACACACAAACACACATTTAGGATTCGAGGAGGGGGCGCTGATTTTATGTTTTAAATGTTTTATGTATGTTTTATGTAAATGTTTAATATGGGATTCTCCTTTTATTTTATTCCATTTTTATTTCTTGGAGGTTGTTATATTTTGTTGTAAATCACCCAGAGTGGCCTTCGTTGCTAGATGTGGGGGTGGCCAGCTGGCTATAAAGAGCATAAATAAATAAATAAATAAATAAATAAATAAATAAATAAATAAAGCAAAATATTCTGCTTATATACCGCTTCAAGTAGTCTCTGGGCTGTTTACTGTTTAATTACAGTATACAGGCTGCACTTTGCCCCCCCCCCCGCAAGCTGGGTACTCATTTTACCGACCTCGGAAGGATGGAAGGCTGAATCAACCATGAGCCTGCTACCTGGGATTGAACCCCAGGTCATGTGAGCACAGTTTTGGCTGCAGTATAGGCATTCAACCACTCTACCACAGGGAAAGTGCTAGGGACATTTTACACAAGCAGCACAAATAAAGATGGCTTTATCTCAGTCGCAGTTAGAAGAATTAGGAATTTTTGATTAGACTCTATACAGCTTCTGACTACAAATGAGACACTAGCATATCTATCTATCTATCTATCTATCTATCTATCTATCTATCTATCTAT
>JAHTLZ010003526.1:2631678-2642660 GCA_023846285.1 Phrynocephalus versicolor | reverse complement strand
TAATAATAATAATAATAATAATAATAATAATAATAATAATAATAAAGGAGGGAAAATATCCAACAACAAACAAGTAATTGGCAAGAGGCATAAGACAACTGATAACAGGCACAAACCTCAAGACAGGGAAGAATAATGCACACCCTAGCAATTGCCAAAGGCATCCCTAAACAGCCAGGTTTTAACAGCTTTTTTGAATGATGCCAGGGAAGGAGCCTGGCGTACCTCGCTTTGTAGTTTGTTCCAGAGAGCTGGGCTGGCCACCGAGAAGGCTCGATTGTGTGTTACCATCTTATGGACCTCCCTGGGGGTGGCTACCTGGAGTGAGAGAGCCATGGAGGATCAGGTGGGCCGGGCCAGTTCTGAACTTAGGGAGATACACTCTGCCAGATAATCAGGACCCAAGCCATGGAGGGTTTTGTAAACCAAAACCAACGCCTTGAACCTTATTTGGGAAGCACCAGGCAACCAGTACAGGTGAGCCAGAAGTGGGGTGATGCGGTCAAACCTGCCCGCACCAACCACCAATCTGGCAGCCGCATTCTAGATCCACTAGAACTGGAAATGGCAGCAAATGAAGATCGGGACATTCCATGCTCAAGGCATGGACTTGACTCAGGGAGGTATGCTCTCCACTCCAAACATAGCACTTTTTGTGGGGTGTGTGTGTGTGTGTCAAGTACCGTAAATGTGGCTGATACAACCTAAGACTCTGTCAAAGCCATTGCCAGTCCCACTGGGACTGATTGAAATCAATAAGACTTTGCAAGCAACACTAAATCAATTTGCTTTTGATTGCAGTGGGTCCATTCTAATGAGGATATTTTATTTATTTATTTATTTATTTATTTATTTATTTATTTATTTATTTATTTATTTATTTATTTATTTATGTAGCCCATAGATCGGCATTTCTATTTCCCATACATACATAATTCTTACCATATATAATATTAAATGGTTTTAATATTCTGACTTCTACCTGACGTAAAGCCAGGGGTTATTTTTCTTTTTTTGGTCTTCCTTGCCAAGAAAAAATAAAAAATAAGAAATAAAAATAAAAATAAAGGCTTGCTTGCTTGTTCATTCACTTGTCTATTTGATTATTCCACGTTTATAGTACTCAATTAGTGCAAAGCAGCACTCGGGGCAGTTAGAAACATAAATACAGTAGCATAAATACAGTAGCATAACAATAAAGGTAAACAATCAATATAGAAAAGAAGGAAAAACAGAAGAAAACATGCCAGACATTTCTGCCGAGCTCTCAAATCTGTTCTACACTCCAAGTGTAATTAAGGTTAATTAACCCGTAGACTTGAAGTTGGTTTAAAGGGATAAGATCTGGAAATGGCATCATGAAACATGCTTGTCAGAGTTAGCCCTGGACAAATCTGGTAAATTCTAAATAACATGTGGGTTCATAATTGGTTTCATTCTTTTTCCATGCAAAGACGGTTGGATTTACATGCATCTTTTCCCAAAACTGATGTATTTATGGTGAACACTCTTCTATACAGGTCATGGCATTTTTCAGTTGCTCTGCATGTGTTGGTGTACACTGTTCAAAGGCACACATTTCTTTCCGTAATGTACAAATGCAAAATTTTATTTCTGTCAAAGAATGTTGTCCAAGGGTCCCTGTATTAACTATCAAAACCAGGAGAGGCTGCAGTCATATGAAGGTACCTGATAACATAACAGCTCAGTTGTGGGCTCTTTCTGTGAATTAACCACAGGCCACATACAAGTACGTTTTCAGAACTGCTATTGTACATTTCTAGATGAGAATGCTGCAACAAGGTGCTACTTGACTTGGGAATAATGCAGGGCATTAGCAAAGTGGATAGAGGGATGCTCTTCTCCCTCTCACAATATACCAGAACTAGGGGACATCCACTCAAATTCAGAGTTGGGAGAGTAAGAACAGACAAAAGAAAATATTTTTTTTTCACCCAGCACATTATTAGTCTGTGGAACTCCCTGCCACAGGATGTGGTGATGACATCTGGCCTGGATGCCTTCAAAAGGGGACTGGACAGATTCCTGGAGGAAAAGTCCATCACAGGTTACAAACCATGAGGGAGATGTGTCATCTCCAGGCTTAAAACCGGGGTACTTCAAGAGCCAGATGCAGGGGAGTGGTATCAGGAGACAGAGATCTAGTCTCTTGCGCTCCCAGAGGCATTTAGTGGGGCCACTGTGAGATACAGGAAGCTGGACTAGATGGGCCTTTGGCCTGAGCCAGCACGGCTCTTCTTATGTTCTTATGGAAACTACACAGCAATGTCTCTGCTTATACTAGATGAGAGATGGGCACGAACTCCTTGTTCGGTGCAGTTTGTTCGCAGGGTGTACAGCGGATTCACAATTTGATGTCCAATCTCTTCTGGAAGGCACTGAAAGCAGCACCTGGAGGAGGCAGGGCAGGGAAGTGAAAGCTCCAAGTGGGTGCCTACCAGAATGGATAGGATGTCAAACCACGGAGCAGCTGTGTGGCTGGAAAACGAAGTCACGCCGAACCACCGAACCAGTGGATTGTGCCCATCTGTATACTAGATCCCTCCAGGGTAGAGTTGCTTTGTGATAATGAGTCGCAAGAGAGCAGCTTTTTGGCAGATTTCAAAGAGACGCTACAAAGGCTTGCTCTCAATACGCCGCTGTGCCACAGGAAAATCAAATGCTGTAACAGCCAGCGTAGGCTTGTCCTGAGGCATGTGGCAAACACTTCTCCTCATGGCCCCGTGCCTTCAGTTAAGGATTCTTCGCCCATAGTACAGGCCCCTTGCCAGTAATCTACAGCTGAAAAAAAGAAGCTGAACCACGATATGCAAACACAGCACATCAGAAATGTAAGCATGGGTTACAAATTAAGAATCCTTTCAATGGAAAGCCAGTCTCTCCAAAACCCTGCTTGAGTAAGCTTTCTCTGCACCTGGCAGGTTGCATCCATCTCGCCCAATTTCCTGATTTCCTGAGCTCAGCATATTCTACCACTGTTGTCAGACTGGTTACTAAAGCAAGGAAACTGTTATTCTAACGACATGGAAAGCGCATTTGCAGTCTGCGCCCCGGCTCTGAGGATAAAGAATCAGCACATCTGGAATTACTGCCTTTTGGCAGAAATCCTGCATGCAGTTAGGATGATCAAATCTCCCTGAGGTCACCATTATGTACACATGTTATTCATAGGCATGGAAGGTTAAGAAGTAACTTGTGGGGGGGGGGAGAGAAGCCCTCCACCCAAACAATTTACCATCTCAGTTTAGCCATCAAGGCACAAGCAAATTAAACAAGGCATTACTGTCATCATTAGCACTGCAATTTACCCTTTTCAAGGAAAATGGGGGAGGAGGGAATACCTCAGCCTTTCACCCCTGTGAGCTGCTGCCAGTCAATATTAATACTACTGAGGTAGAAAGGATAGGGAAGACATCTCCAGAGAGAAGCTGGGTCCTGACTAAGTTGATGGGTTGATCAACTCTGGATGGGCGGTGACAAAGGTAGAGCTTGGAGAAAGAAGGGACTCCTCCCTCATTACTTGCTCATTATGCCATCTCTCAACTCCCTACCCCTGCACTGTGCCTTCTTGTTACATCACCGATCTTGTCTTGTCACCAAGGAATGAAAGCTATATAGGGAAAATCCAGATAAACAATGTCAACTGGATCTCCTTTAGCCACATGCTTGATGACACTCTCAAAGAATCCCAACAGATTAGTGAGGCATGATTTTCCGACTGGTCGGTAATTTCCTGTATCACCTCTGGATCCTTTCTTAAAGATTGGTGTTACATTCACTACCTTCTAGTCATTTGGCATTATGCCTCATTTGAGAGAAAGATTTTATATTTTGGCTAGGACATCAGCAATTTCATCTTTATGTTCCTTGAGAACTCATGGATGGATGCCATCTGGTCCTCGTGATTTGTTAGCATTTAGTATAACAAGACATGCAAGGACCTCCTCCCTGGTTATTTCTATCTGGCTTAATTCTTCGGTTTCCCTCCCTATGAAGATAGGCTCTCTTTGGGACATGTGGTCTCTGTCTTCTTTAGTCTTCTGTAACCTCTGTTTCTTCTTTAATAATCCCTTGCCTTCCATTGTCATCTAATTGTCCAATGGCCTTCCTAGTTGGTTTCTTATTTCTAATGTACTTAAAGAAGTCCTTGTTATTTCTTTGAGTGCTTTTAGTTATATGCTCCTCAAGGTCTTGCTTTGCTTTCCTGATTGTTGCCTTGCATTTGTTCTGCCACAATTTATGTTTCTGCCTGTTGTCCTCATTTGGAAAAGCCTTCCATCTTCTAAATGAGCTTTTCTTGCTTTTGATCACTTCCCGAGCAGCTCCTGTAAGCCACCTCGGAGTCCTCTTGGACCCTGAAGTGCCCCTTTTCCTTTTGGGTATTATTCCAATTGGGCCTCTGTTATTGTTTTTGTGAGTAGCCTCCATGCTGCTTGGAGCATTTGGACTCCCTCAAATTTCCATTTCAGCTTCTGTTTTACTATTTTTCTCATCTTTGGGAAATTTCCTTTTTGAAAATTCAAGGTCTCTGTGTTAGATTTTATCAGTGATTGCCAGTCTATGATTAAGTTAAAAGTAATTGTGTTGTGGTCACTGTTTCCTATTGGATCAGTCACATTAACATTTTGCCCCCAAATCCTGTGTATTACTCAAGATCAAGTCCTCTAGTTGGGTCTTCAACCATCTGTTCCGGAGGAACAATCATCCTCTTCTATTGATGCTCAAGGACAGAACTGCGCACTAATCAGGTGTGTGCCATTTGCAGTGTAATTTTCCTAGTACTTTCTGCCCTAAGAAGGTTGCATTTCATTTTATCAGAGACTTCTCCCGTTCAGAAGGCTCACCTCCAGGGCAGATCCCATCCCTCCACTATTTCGGTTTATCTATTCTTTACAATTTATTTGGTGGTCGGACTGAGAGTATTGGCCCCAAGTGCTTTTGAAGGTGAAAGGTAGTATGAAAAATATTTTAAATACATACAATTAGATACATAAAAGTCACTCTGTCAGTGTAATGGCCCTCCCAAGTTCTAGGGAGTTCTGGCTTCTAGTATTTGACACATCAATAATGTGTAAGAGCCCTTATGCACACAAATTCTCACCTGTGATGGCAGGATGAAAGGCTAGGCTTCTCAAGGTCAATGCAGGCGGCTGAAACATCAGCTCCCCTTCCCCATGGGAGAGCAGCCCAGGCAGTTATCTTACAGTGATCTGTCCAAGGTCCTGACTACTTTTCCCTTACTTCATCTAAGCCTTGCCAGGTGGGTCTTGAGACACCTCAACAAACGTGATTCTAACTCACTTTCTTTACACTGCCCTGCCAGTAAGCAACATCACAATTAGAGATGGGCACGACTTAGCGCAATTTTTGTTTTCATTTTTGTTTTTTCGTTTTCGTTACGTAACGAAACGAAAACGAAAAACGGTTCAAAAATGGACCAAAAACGGAAACGAAACGACTAATTTTGAGCCAGTTTTCATTTTTCGTTACTGGAAAAGCACTCAATGGAGCTAAATGGAGAGAAACGAAAAATTTTTCGTTTTCGTTTTCATTACGTAACGAAACGAAAATGAAAAATTTTGAAAATTAGCTCACGAAAACGGAAACGAAACGAAACGGACCGTAGCCGAAAACGAAAACGAAAACGAAAATTTTTTTCTGAGTCATGCCCATCTCTAATCACAATCTTCCACATGAACTCCGAGAGAGATCAAAATGCGTCACAAACACCAAGATTGCATTAAATGAAATCGTTAATAGAGGACAAGCTACAATATACAGAGCAGACGATGAAATCACAACTGGGAATGGTCCCGGGCAGTTAAATTATAACCCCTCTTCCATTGTGCCATCCTGGAGACAGAGTTTTACCCTGTGAACTCTGATATTATAAAGGATGGGAAACCATTGAACAGGAATCATAGGCAAGACTTTCCCATTTTCGCCACCCTCTTAAGAGCTACGGACACAGGTCTGCAATTGCTAAGAAGCTGTTACACAGGGTTTTGCCCCAGTGATGATTTGATTTCCATTAAGAGATCCCAAGGCATGTTTTTTTTTTCAAAATTGCCCAACCACATGTACATTGGAAAGCATCCACAGATAGGATGGGGTGGGTTTGTCAGTCTCAGTTCCTCCTTCATTTGCCATTTATAAACCCTCAAGTGCTTCCCATCCTGCATCTAACACATTTCTTAATTCTGTTCAATACTGGTTGCTGCCGTTTTAAATGAATTTGCCACCGCCAGCCTTTCAGAATGTTTGTACCACAATGCTTAGCAGCAGCTGCGCTTCCTGGCCTCAGCCCTTCCTCTTTCTAATTCCGCAGATAAGTCACTAAAAAACAGATCCTGCTGGGCTACAAAACAGATAAAGCTCAGCCTGTGTTCATTTTGCATGTTCAGCACTGACCTACTTCAGAGCGGCAAAGGGGGGAAAAGTGATGCATTACAAACACACAGCCCTGAGAATGAGTCTTGCCTTTTTCCCACTGGCAAATTGCCTAGCTGTGTACCCCTTCCATAACTCAAATGCCCTTCATGGGCATCCATTTTACTAGAGACAGCCTCCACTCCCGTCCCTGTCCACCCCCAATTGTTCGTGTGTGAGCCAGATTTCTGAACAGGATTGGATTTAACTACCTCTTTTTATGCACTGGGGGCATACACAATCCAGAATTATTTGAAAGATGGATCCTAAATCAGTGAACATCCACTACTGGCCCTTGAACCATCCAGCACTGCAGTAAGGTTAGTTCTTGTTGCTAGATGTACCTCCACCTTCTGAACTAGTGTCTTCTACACAAGGGATGCAAATATTTGCTTATTTCATTCTTGTAGGTGAGAAGGAACATTTCAAATTCCTTTTCCCCAGCACACACCATTTGTCATAAGTTGGCACTTCCCCATAAAACCTTCATGCAACGGGTTTCCTGTAAAGGAAGCAAGCAAACAAACCCTTTTGCTGAATTTTGCCCCAAATACACTTTTCCATGGAAAATGGAAAGAGTGCAGTTTAAAAAAAATGCTCCTGTGGGGAATTAAAAGAGCGTTGAGGGATTCTTTTTTCTTTTTTTCTTTTGCTCTTGTACAAAAATGAAAATAATTGCACAATATTTGATTTTTTTTTTAACGCTAGTCTGAATATGTCAAAAACACTCTTTCCTGTTGCGGATGGGAATGTTTGTGAACATTCCCTAACTTCTTAGCCTAGCCAGTGAAAATGGCCCTCTCTTTTCGAAGCAACATCATTTTTGTCAAGATTGAATGGAAAGCAGCCAGACAGGGTGAGACAGTTGGCGGTTAAGGAAAACATTCAGAAAATGCCTCCAATTTTGCAGATTTTCAAATATTCAACCTTTACCACATGTTAATAACTCTCAATTACCAGGGCCCATTTCAGTCAAATAAAGTGCACTTGTCTGGAACCAGGCTGTACTGTTTCAGTGCTTCTCTTCCAGGGATCACTGAGGCCTTAAAGTTGATGAAGGAACTAAATGGTGTGGGTCAAATAACCTCATTGAACTGTTTTGTGCCGATTGGCCAGAAAGGTGCAGAGGGGAAACCTTGAAAGGGTGTGTGTCCATTACTGCTTCTAAACTGTTTGTTGGCCAGAAATCCACAGTCATAAAAAAGAGAAGATGAAGCCAGATTCCTGTCATTTAGTGGAATGAATAAACTCCTGGACTACAATCCATCTGAACTAAACCATCAGAGTATGCCCATCCGTGTAAATTTCAGTGGTGAATTGCTGAAATTTGACTAGTGCCTGATAGGCAATGCACCTGCCCGCTTCTCTGGCAATTCACCAAAGATTTATTATTATTTATATAAGCTATATGCTGTCCTGTACCTCAAGGTCTCTGGGTGGCTTACAATCAAAAGTAAAATGAACAATAAAAAGCAATGAAAACATTAAAATACCATACGATACAATACAATTAAAATATGTTAAAATACAATATACTAAAATTGCCACCAGGACCCACAATCTATGTCGTATCAGATAAAAAACTTCTGGGACAGGAAGATTTTTACCTGGCACTGAAACATCAACAACGTCGGCACTAGGTGGCTCTCACTTGGGAGGGCGTTCCATAGCCTGGGTGCAGCTGCTGAAAACGCCTTAGACCAGTGATGGCGAACCTTTTAGAGACCAAGTGCTCAAACTGCAATTCAAAACCCACTAACTTTTCATAAAGTGCCAATACAGCAATTGAACCTGAATATAATTGCTTGTGAAGGGGCGATTTCGGGTGCCCACAGAAAGGGCTCGGAGTGCCACCTTTGGCACCCGTGCCATAGGTTCGCCAACACTGCCCTAGACCTACAAGCCATCTCTTTCACCTCCTTGAGGGATGGCTCTTCCGGAAGAGCCCCCTGGCTCAATCTTAATTGCTTGGTAGGTTCATATGGAAGCAGGTGGTCCTTCAGATAACCGGGGCCTTAACTGTTATTATGACAATGAACTTCATTCCCATGGCATAAGTATTAAGATTCTGCCCAGTGCCCAGACAACCTTTTCTATATACATTTGTCTGCTGCGGAAGAGTTACATATTTGCCATGCAAGTGCTCTTTGTTTCAAAAATGTCTCCAAAACTATCCTCAGTTCATTTTGATTATGTTTTGGACAATGCTGCTACTGAGCCCATACTTCACTTTGATGTTTTTTATGATGCAAATGAGTAACCCAGAAACTTATCTATCACAACCAATTTCGATCCCGAGGCATGTCTAAGCAATTTGTTAAGGAACCTCCTATAATGTAGTCTAAAAATACAGCAAGGTAAAAATGACAAGTTTGACTTCACTGAAATGACCAACCATAGGACCTATCTGTCAGACAAACTTGAGGGAGTTGAGCAGAAGGCAGCTTAGGATCTACTGGCAGATGATCACGTAGTGGTCAGGAGACTGACACAAAATTTTGACTCCAAGTTGGTTAATAACCAAAAAAGATGTCAAAGAAGAAAAACGCTAGACTCTCAGATCTTCAGTATGGTAATTCTCTGCCTATTGTGGGAGTTAGGGACCGTACCCAACCCGCAATAGTGGAAAATCCATGATATGTGGATGCTGGGTTGGATCGGGACTGGGGGGGCCTATCTGGGGCCTCCTACAGTTACCTGAGGCCTGGTGCTGCCCTGAATGGGCCTCTGATGGACTTCCCAGGCCTGTCGGAGGCCCCAGGCATGGTTTCCAGCATTCGGAAGTGACTTCTGGTTTTTGGAAGTGACTTTCGGTTTTCCAGAGCCCATTTCTGGGGCCTCCACCAGGCCCAGGAAGTCCATCGGAGGCCCGTTTGGGGCACCAGCAGGTTTGGGGTAAGTGCAAGAGGCCTCAAACAGGCCCAAGCAGCTTGGCCCAGTGGGACTTGTATTTCATATACTGTGGTCCTGCGATATACCGGGCCCACAGTATATAAATGGCAGGGGACAACTGTACATCAAATACTGGTTAGTGGTTGTGGATCATATGAGGATCAGGTAACATGTTTAGAAGAATACACATTTCCTGGTATTATCTTTCCCCTTCAAATATACAGTTATTTTAAAGCATCATACCTGAGTAACAGGACTTTTTAGTGAAGCCCTTGTTCAACTCATAGAACAAAAGGAAGCTAATACAGTTTGAAAGTATGTAAATGCAAGTAGATAAATAGGTACTGCCATAAAAATGGGAACATAAACAATGCACCGTGCTCAGAAATGCATTCAGCCATGCCAGCCACATGACCATGGACTTGCGCAACACTGGCTCTTTGGCTTAGAAACAGAGATGAACATCACCCCTAGAGTCAGTCACAACTAGCATGCATGTGTGGGGGGAACCTTTTAAAACTTGTGCTAGAATTAATAGACAACTTTTCTCTTTTTGGTCAGCTCTGCTTCTAATCATGTGCCAGACCTAATGCTGTATAATTGTATGGGGGATTGTGTATGGCTGTTGTTGTTTTTTAAATTGTAGTTTTTATGGATTGTGTATGAATGTTGCTAGGTGAAAGAGTGTAGGGCTGTGTGTGTGTTTGGTTTTTATGCCAGTTTTAAATGAGTTTAAGTGATGTTTGGCATGTGAATGTTGGAGTATGTGTATGGATGGTTGTTCTTAAATTGTAGATTTTACGTCTTGGATTTTTATGCTGGGTTGTGTGAATAACTGACTGGATGGCACTTTTAATCTCGTTGTATTTATACAATGACATTTTGCCGCATTTTTCGTTTTCGTTGCGGCAAATACATTGAACTGAAAAGAATGCTAACAAAACAGCAATTTTTCGTTTTCATTTTCATTTTTTGTTTTCATTTTGTTACAAAAACAAAAACGAAAAATTTGCGGGAAAAACCCAACGAAAACGAAAACGAACCAAAACGGACCCCTAAACGACCAAACGACAAACGAAACACAATTTTTTTGAGTTGTGCCCATCTCTATTAAACAACGTATCCTATCCCAACTTTCAGAAACAAGAAAAAGAAAGAAAGTGTAAAAGAAACCTCTCACGGTAGTTAACAAGAGACATGCACGCACACCCCCCCCCAGGTAGAATTGGGGTGGAAAGAACAGATCTATTTGGCTGCTGCGTGTACTTACTCCCAGCAGAAAACAGCCTAAAAGGATGGATTAGCATCCCAGTTTAACAGTGCCACTGCTCAGCAGACGGACGAGTCGAACAAGAATTGATCGGCCTCCTCTTTGGGCACCGGCAACTAAATGCGTGCCAACTCAAGATAGACTGCTGCTATTAATGTGGTGTCGGGGCACGTGCGGAGCACTCGTCCTTTGAAATACTGTCGGCAGGTTCTTTGCCCGAGCTTTTTAATATCAATTAATTGATAAACTGCAGGCTTACCACTGGCGCTGTGAGTCATCCTTCGCCCGCATGAGTGCAAAGCTCTCCGGGCAATTAGAGCGAAATGGCAGCTGCAACTGTAATGCTAATACACAATGATTCTATCACACT
>JAHTLZ010003526.1:2597909-2631668 GCA_023846285.1 Phrynocephalus versicolor | reverse complement strand
ACTACTACTACTACTACTACTACTACTACTACTACTACTACTACTACTACAACTACTACTACTACTACTACTACTACTACTACTACAGTAGGACCCCCGTATCCACTGATTCATTATCCACTGATTCACTTATCCACGGTTGGCAGAGGAAAAAAATTAAATAATTCAGCAACTACAAAGCTGTAAAGCAAGTTGTTGTCACAAACAACAGCTGTAAAGCAAGCTATTCACAAATAGCATCTGTAAAGCAAGCAAACTATCATAAACAGCTGCCGTACAGCAAGCTACTGTCTCAAAACAGCAGTCATAAAGCAAGGTGCTTTTCATTATCCACGGGAAGGCCTGGAACCAATCCCCAGTGGATACCGGTGTCCTACTGTACTACTACTACTACTACTACTACTACTACTACTACTACTACTAATCATCATCATCATCATCATCATCATCAAAAGCCCTGCATAAATTATTACTAGTAGCTGGGGATTAATTTATCAGGAACACATTTTCAGGACAACTTTATCGGCATGAATCAGAAAATCCCTGAGGAATGCCTTGCTCTCTGAAATGCTACAATAAATTCTCTTTAATATTAGGAGGGAAATTTATTCAGTTTGTACAACATAAGGCAAACGTGCCTGATCTGCATTTTCTAAAACATTATGCAAAACTAAATACCTACATTTTGGCATTTACACTGTTTTTGGAATGTTGCCACAAACTTCATCAGAGATTGTAGCAGGGGACCGAGTTAAAATGTGCATGTTAGTAAAAATAAAGTAGAAAATAATGTACATTATACTATTGTAGAGGAAATGGCTTGGAAAATGCATGTATTATGAAAACAGGAACATTGAAAAATATGCACAAAAATACATCTTTGTAAAAAAAAAACCCTCAGAAACGTAATGCATAAAGTGGACACAGAGAAATTTGTACTTTAAAATATAAATGGAGAAAGAAAGCAACAATTTCAAGATTTATCCACCCCTACTGGTCTTTGCCCCCCTACATTTATCCACCTCTCCATCCACCAACTAGGATGATTGATCTCCTGCTCTTGAACATTTTTAAAACCACTGTCTTTCCATTTGCCCGTTTCCTTCTGCTGAGACTGCTCTGGATTGGGTTATCTCAAGTTATCATTATTCTAGGCGGGTAAAGTTTCTGCAATTAATTCTATATTCCAGAGCAACCTGCACTAATCCACACGGACGAGGACCCAGATTGCAAGGCTAGCTGTCAAGATGGACTGAAGTCACATTAGCGACTTGACTCAGATTTCCCCCCGCCAATGATTTGGACCCAGAACCTCAGAACCTACCACTCATTCCCTTTCTTTCTCAAAAGAAATTCGTATTTTCAAATAGAGACTTGGATTGGGGCCTAGTTCTCATAGGGCATTTATACACGACCCCTAAACTCCAGGGCAAATGGCTCCCAGCTCCGGAGCTTAAAAATGTTTTCCCACCAGCTCCGGAGTTTACAGGAAATTAAGTGCGACCCCGCCCACCTAAGTGCGACCCAGCGCACTTTTCAGGTACCTGCTCTTAGGATGTGAAAATTCTTTGATGCGGATGTGCCGGGCTCTCCTCGCTTCTTTTTGTTGTTGTTTTTTGCCTCCCGCCCCTTTAAGAGAAGGAATCAGGAAGTGACGGGGCTCAGAGCAGCTTCCATCGGCACCGGGAGGTAAGCCTTTATTCTTTTGTCCCTTTTTTTCCTCCCTCCCCTCATGCAGACAGGAGCAAGGAAGTGTGGAGGGGTGGGGACGCTGGAACAGCAACGAACCCCCAAGATCTCTGGTCTGAATTTAAGGGGCCAGCGGATCTTAGGGGTCGTGTAAAAGCGCCCATAGAATCATAGAATCATAGAGTTGGAAGAGACCTCAAGGGCCATCTAGCCCAACCCCCTGCCATGCAGGAACCCCCGTGACAATATTTCCGACAGATGGCCATCCAGCCTCTGCTTTAAAATCTCCAGAGAAGGAGACTCCACCCCCCTCCTTTGTGGCAGCATAGTCCACTGTTCTATTCAGCACTAGTTAGGCCTCATCTTGAATACTGCATCCAGTTCTGGACACCACATGTCAAGAAGGATGCTGGCAAATTAGGACACGCCCAGCAATAAGGGAGCTGAAACCAAGTCCCCTCAGGAAAGATGGAAAATACTGGCATGTACAGTCTTGAGAAAAGGAGACAGAGGGAGATTTGATAGCACTTCTCAAATACTTAAAAGGCTATCAGGCAGAGGACGGGAAGGATCTTTTCTTGATAATCCCAGAGTGCAGGACACTCAACAATGACAGATTTTGGTTGAATACAAGGAAAAACCTCCTAACTGTTAGAGCAGCATGACAATGGAAGCAATGACCATTAGAGGTGGTGATTGCTCCAACACTGGAGGCATTCAAGGCAAATTTAGAGAACCCCCTAGGAAATATCCTTTGATTTGTATTCCTGCCTAGATCGGTGTGTGTGTGTGTGTGTGTGTGTGTGTGTGTGTGTGTACATGATGGCCTTGTAGGCCCCTTCCAACTCCATTATTCTTGGTACCCAAGACTTGGTCCCAGAGACTCAGATTTGGACTTGAGACTTGGACTCACCAACATCCCTGCTAATCACAATGTTTGTGGTAGAAAAAGAGATACCATCTCCGACATTTGGAGCTGGCACTCCTGCTTATGAAAGGTTTTGTTGTTTTGGAGCATTCTCCATTTCAGTCCAAAGAAATTGCTTCCAATTACTCTGAGAAGATTCTCAGCCATCCAGGTGAGTTTATTGAGGAGTTGAGTCATGGCAACTGGAGTTCTTTTCTCGTGAGATCGAAACATATCACTACTTATCCAAGCAGCTTCGTCAGTCTGAGGAAAGTCAGTGGCAAGTTCTCCATTTTATAGAAGTCCAGTTCCCATGACTCAACTTCCAGATGCTTTCAAAAGCAAAGTGTTCTGTTTATATGCCTCCCCATACTACTTCAAGTAGTCTCTGAGCGGTTTACAGTCTTTTAATAACAGTATGCAGGCTACACATTGCCCCCCCCCCCCAGCAAGATGTGTACTCATTTTATCGACCTCGGAAGGATGGAAAGCTGAGTCAACCATGAGCCTGCTATATGGGATTGAACCCCAGGTCGTGAGCACAGTTTTACCTGCAGTACAGGCATTTAACCACTGTGCCACAAGGCTTTAACATTAATAACCTTTTCAAATAAGCGGGAAATATTGGGTGACCTGAGAGGCACGTGATTCTAAGGTTTGCTTTATTTACTCATTCAAGCAAGGGTATATGCAAGTGTCAAGTTTTGCTGTGAACAATTGCTATGGATGGGCAGAATCCCTGTCATGCCACACTACAACAGGAGCCTGAGGAACGTTAACATGGAGTGATATTTCCTATAGAGCCTTTTCTACTAGATTGCATTGCGTGTAATTTAATGTATTTCATGTTTTGTGTTTTTATCGGTGGATATGGCCATGAGACCAAAAATAAATTATTAACTAACTAACTAACGATAGAGCCTTTTCAGATCAGGATGGAGGGGCAGCCAGGAAGGCTGCAGTCACACACACACAAAAAGAGGAACTGGAACGACACCTCGTAGCATTGTCTGTCACCCTGCAATGAATGCTAAGGTAAGCTAAAAATATATTCAATCCATACCAGAAATACAATGCGAGCACCCTGGGAATGAAGCAGAAATCTCTTCTCTTGTGGAGGAAGAAAACCTTGAAAACATTCAAAGGCACGGCGTCTCTTCCATGGATATAGGCTTTTGTTCTCTGCCAAGCCGCACGCTCGGTGGAGGCAACGAGCAGAGGCTTTGAAGTTGCAGGGAAACTCAACCTGCTGAATGGCTCTCAAAAAAAGCGAGAACGTAAGCACGGGAGACGGCCGCTGCTGGACTTTTGGTCTCAGTGGCATCCGTTTGGGCTCTCAGCATAGACAAGCAGAGATCTGAAACCTAATTCACAGTCCCCAAAAGGGAAACCGTTTTGAGAGAAATTGCCAGAAACTAAAACACAGGATTGACATGCTTGACATGAAGACAAATCCCAAATACAGGTCCAATCCTGACACCACCAGATCAAGAATTTGTGACAGAAACACCGGGGGGGGGGGGAATCCCCTGCTGGAGATCTTAAGCATTTTACTGAAATTTCACTGGACACAAAGTTGTAATGAACGGACCAGTTGTCTTTATTCAACCTCAGGGGAGAGCTTAATCCATCCATGACAGAAATACAACTACAGAGCCCATCATCTTCAACCAGCCTATCCCCGACTGGTTGAGGCATCTAGGCCTTGTAGTCTCTCACACACAAGGGTGCCAGATGGCAGAAGCCTTCAAATCATATCCGAACCACCTTCTGCTAAACTGATTTCAGAGACCAGTGAATCAGCAGACCGAAGTACGTGTGGTTGGGGAGGATGCTGGCAGATAGACCTGCTTGGATATCGTGGAAAAACACCCCAGGGTATCCCTGGTAGATCTTTCTACAGATGTGTGCTGCTTCTTTGTATTGGATTCCGTGCCTGAGCTTTGTTTTGGAAGAGGTAGCCATGTTAAGTCTGCGCAAGAATTCCAGGCAAGATTCAGAGAAACAAAACAAAACAAACGACAAAAACATGTGGCACCTTCAAGATTATATTTTAATACGAGCTTCCGTGGACCATGTCCACTTCTTCAGACATATGGCAAGAGAATTTTGCCTGAGTTTTTGTTTGTTTGCTTTGGTCTTATATACTACCCCATATTGCTAGAGCATTTTCGGAGTGGTTTACAATGTAATTATGCAAACAACTCCTTGGCCTTCAGTGCCTTGCTTATTCATTTTGCTGGCTACGGAAGGCAGGAAAGCTGAGTCAGCCTTGAACAAGCTCTCTGAACAAACTGGGATCAAACTCGGATCAGGAGGAGAGGCTTGACTGTAGTACTGCAGTATGACTAAATCACCGACACCCCACAAAAACCTTGATTCACCGCTGAATCGGACACATGGGAGAATTGGTAGCGATTACTTGACAAAGACACTTACCTGGATTTCCCCTTCTGCTGCCTTTTAAAGGCTGCGTATAAAACAGAAGCTGCTTTCGAACTGCGTTTTAAATGCCAGACAATCATATTGCCACTGTTATAATTGTAACATTATTATATGAAGGAGATCACACTGTGAACAAAAGGATAGACTGCTGAGGAGTGCCACATGTGTGTGAGGTGTGTGTGCTTTGTGAGAAGAAATTGATGGTTGAACTGAACCTTCTGGAGACAGAGTGACATACAGGTTTGACCAGGAAACCACAAGCATTTAGGCATGGCTGCCGTCCGGCCAAGATGCACCCAATGCCGTTCATGGCGCGACATCACGCCCAATAAGATGCATCTGAGGAACAAAAAACTAAAAAGGAGCAAAAACATTCGACAACCGTTCAAAAGCCTTCTTAGCAACACCACAGTGACCTCAGTCAGGCTTGCTTGTCCCTCTTAGCTCAGTAGGAGGAATTAAATTTTGATACTTTCAACATGCGCTGATCTGTCTCGACCAGACACAGTGGACTGAAACTTAGCCTTCTATCATCCTTCCTGCTTGGCACCTTTCTCCAAGGAGATAACAAAACACGAGAAGGTACATTTAGAAACGCACATTCTTAAAGCCACATGTCCTAAGACGTCATGGTGCAGATTGACTAAATGAACCAACAGTTTAATATAGAAGTGGAATGGACAGACACATAGGGTGATGCAAGCGGGAAGGAGGCATGTTTGCCAGTCCCTCTCGTTTCAAGTGATTGCCAGGATTTCCAAGAAATAGGCTTTGTCAGCAAGCGGAATGCTTTAACCACCAGAGTAGAGATGGGCACAAAACGAACAATTTTTCATTTCCGTTTTCGTTTTTTGTTTCGTTACGTAACGAAACGACAAACGAATTTTGACTCTAAAATGAAACGAAACGAACAGAATCACCGGAAATTTTGTCGTGCGTTTCGTTTCTGTTACTGCAATATGAGTGAATTGCTTAAAATCCTTAAAAAATCACAAAGAATTGAAATTAATGGTAATGAAATGGTAATGAAACAAATGAAAATGAAAACAATTTTTTTTGCAAAAATCCGCGAAAAATGGAAACAAACCAAAATGGACCCTCCAAACGACAAACGAAATGCCATTTTTTAAAAATTCGTGCCCAGCTCTACACCAGAATTTCCAGGAATGAAATTCAGATTCCAACCCCATGTGTGTGAATCATATATGAATCTACTGAGTGGTGGAACCATGAGCTATGAAATGCCAAGGGGATCGTCTTAGCATCCGTCTTCCTGCAGGACTAACAGATTATATAAAAACTCGGAAAATACACAGCACTTTCCTGCAGGACTAACAAATTATAAAAACCCGGAAAATACACAGCACTATCCCTCCACATAGGAACACTGATCAGGTGAATGGGACCGAAAGCAATTAAAGGCTGCTGATTCTAAATGGGACTAATTGTTCCACAATTATCCCCAAGTGTGACTTTTATTCCTCTAATTAGTTCTTATTTTTTTCCAAATCGATTCTATATAATCTTAGAATGGAGGAGAGCGAAAGGGACCATACAGATCATCCTGTCCAGACAATGTCAGTGAGGCACAGAGGGGAACCGAGCTCCCAAACTTTGTCTCCGCCAACAGATAGTTAAACCACAGGCGTATCCAAAGAATCTGCCTCTTCTCCTCTTCTCCAAATTGCTTCCTACCACTAACCATCCCTGAGTTTTGTCCAGAATTGCATTAAGACCTTCCGCAACATGCAATTCTTAGCTCATTTCCCACCTAGTCTTGACATCAAAGACAAGCAAATCATAATGCCCTTTCAACGGCAAAGTGACCTGAGCGCACCACCGCACTGCCAGAAAACAAATGAGTAGCGCTTAGAAAAGAAAAGAAAAAGAAAGCCAACACCCATTTTAGGTACGAACTTGGGAATCTGCATGATGTCTATGACTTGCAACAAGATAGCCATATTTTATTGTGCATCAATGACCCATCTCATTCTCTAGCGGGTCATTTCTTGTTGATAGACATTCCTTATGCTCCATGCATTTCTAAACAGGCAAAGTGTGTTTGCATAATTTTCTGCACTACGTATGTCATTCAGGTGCAATTCTCTTTCTCTCTCTCTCTCTCCCCCTCTCTCACATCTTTATAGGTAATATTATATTTGCATCACTTTTGTTATGGGCTGCATGTTTATTGGGTTAGGATTAATTCTGAACATTAACTGCTTTAGCCAAAAATGACTGTAAAACGCCTATTTAAAAAAACCCTGAAACTTTCTGCCCTTGCAGTAAGAACTGTGTCAACGGCTGGATTTCAATTTGGACGAAGAAAAAGTAAACAATGCAAATGCAACTGAGGAAAAATGTAACACATCCAATAGGAGGATGCAAATGCATAGAAAAACTGAGTAAAAGGTTATACACTAATAATAAAATGCTAATACTCCATTACCTGCCTATTGAGTCAGCCAAATGGAATCTTTTATATACTCATTTAAAAAGAAATCTTTATTTTCGGAGAGATAAAAATCTAGAGATTGAGCAAGGTTTTTTCATTAGTTTGTGCAATACTTAGATCCACAGGCATCATCACCATCATCATCATGAGGGTGTCTGAGTGGAAACATTATATGAAGTAAAATTAACATTGTGGATTTCATTATTCTATAATATTTGTTAAGAACGTGCAAAGATATAAATGTAATTTTTTTCTGTCTTCTGTACAGCTAAACGTCCATGTATATTGCTGAAAATTCTTATTTGGCTTTGAAACTTTCTCTCTCTCTCATTATTATTATTATTATTATTATTATTATTATTATTATTATTATTATTATTATTATTATTATTATTATTATTATTATTATTATTATTATTATTTATTAACCCCTGCCTTGTTATATTTTTCAGCTGTAGCTGCCAAAGGAACAAAACCACTCACAGTGAAGCAGTACTGTGTAACAACTCAAAAACGATACGGCTTGCCTGATCAATGTTACACCTGTCTGCTAACAAAGAAATACACGATAAGCTGAACAGAATCAAACAACAGCTGATAACAAGGTATGTGTTATCTCACTGATGATGGATGACCTGGCATGGGGTATGGGGATGATTTTCAATTCTTGCAGTGCATATTTGGTGGCTTAATATGTTTAGTTCAGATGCACATTTCGTTTTGCACAGAAAGCTATGAATACTGGGGCCCTCCCCCAAATAAATTTCTGGCATATCCTTCAGCCCTGAAATACACTCTATGGACAACAAAACCCTGTGGGGATTATATTCTGTCATACATCTATTATACTAAGAGAAAAACATGCCTCCCTTGAAATAAATCTTCGGCCATTAATTAATTAGCACATTCTGCATACATAGGAGAGCATTTGACTCATCCCAGAGATGAGACAGAGAATTCAAAGAATAATTTTAATGGATAACTCATGGCACTTTTTGGTGGCACCTGATCAGTTGCATGCAATTTTTCCAACGAAAGATCCAACTTCAGTGATTAATTTCTGAGTCACTGCAGCATCCAACTGGTGTGTATGGGATTTAGTTTATTAATTCTCAGGCTACCCTGCTGGGGTGTGATGAGACTGGTGTCACACAAACCAATATGATAAATGCCAGATTGCCGGGTCAAGACATAGGAGTTTATGGTGCCCAGTATGCAGCAGTGTTCCTATTAATTTAAGAGCCATTGATTCTCATCCAGAAACACTCATGCTCCTTAATGAAGACTTGTCTCTTTCTAAGGTATGGGAGGTGTTCGGTTTTTCAATAGAAACAGAAGACCCCGAACACAGAAAGGAATGTTGACGTCCACGCTTAAATGTTTCCATGGTTTCTACTGGTGAACAGATGGCCCTGACAAGAAATCACAGGAGGAATCTGAAGTGGAATTCACTGGGCATGTCGGTCCCTCCTGATTTTAGACTAGGCTGCTTTAGAAAGTTGTAGAGCTGTCACAATGTGTTCCCAAGTTGTGCCACATTTATGGCAACCCTAACAGACTTTTCATACATGAGATGTTCACGGAATGGTTTGCTGTTGCTTGCCACATCCTTTCCGTGAGTTTCCACGGAGGAGCAAGGATTTGAACCTGGGCCTTCTGAGTCTCAGTCAGACATTCTACCCATTGCAAAGCACTGATTCTCACTAGATCTTCATGCAGTTAAAAAAATGAATAAGCACATGCACTTTAATTCTTTAAGATATACTGATACGTTTCTTTCAAACCTTGTTGCCTAGTCACAATGGCATAGCACAAACAAGGTCACTTTCAGAGGCAGATTGCTCAAACTTCAGACATCAGTGCTGACATGATCAGTTGTATGTTGACGTGTATGACTCAGCATGCAACTAGTGGGGCAATTTGCCTACAAGATTTACGCCATTTGCATAGCAGCCCGAGTGGATTTTAGCCAGTGTGTTGCAGCCAGTAAGGCAGTCCAACAATCAACATCGTCCTTTTAAAAGCTGTCTATCAGAGCTCCTGTGATCAATCCCATGGGGAAATTCCACACACACATCCTTTTTGGGCACAAAGATCTTTTTCAATCCGTCAATTCAAAGGGTGCAAAGTTATGCATTTTGAGAAACGGGCGATTGTGCACAGATGGAGATGAACGTTTGTTAGACCAACACCTAAGGTCATTATCGAGGCCACCTTGATACCGCCTGGGTTTCTGAAATCACTGTGCCAAACAAACAAGTAGCCAAGAAGGGCAGGGACAGCATGATAGCGTATAGCTCGCTCACCGTCAGGCAAGCGACGCCCAAATTGTAAAATACAGGATGAGCCGGTGTTTCTAGCATTGACTACAGATTTGCGGGTTCAGGGCTTGGCCACCCTTTTGCCTTAAATTCAGACAAGTTCTATAGGTTCTACACTAAGCAGATGAGTCTCTGTGTTCTGGGTAATACTGGATTGTGCCAGTCTTTAGAGTTCACCTTGAATGCTTCTCTACCATGGGTAAAGCAATGCTTCCCATTTTGCAGGACTGCGGGAGAGAATCAGGTAGACTCGCTACAATGGCACTTCAAAACAACCACAACCACCCCTCCTCACCCCTGTTGTTTCTTATCACAGTTTCAGACCACAAGAGATGGCTGTGCAACAACTCTCCGCACCTGATGCTTGGGACTTGGCACGCTGGCGTCTCAAGAGTCAGTACGACAAGACTACCTTGTCTTCCTCGTCTCGCCCAGACTGCGGCAGTCTCTTCTTCAGCAGAAGCAACAGCGCTGAACCTCTGTTGTCTCCCTAATCGCTTGAGATCAGCCAGTAAAAATTGGTATTGGTGCATAACGACCCTATTTGATGCACGCTTGGTCAATATGTAATAAGCGTAGTGCCTGATTCCGATGTTACTAACATGAATGGATAAAAAATTAATCCCGAAGAGTGGAACAAAAAAAATCTGTTGGCTTCTTGCTAATTATCTTCACAGGAAAAAAAGTTCAAGGTATTAACAACATGTACTGTACTTCCAATGAATGGCATTTAAAAATAATTCCAATCCAGATATATTTGTTCAAATTTTCATCAATACTGAAGCAACTCAAGAAACACATTCTTTCAGAGGAAAGCAACAGCCTTAAAAAATCATTGTGTGGATTGTCTAATTCTATAAAAGTCTAAAAGCAGCATGCCAAGCAATTTGTAATAGTATAAAAGCCTAAACCTGGTCCTCTTCCATCTGTACCAGAGCATCATTCTACTCAATTCTCAAGGATTATGTTATCCTTGCAAGAGAGAAAACAATTCATTCTAGCTCGTGGGATGAATTTAAAGGCCAGGGACACAATCCATAGCATATGCTCCCTGTTCATGCCCAATTATGTCAATATGTACTTGCCCAGAAGGGCTTCCGCACGGGTTGCAACTTTTGTTTTAAAAAAATAAAGACAACAATGCAGTGACTTTCAACAACTCGGTTGACAGGGAAGCTTCGAAAAGACGAATCTGATCCATTGGGTGTCATGGATGGGCAATATGTATATATGACACATGACCCATCATCAACAATCAAGCTCTGGTAGAACTGTTTTGCTCACTGGTGTTAATGAACTCAAAGGCTTTCTAAAGAGAATTACGCCAAGGCGTATCCTATTGCAGGCTTATGAGGATTGTGATGGGGGAAAACTATTCAAAGCAATTATTCCCTTGAGTCGTTATGGAAAGACTGAACGGATGAAGATGCCCTCACCCATACAGAGATGCACATGGCCCCCCTCCAAATCCAGAAGATGACAAAGTATTCTACATTAATTTTGCATACAGGATACACAATATCCCTGGAAATCACTCATCTTGACCATTATTTAGACCGTCGCTCAGTTAACATTTCTGCACAGCTATAAGCAGTCATACAATGACTGCAAAGACTGACAACATGCAAGACCCGCTGCTGATACAGCTCATGTTTCCTAATAGAGGAGCTATTAATCAAATGCTTTTCTAAATGTGATCCGACATCCTTTTCAGCCAGAGGTGTTGTATGAGTCTAGTGCCCCTAAAATCAAGCAGCAGCAGCAGCAGCAACAACAACAAGCAACAAGCAAAAACAAGCGACAATAACAACTGCTGGAGACTAACTATGTGGAAAGCTTCCACATAGACACGACATTCTGAAGAAAACAGCTTGCCGTTATTTGTATCCTGCTACGGATGAATTAAAGGAGCATTTCTATAAACTTAAGTGACAGCTAAGGCATCACCATACCAAGCTCACAGAGTCGCAAAATGTTTCAAGATATTGATTAGCATTATCTTTTCTGGCTATGTTGCAGATTGGCAGGAAGGATGTATAAGACAAAACAGAGAATATTAAGAGATCCCCCTCCACCTCTCTTGCGCAGTAACTTCTCGAGAACTGTTTCTAGGTATCAGTATTCCCCTTGGCACTTTCGCGGATTAAGGATAGATAAATTAAGGACAAAATTATAGGATTGTAGCCCATATTACTGAGAGTCTGGGCCCAGGAGAATATCAGTTTTATACATTTATTTTCCAAAGCAACTAACAGAGCATTCTCCATTTATTCTACCGTTGAGACGGAACAATGGAAGGCATCAATTACACACAGTGCCCATAAAGAAGAGAAAAGGTCACCAATATTAAATTTGAGACAACTCTCCAACCCTCCCCCCCCCACAAGCATATTAATCTCCAGGAACTGAAGCAGATGGTGGTTTCATGAATAGCTCATCTCCGTCTTGTGAAGCAAATGCCTCAAGAGTTCATTTATCAGGGGTGTGGTGGGATGAGGAATGAGATGCAACAACTTTGAACAAGTTAGCAGCATGAAAAGCATCGGCACATATGGGAAGAGAACTGAAAAGAAAATTACAATTTTGGGGGGGACCATGTGCAAAGTTTTCGAAACCTTCAGGGCACATTCATGATCTTTCTCATTAATGCATCTGCCACAAAGCTAATACTGCCGCCTTCTTTTTTTCCCCCATACAATGATTAGCACAATACCCTCATTATTGTTATTATTATTATTACCCCCGTGATGGTGATGGTGTTGCATGGTATTAAAAACTTTTCCAAGAATAATGATGCATAGAGCTTGCCTCTGGGTCTTTTCTTTTCTCTTTGAAAATAATATATATATTTTAAAAAGCCATTTGCTTCACATTCATGGACTACCCCAAAGAGAACACTTTACTTGGCCTTTCGATACAACAACAGGAACTTTAGGATCCAATAGAAAAAACCCCCAAAATTAACCAAATATAAATTTATTTCTCGATATTGTAACAAGCAACACTGCTCAATCAGTCCCGCAAGCATTCTCCCTCATGCAAAAGAAACATTGTCCTAAGAATTAATTTTGCACTTGCCCCGAATTCAACAAGGTTGTCAGAACAGCTTGATTTAATTTCACTCACAATCTGTGGCCAAAACTAGCCGCTTTCACATTCAAACACAGTTCACCTCTGTGACTAATTTATTGTTAAGTGAATTTTCTTTTCTCGGGCTGAGCGGGCTACGCCACACACCCCAACCGAGTTGAGCTTTCAATGCGGAACGCCAAAGATCTGTATAGGAATTTCAACTGGATATTAAGACTCTGAATTTCAAAAGAAAAAGAAGAAGGAAAATGATTAACTCCCCACCCCACCCCCCTTTTGCAGGACTTGGCATGCATTTTCTCACATTCTGTTAAGTAGAATGTAACTCATACTTATCACCCTCGGCTCTCCTTCCCAGTTGCCTATGGCACCAGTATTTCTGATAGGGACTGTCAGAGATCAAACATCACACGGCTTTCAAAAGGAATGAGACTGGGGGAGAAAAACATACACGGCACAGATAGGAGAGAGACCACAAAGAATGTGCAAGAGAGAGAGCCAGAAGATAAAATCCTTACTCTGCCTTACTGAGGGCAGCAAGTCAACAGACTGCCAGAGAAAGAAATGCTTTCTCTCTCTTCTCTCTCTCTCTTTCTCTTATTTGGTACCATCAGAAACCACTAGGTTAAAAATAAAGAAACCAACCAAACCCAACAGAACGAAATAGGGCAACCGTCGCGAATTCCGACCGCCGTAGCGCTACAGCGCTGAGCCGGATGGTTGAAGGCTGGCAAGCAAGTGAATGGGGAGTACTTACATTCTATCGGAAACTAGCAAACGGCTATCGACCATCATCTCCGGCAGAAAATCCAGCTTGAATGAAGAAGTCATGTTCTCTTCTGCACACACGCACTCTCTCTCTCTCTTTTGCTCTTTCTCTCTCTCTTGCTCGCTCACTCTCTTGCTTGCTCTAATTTTTTTCTCTCTCTCTCTCCACTCTCCCTCTCTTTCTCTCTCTCCCTCTCTCTCTCTCTCTCCTCCTCCTCCTCCTTCCCCTCCTCCTATGCACACCGTTCTGGTCTGGCAAATAAGACTGTTTCTCTTGCTTGTCTGATTCAACAACTGTGCTGGCCAAGAGACAGGCAGGGACAGGTGCGGGAGGCCTCCCCAAGGCAGCCTTCAGAGTCGGCAGCTGTCACATTCTCTCCCCCTCTTGTTTTCCTCCAATCCCCTCTGAAATCTACTGCTGAGGCAACTGTCTATAGAGCACCAGGTGCTGAAACAGGGGGCGGAGCTCCTTTCCCACTGCAGCGAGAAATTTTAACCCTTGCCACGCCGGAGCCCACCGGGCTGCACCCAGCCGGACGATGCACACTCTGGTCCAGGCGTGGGGACAGCCAGCAGCATCGCTGAAATAGAAATACATAACCGGGAGCAAGCCTCCACCCAATGTTTTGGAAAAGATGGATACTATCATGGCTTCTTTCTTCACTTTGCCCACCTCTTTCTTTCTGCTTGGCCGAATTCGCTCAGGATTTTGCAGGACTGCTCCGATGGACAACAGGGTGTCCTGGTGCTTAAGTTCATAAATCTAGTTTTAGAGCGTTTCCAAGAGCAAGCCAAAAAGCATGGCCTGCCTGAACCCAAGATGTCTTTATAGGAATCCGATCCAATTTTGAGGAATGTATGGTCCTTGTTTTTCTCCTCTTCATTTGTCAAAAAAGCAATGTGACTAAAATAAATGTAGCCAATGCAGTAAATTAAATTGTTGGTGGCCACACAAAGTCAAAAGGCAATTAATTGGCTAACAAATTAAATAGAAGACACTGCTTTATTTTTTTAAAAATGGCAAAACTTGTTATAATGAATGTTTTTCTTGTGACCTGACCTTCCCCATACATATAAAGACAACAAGTCTGGATCACAGAAGGGGAATTAATTGTATTATGGCCATGACATTCCCAGGAGTGTTAAAAAAACACATTAGAACAATTTAGTTTCAGATATTTGAGGACATTGATCCGTGTGTTGTTAAAAAGACATTATAAAGCCAAAATATGGTGACATGCGGTGGAATGCAGGGCAAGGTCCTTATGCAAAGAAACTTTCACAATGAAACTGAAGCAGCTTGGATTATGTGAACAAGAAGGGGCTGGAAATCACAAGAAAGGACCCTCTCAGGTTTTATGTATTTATGGCTCTGTATCTAAGAGGTTTAAATGCCGATTCACAACCCTGATAGCAGTCCCTTAGGAATTTGAAGTATGAAGCAATCTTACACTGCCCAGTACAATAACCGAGGCACTTTTTACAATAAGCCAGTCATTATTTCAGGGCTAGAATTTCTCTCTGTCACATCAGCTCAGCAGAGAGAACTTGGCAAAATAAAAACACATTTCACATTTCCCTGAAACTCGAATTGTCGCTGCAGACTTAACCCTGCTCTGATAAGGAGACTCCGAAATGACGGTTGGGTTTACACCTGAGACGTGAGCAGAAGCAATTTCTTAGGATAATTTCATTCCTCTTTAATTAGTTTAAAATACATGAGCACTGACGTTCCCTCAGAAAAAAACCAAATGAACCAGCGATCTAACATGATCTAAAATGAAGCCACTTCAGCTAAATCACAATATAAGTGCCAAGATTGAAAAATTGGCCATACTTTACTGTAATGCGGGCACACACACACCACAAATATACATGTTCTTGCACACTACTTTTTTCATTTCTGATTATCAGTATGCCCAGGTCAGCATATGGAAATAGCCAAATAATTTAATGGGAAAAGAATACTCACATAACCAAACATCTTCATTGTCTCAGTGCCGTTCTGCAACCTTTTGTTTTGACATGGCAACCCTACATCTTACACCACTGCCTAAATACAAAACCATGTGGATTCCTTACAACAGCCAATCAGATTAAAAGAAGTGAGGACAAGCAGATCCTCAACAGTGAAAGCAAGGAAGGAGGGCAGGAGATGGCACAGAGAATAATGGAACAGAAAGGCACTAAGCAGCGTCAAATAGTACGAGTACCTTCATAAGCGCCAGGGAGAATTTCTGAAAGAAAGAACTTGTAAGATGCCTGAAAATACCACCTCCACTAATAGGTTATAATGCAACAGGACAAATTTGCACACACACACAGTGGTGGATGGATTGATGTCTATGTAGGGCAGTGGTGGCGAACCTTTTAGAGACCGAGTGCCGAAACTGCGATTCAAAGCCCACTAATTTTTCGCAAAGCGCCAATACAGCAAATTAACTTGAATACAGGTGGCGGTGAAGGGGTGATGTTGGGTGCACACAGAAAGAGCTCTGAGTGCTATCTTTGGCACCCGTGTCATAGGGTGACGTAGGGCGTTGCATGTCCACCCAACAATTGATGAATCCTTAATGCAACTAAGGAAAGATCAGAAAGTTATTTTTTCAGAAATTCCAGATTATGCCAACACGCAATCTTGAACAAAAATCACTTTCCCTCCCTCTCTGCAGCTAAGTAGCCTTCAAAATATTAAGACCACTCGCTGTGTGAATTGGCTTCTGTTCAGTTCTCCCCCTCTCCCTTCTGAAATATATAGAATGCCTGCTACATAAAGGGCTGTTCTGATCCATGGTGCTTTCATCAGCTGTTAAATATGAGCTATGCTGTATGATTCATGTCTTTACATTGCGCCAGCAATGAACTGTGCCATAACACAAGACGAAGAGGCAGGTTGGTGGATGCCTCAAAGAACTTAAAATATGAATCTCAGAGGCAAGCAAAAAATAACACAATGAATACACGGGAAGGGGCGTCAAAGGGTTAGAAAGAGACATGGTTGAGTTAATGCAATTGTATCTTCACGTGGGCTTTATTTCCAGAGGAAATAGAGAAAGAAAGAGTTCAGCTGAACATTTTACAGGGGGAAAGGTGGACTTGGGATTTGAAGGGCAATGAAAATATAGTATCAACTAGAGATGGGCACGACTTAGCGGTATTTTCATTTTTGTTTTTGTTTTTCGTTTCCGTTATGTAACGAAACGAAAAACGAAAAACGGCTCAGAACTGGAACGAAAATGGAAACGAAATGACTAATTTCGAGCCAATTTTCGTTTTTCGTTACTGGAAAAACACATAATGGAGCTAAATGGGAAGAAACGAAAAAAATTTCGTTTTTGTTTTCGTTTTTCGTTTTCGTTACGTAACGAAACGAAAACGAAAACGAAAACTTTTGAAATTAGTTCACGAAAACGGAAACGAGTCGAAACGGACCCCTAGCTGAAAACAAAAACGAAAATGAACAATTTTTCTGAGTCGTGCCCATCTCTAGTATCAACGAAGGGTCCTAAGGGGTTCCCTGAATAAGAAAACATTAGATGTGATATGTCCCTTTACCATAGATCCTCAACTAACTTTATTTAAAGGATACACTGTATATCAGTAACTTAGCAGAGTTTATTTTTGTAATTGTGCACTTCAGTATTAAACATTTGGAAATACTGTAAGGCAGTGTTGGCGAACCTATGGCACAGGTGCCAAAGGTGGCACTTGAAGCCTGTTCTGTGGGCACCCGACATTGCCCCTTCACAGCCACCTGTATTCAGGTTAAATTGCTGCATTGGCAGTTTGCGAAAAATTAGTCGGTTCTGAATTGCAGTTTGGGCACTCGGTCTCTAAAAGTTTCGCCATCAATGCTGTAAGGCCTTTGTCAGGAGATGTGGTGGCATGGTCGGTGGTCAAAGAGCTGATGCTTGTAGCACAGTAGAGACATTCTTACAGTTGATGCACAGCTATGATACTTGATACTAACATCATGCAGAAGAGGGCTACAGTTCTGTTAAGGATAGGTGCAGATAATATAGGGCAGTGGTGGTGAACCTTCAGCACTCCAGATGTTTTGGGCCACAACACCCACAACCCTTTGTCATTGGCAATACAGTCTTGGAATTCTGGGAGTTGTAGTCCGAAACATCTGGTGTGCCGAAGGTTTGCCACGACTGATATAGGGTATCCTGCCTCAATATCCATATTATGGTAGACTCCTCTAAAGACTGTCTAAAGGAGCATGCCTAACTATCTGAGGATAGTTTATGGGTATGTTCTGGTCTTACACATCTCTCTGCACTCAGAAAATATGCTTGAACATGCTTATTGATTGATTGATTGATTGATAAAGAACAGAATAATAAGAACAACATGTTTTCCATGTTACTTTTCACCCCTCATAATGGATTTTTTTCTTTTTGCGTACTCTTTGTAGCTTTAATGTTACCTTTTAATGTTCTAAGATGCCTCTTCTAATTCTCTGTTCTTAACTTGAATATGTCTTACTTAAATGTTCTGGGCTGTACATTGTCCCTCATTGTTCTGAGTCACCTTGGATCCTTTTCCAATGAAAAAGGTGGGGCAAAAATATAAATAAATAAATAAATAAATAAATTGCATTTCTAGACTGCCCGATTTCCCAGCAGGGAGTCTGGGCGGCTCACACGAAAGCCAAATACATAGAAAACAATTAAGAACAAATGAATCAATAAACAGCCAGGACATAACACCAAACACACAATGGAATAAAAAGTCCGGCAAGAGGCAAAACTTAAGGGGGGGCAAGAAAGGTACAACAAAACAGGGCAACACAACATTACATTATCAATCGCCAAATGCTTCCCTAAAAAGCAAGGTCTTTAATGCTTTTTACAAGGCTGTTAAGGTGCATTTTGGAAGGTAACTTGTTCCACATTGCAGGACCAGCCACCGAGAAGGCCTAACCATAAAGACCCGCCCCCTCAGATATTCAGCCTAAATCTGGCTTCCTAAGCTTGAGCCCATTATTATATGTCCTGTACTCTGGGATTCTGAAGAAAGTGTCCTGGCCCTCTTCTGCAGGACTATCGTGCGTGCGTTTGAATAGTGCTAATATATCACCCCCTCAGTCTTCTCTTCTCAAGGCTTAACATTCCTGCTTCTTTTGGTTTTTCCTCAGGAGAGCTTGGTTTTCAGTCCCCTAATCATCTGTTGCCCTCCTCTGAACTTGTTCCACTATGGTGTCTAGAACTGGACACAGTACATTAGATGAGAACAGTGTTGAACAGAGGAGGACTAGTACCTCATAGGATGTGGAGATTACACTTCTGCTAAAGTATCCCCAAAAATCACTTTTTTTGCATCATCACCATGCTGTTGGCTCATATTGAGCTTTTCATTTAAAACAATTCCAAGATTCTTCTCACTCGCAATATTACAGAGCCAAGCACTGTATTTCCCATATCGAAACCATGCTTCCCCCACCACAGCAGCCTTGTGGTGCAGTGGTTAAATGCTTGAACTGCAGGTAAAACTGTGCTCACGACCTGGGGTTCAATCCCAGATAGCAGGCTTATGGTTGACTCAGCCTTCCATCCTTCCGAGGTCAGTAAAATGAGTACCCAACTTGCTGGGGGGGGGGCAATGTGTAGCCTCCATATTTTAGTTAAAAACTGTAAACCATACAGAGATTACTTGAAGTTTTATGGGGCAGTATAGAAGCAGAACACTTGACTAGTTGCAGAACTTTAGAGCTACACCTGTTAAATTTCATTCTGTTGCTTTCAGCCCAGTGCTCAAGCCTATCAAGATCTTTTTTAATTCTGTTCGTGTCTTTTTGAATTTTGATCTAGCAAACCTGTGCAATTCAGTCACATATGGATCATGGAAGAGACATTTTGCAGTGGGAGGACTTGCCTAGAGAGTACGGCTGCTTCAGGAAATTGAACGTTGTGTATTTCTATCCAACCTGAACTCCTTAGATTACTATATTTATGAATTTAAAATATTTGTATCCTGCCTTCCACCTTAGAAAGGACAGAAGATGGTCTTGCATTATTAGAATTCAACATTTTAAAATCTAAAAATGCAGTATTTTTCCATGTATAAGACTAAACTTTTGTCTAAAATTGTTATTCTAAAAACTGAGCGTCGTCTTTTACATGGAAAGTAAGCTGAGGAGGGAAACGCCCAATTGCGAAGCCATATTTTTGGTTTGGAAAAGTGGGGGTCATAGTATAGACATATTATAGGGGGGCATCTTATAGACAGAAAAATACGGTAATAAGTATACAAATAATAGAGAGAATGAAACAAATGCCACACTAAAAGACAGTAAACAAAAACAACACAAAACCACATTCAGACCAACAAGGTCGCACAACCCATTAATAAAGCCCTAAAACAGTCATTCACCGAGGCAAAGCTTGCCTGAAAAGAAAGGTCTTAGAAAGGACAGCAAAGAAGGGGCCAATCAGGCCTCCAGTGGTTGGGAATTCCAACATCTATGTGGATCAGGATATGGTGGTCACCTGAATTTTCAATTTCCCACATTCGTTGACTTCCCAGTCCTGTTGCCAGCAGACGAAATACACCCAAGTGCATTGAAACATGCAGTGTTTGTAGGGAAAGCATGTTGACAAACATTTTTTTATTTGAGTTGTTTGGCATCAGGGTGCTGCCTGACATCTTAGCGCAGTGGTGGTAAACCTTCAGTACTCCAGATGTTTGGGACGACAACTCCCACCGTCCTTTGTCATTGGCAAGCTACAGTTGGAATTCTGGGAGCTGTGCTCCCAAAGCATCTGGAGTGCCAAGGGTTCACCACCACTGTCTTAGGGGTGATCTCAGAGGATCACTGGTCTGCGGAACTCCCTGCCAGAAGAAGTGGTGACAGCTGTCAGCCTTGACAGCTTTAAGAAAGGATTAGACAAGTTCATATAGAACAAGGGTATCAATGGCTATCATGATGGATGACAAAGGACAACCTCCGGGTTGTAGAAATAAGCAGGACATCTCTCAATACCATTTGCAGGGAATCGTAAGCGGGTGAAGACATCTGCTTGAGAATACCCTGAAGCAAATGGTCAGCCACTGTGTGAGACGGAATGCTGGACTGGATAGGATGTGGCCTGTTCCAGCCTTCATAGGATGCTAGTAGAAAAATAAAAAAAGTTGCTGAGCTTTCGAGAGCAAGGCCTCTTTTTCAAAGCAGGTATAAAAGTCCAAGCATGGCAAGGGATGTAATTTGCTAGGAGAGAGTTCTTAAAATTTCACTTGGCAAGATGGATGCCAGGCTTCTTCTTGGAAGGCACAGAGCAGCATGGTCCAAAGGGGCTGGACTTTACAGGCCAATTCAAACAAAGAGCTGCATGGTATGGGCACCTCCCTCTTGCTTACAACCATCACCTCTCTATTGGCTCTTCAAAGCAAAACTCCTGGTTGGCCAGAGATGGGTTAGAAGCAGGAGGTTAATGCAATTATACATGCTCTCCACTAGGGGGTGGGGAAGAAAGATTTTTTTTTCGGGGGGGGGAGGCTAGAATTTTAAAAAAATGTCCCACTAGGTAGGTCCAATTAAGACCCAATTGAGGGGAAATTATAGCACAGTATCTAGTGTTAATGTCCGGTTGCTTGTTATTTTGATGGCTTTAACATGTTGTTATAGTTTTTAATAGATTGTTGCATGCCGTCCAGAGACCATTTGACAGTGGGGTGGCTAAAAAGATTCTGCAAATAAATAAATAAATAAATAAATAAATAAATAAATAAATAAATAAATAAATAAATAAATTTGCCGCATTCATTTGCAGACGTTTGTTCAAGGCTGGATACTTTGCCTACCTCTCCTTTCCTCACATTATCCTCACAGCAGCCCTGTGAGGCTGGTCAGGTGCAGCAGTGTGATTAGCAACAGACCACCTGGTGATTTTAACTGGTTAGCAAGGATTGCACTCTGAGTCATCACTTCCCAGCCCAACTGGAATGGGCACATCGAATCAACAGGAGTGGCACAGCTGTTGCCTTGAAAGTCCAATTCTCTCCTCAGGTCTACTCTAATTTAGACATTAATGAAACCTCACTTATCTCTCTGTGCTTCGCCCACTACTCCACCCTTCCCTGTGCACTTCCTTTACCGCATTTCCCTGTTTTTCACTCACTTGGAGCATCCTGGTGCCCCTCCAACTGCCAGCTCCCATCATCAACAGCATGCTGCCTATTGCTGATGGCAGTCCTAGTCCAAAAATACAGAGTTTGAGGAAAGTTCGTTCAGATTATAAGCGTACCACCCAGGCCTTTTCCATTGGACAAAACTCTTCCATGTTCAATGGAGCTGTCAGATCAGATAAATTGACACCTGAATGTAGCAACTTCATAGACCTCCAGGAAAGCACCAGAAGCTTGTGTTTGTCACAGCTGGTATTTATCTCAAAAAGGGTTAACTCCTGAATGAAACCAAACAGTGGGCAGTATAAAAGTCAAATAAATAAATAAATAAATAAATAAATAAATAAATAAATAAATAAATAATTGACAACCATCAAGATTCATCTGAATATCAAGGCATAAGTCTTTTCATTTTTGCAATAAATCCAGACAATGTCACTTTGTCTAATATTACAGGCTTTATTTATCTACATTACATTACAAAATATTCCAAAACAACAACAACAACAACAACAATGTAACATGTATTGTAAACTTGTAGTTGTGAAAACTATAGGCAGAAATGCTTAAAAATAAATGCCCATCTGAAAGTTTGCAGTTATTTGCAAACAAGAAATAATAAAATAAAACAAAACAAAAATTAAGCTGTAGGCAGAAATGAATTCATATTTAAATCACTAAGAAAGAGGAGGAGTGGAAGTAAGAGGCTTGAATCGTATAAAGAACATAGAGGCTGAAGCTACTGTTGCCTGTTGGACTACTAAGGGCCTTGTCAACTTGGTTTAGATATAATTACTGTATTATATTTGCCTTGCTAGGGCAAATTTACAAAACAAATCCATGAATTTCAGATAATTATATTGATATTTTATTTTAGCAGTTTGAGGATTCTCCTGTTCTATGGTACCCAACCTAGCTGAAGAAGAAATATGGGATTTTTGTCTGACTTTGGGACACTTGAACTTTGCAAAGTCTACATCTTCTGTATTGGTGCTGTTGGCAAGGCTTTGGCTGCACAAATTGTTGCATTTTGTTTTGCTGTTATAATTATTCATTCTGTTTGTTCTAGGGATGAAATAAGGAGACTTTGTGAAACTGTGTTTGCATGATTCATCGACAGAAAGCAAATAGGCCCAGAGAACTTAAAGGTGTTATATCCGTACCTACCCAGAATCTCTCTCTCCAGAGAACTAGAGGTGCATCAGTGTTGAGGTCCAAGAATAACGTTTCAACATTTTTTATTCCTGCACTATCTGCAGTTCCAAGGGATTTGTAACTTGAAATTTGGCATGTTGTTTAGGCATCTGCCTGTGGAGACAGAAGGGCGTTTATACACGACCCCTAAACTCCGGGGCAAATGGCTCCCAGCTCCGGAGTTTACAGGAAACTAAGTGCGACCATGCCCCCTTAGGGCGTCCCACTGCACTTTTCAGGTACCTGCTCTCGGGAGGTGAAAATTCCTTTATGTGCTGTAACGATAGTGAGTGCAGGGCTCTCCGCACTTCTGTGTGTTGTTTTTTTGGCTCCCGCCCCTTTAAGAGCTACTTAAGAGACTGGAATGTTGCCGCAGCAAGAGTGAGAGGCAGAACGGAGGTGAGCCACGTTCTTTTCTTCCTTTTTTTTTCTCTCCCTCCCCTCACGCAGACAGGAGCAAGGAAGTGCGGAGGGGTGGGGACACAGGAAGAGCGACAAGCCCCTAAGATCTCTGGTCCAAATTTAAGTGGCCAGCGGATCTTAGGGGTCATGTAAAAGCGCCCAGAGTTTGATTCTCCACCGTGCTTTCTTGATAGGGTCCGGACTTGATAATCCAGAGGTTCCTTTTCAGTTTTGTAGTTCTAAAATGATGATGATGATGATGATGATGATGATGATGATGAATGGCCACTATGCTGACAGTGTTATTGTTATGACTAAAGTTTTTCGAAACTTGGAGAATGAAAGGCCAGTGTAATAAACAATCTAGAACGCACAACCAAAATCTGGAAAATGAGAAATTGTAATTTTAAAGAGTGCATATAATAAAACCCGTATCCTTTGCTTACATTTGGTTATGTCATTTGCAAAACAAGTTCAAGTGACAGTACTGTCACTTCTTTATTTATTGCTATGATACAGTGACTTTGCTCAGCTGTATCCAGGTAATTTGGTTTTGAATAGTTATAGTAAACTATCATTCAGATGGCAGACCCCAATTTTAAAAGCACTTGCATTTTCAGGGATGCTTCTTCCATATTCCTCTTAATTATTTTAACATTCTATACCTACACAATTTCCAGCTCTGGCAGAGATTTCTTTCAAGTGAATGCGCTCAGAACAGTAGCAGTACACATCCCATTAAAAATGTGTTGGACATCTCTGCCAAAAAATAGTAATTACACAACATTAATTGGAATTATAATCCATTTATCAAGCCTCTTTCAAACTGACATGGATATTGTTGGGCTGGGGGGTTGGTTCAGCTTGGATCCTTAATCCTAAATTGTATTTCTTAGTGCAAGGGTGCCCAAACTTTTTGTAAGGAGGGCCAGATTTGGTGGCTGAGAATGTGTCAGGGGCCAATTGCTCCCCGACCCTGCCACCCCACTGCAAGCCCCACCCACTGACCCCTTGTAACCCCACCCACAGGAAGGAAGGCGGGGACCAAGGGAGGAAGGGAGGAAGGAAGGAAGGTGGGGACCAAGGGATGGAGGAAAGAAGGAAGGTGGGGACCAAAGGAAGCACAGGGAGCCGTGGCCACAGGTCGCCCCTTGGAAGAGGTGATCTGTGCAACCTTGCACCCCCCAAGCTCCCCAGCGGTGGCGACGGCTCGCCCGCCAGCCCACCCCAAAGCTCCTTGGTGGTGGCAGAGGCCCGCTGGCCTGCCCACCCCATACATTCCCCTGCGGTGCCAGTGGCGGTAGACTGCCCGTTCTCCCAGCCGCCCAAACTTCCCAGCGGTGCTGGTGGTGGCGGCCCGCCCTCCCCAGTCCCACAAGCTTCTGTTCACCGGCCGGCTGGCCCGCCCAGCCCCTCAAGCTTCCCGGCGGAGTCAGTGTTGGCAGAATATTTAAAAAAAAACACGGGGCAAAGGAGGGGGAGGGAGGGGCGGGCCAGCCAGCCACGGGCCACTCAGAATGGCCTGACGGGCCAGATTTGGCCCCCAGGCCGGACTTTAGGCAGGCCTGTCTTAGTGTAATCAGTGGTGTAATGGTAACTCTTTGTAATTGCAAGTGCACATTATGACACTCCAAACAGCCACTCCCCAGTTAGGGGAGTTAAAACACATAGGTTGCTGCATTGGTGCATATCAGTAACTGCAAAGGAGGGATTTGTAAAGTTAATATTTCTAGGTCAGGACATGCAACTATGGGCTGAAGTTACAGGGAAACAGATTTTGGTTGAATATCTGAAAAAAACTTCTTAATTGTTAGAGCAGTATGGCAATGAAACCAATTACTTCAAGAGGTGTGTGTGCTCCAACACTGGAGGCTTTCAAGATAAATTTAGACAATCACCCGGCAGGTATCCTTTCATTTGGATTCCTACCTTGTGCAGGAGGTTGGAATCATTTCACTTATAGGCTCCTTCCAACTTCACGATTCTCTGATTCTACAAAAATTACTAACTTAAGACCAGACCACCTGCAAATACTGTACCTTGCATTAATTACAAAACAGATCGCTTGAAACATGATACAGTTGCTGGGAAAAGCCATTTCTTTACTAACTACCTGGGTATGTGTGTACAACTAGGTTTATAGGAAAAAGAGGAGCCAGTGGGAGGTTGTAATAATACATCACTATACAGATTTTGGTGACCATAAATTCCTGTAGTTCTTTTTGATCAGAGGAGTTGACCACCAGGGTTCCCCATGTGACCCTTGGATCCCACCAACATCTCTTGAGACCTTCATCCCCCCTCAAATTGGACAATCCTGCCCTAGAAGACTTATTTGAATTTAGTTCCATAGCAACTTATTTTAGGTCTGGGAAACCAACCTTTAATCGAAACCAGAATTTCCGCATTTCCAATAAAAGGGATGTACAAGGTACACAGGGGTCCAGAGGATGGGAAATGGAAGTGGAGAAATAACTGGGGTTCTTCTAGTTGCCCACCACTCCTTTAAAAGGAAACATATCTGCAATGATGTAAATGATATACTGTCCATTAGCAAAGAGATCTTTGGCAAACAGGGAAGGGGCCACATTCATTATTGTTCTTACTCTACGTTTTCAGTTGGACACATTTTCAGATTATACAACATTCCTAGCAAGGTTTGAAATCTCAAAGGGCGTTTATGCACGACCCCTAAGCTCCGCGGCAAAGGGCTGCAAGCTCCGGACCTTAAAAATGTTTCCCCACCAGGTCCGGAGTTTGCAGACTATTAAGTGCGACCCCGCCCACCTAAGCGCGACCCAGCGCACTTTTCTTGTACCTGCTTGAAGAGGGTGAAAATTTTTGATGCGGAGAGTGCCTGAGCTCTTCTCGCTTCTTTTTGTTGTTTTTCTTTTGCCTCCGCCCCTTTAAGAGCAACCAGGAAGTAAGACCGGGGCTCGGAGAAAGCTTCCACGCACCGGAGGTAAGGCTTTCTTCTTTTGTCCCTGTTTAAGGCTTTTTTTCCCTCCCTCCCCTCACGCAGACAGAACAAGGAAGTGCGGAGCGGGTGGGGACGGAGGAACAGCAACGAACCCTCAAGATCTCTGGTCTGAATTTAAGGGACCAGCGGATCTGAGGGGTCGTGTAAAAAGGCCCAAAATAAGCACAAACAGTCTCCCCCACCTTTGGGAAACTGCAAATGGTGGCAATGGTGTCTCTCGTAGAAATGTGTTTATTTTTGCATTTTGCTTCTTCTTTATGGGTACCTCAGTCTTGCATCCTCACTGTTTTTCATCACACATCCCTAGGGAGGCATACACCCCACTTTGGTAAACAACAATCAGTGAGGAATAATGCTTTCTAACTTAGTGGTTTAGGTCTCTGTCTGTGAAGTCAGAGGTTGACAGTTCGATTCCCCACTGGCGCCTCTTTGCCATGGTCTGGATTTGTTGATCTTTTAGGCCACTTCCAACTTCATTATTTTGTGATTTTATGATTTGTAGCATCCCTTCCAACCCTGAAGTTCCAAGGGAAGATATAAGATTCAGGAGGGGCAAATTTCCTCATGCTGTAGTGGTTAAACTGCTGTATGGTGGCCGTAACTGTGTTCACGACCTGGGGTTCAATTCCAGGTAGCAGTCTCATGGTTGACTCAGCCTTCCATCCTTCTGAGGTTCGTAAAATGAGTTCCCAGCTCTCTGGGGGCAGGAGGCAATGTGTAGCCTGCATAAATAAATTGTAAATCGCCCAGAGAGTGTGTCAAGAGCTATGGAGAGGTATATAAGCAGAACACTTTGCTTTTTTTAAAAAAAAAAAATCCTGTACTGCTCAGGAATATCATTCTTCCTCCATCAAAGTTCAACTTCCTGTCATAGTAAAGGCAGCAGGTGTTACTTCCCCCTTGTACCTTGACTTCAACTTTCCTCTATGAGTCTGTGGAGGCAGCTAAGAAAAGGGTTAACTAGGGATCTCTCAAAAACCTATCATCAAGCTGTTGTTCTGCAAAGCATGTTGAAAAATTCAATTTTGTTGCTTTTTTTCCTTTAAAGAGGTCAATAAAGTAATAATAGTTATGTTTTATGCAGTGCTTTACCAAATCACCTCTTACGCCTGTCACTATACGACATGCAGACCCTTGGTACAAATTCAATAACAAACTAATTAGGCACAAATTGGATTTACAGCAGCAACTGGAACGGTCTGCATGAAAATTACTGTAACTGTTGGCTACTACCCAAAGAACCAAAAAAAGTAATAATAGACACCAAAAACTGAATAGAAAGGATGGCTATGTTTCCAACTCTCATACTACATAAATGACACACTGCTTCTGGAACTGAGTTGACCTTCAAAAACATTGCAGGGTCTGATATACAGGCAAGGAAATGTCCAGAGGGTAAGCAATGCTGGGCATTTGTCACGGTCCAGTAGACACTGCAACAGCACTGCCCCACTGCAGTTTGTACAGAACTTCCAAGAAAACCAAACATAGCCTAATGAAATTCTCAGTCTATAGGTCTTCTTCATTTTAGAGAACAGCCAGGGTGCTTGTGGGTACCGAAGGATATCAAATTCGCTTTAAGGGAGATCATAATGTATTACAAATTAATCAACATTTAGAATTTACCAAATTAAATTTCACTTGCTGAAATCCTGTTGCACTGCAAAGCAGAAGGCGTAACCTTTGGAGACAATTCCCTTCAAATATATGTACAACAATACCTTGGTTTATGAGCATAACTCGTTCCAGAAACATGCTTGTAAATCAAAACACTCTTATATCAAAGCAAATTTCCACATAAGAAATAATAGAAACTCAGATGATTCATTCTGCGGCATAGACCATGTAAGGTACACACAAAATGCCCAAACTCACAAATGAAGTTGGCTAGAAATCCACATCCACACCATGGTTTAGGTACATGGCTGATGAATTTGCTCTGCTAGGGACTAACAATGAGATTTTACTCTGTTTTTAATGTGAGAATAATAAAGTGCCATTTGTAGCCATATACACACTTGACTACCTGGCCCATGACTAGAAATGGTTTGAAAACAAAGAAAGGATGTTGAAAACAAATTAAATAAAAATATAAATAAAAATAAAACACATCCCTCATCTGTACTCCCCTCTTAAAAGCATTCTTGGTTGGTGCAAGGGAGACTTTTCTTATTCTCTCCTTCATCTGCTTTGCAAGCTGCCTGAGACGGAACATTCCAGATAATCACCCACAATCCAGCAGGGAGAGGGGGGAGAGAGCCACCATTGGCTCACTTGTAATCATGTGACCTGTTCCAGTAGTTACTTGTATTGCAAGACACTGGTTGTTGATCAAGGTAAAATTTAATCACTCTTAAACTAAGTTACTCTTAAACAAAGCTATAACTGTATTTAATTAATTTATGTACTCCCCATCTGGCTACAAGGCCTCTCTGGGCAGTTCACAACAGAGAAGACAGCAATAATAGCCATAAATAATATCTACATAAACATCACAGTACTATAAAAACAAGCAATAGACATATACTAATAATTAAAACTAGAATTTAAAAGATACAACATAAAGTTAAGGAAATCTCTATAGATGTAGTGTCAATTGCATACTGAGCTGCACAGCTATTGGTGAAAGTACAGTGGTACTTTGTACAAAGGAATTAATTCATTCCAAATGAAATTATGTTAAGCAAATTTTCCTTTATACAAATTCCCATAGGAATGCATTGAAAATGGAATAATCCAATTTTTATGTTGTACACAGATATAAGCCATAGGCAATTATGTTAAACAAATTTCCCCTATCTCCAGAATTTTTTACGTTGCACAGATTTTATGTTATACAAAGTGTTTGTTATACAAGGGTCCACAGTATTACAGTATTATCTTTCAATGACATGTTGTCAGGAGGAGACCCAGAGTTATCAGAATATCATTGTTTTCTTTTTAAAACTATACACAAGTAAAATGCACAAAGGGGAAAATGTGCACATTTTAAAGATGCACACAAAATGAATGAGAACAACATAAAATGCAAGTGTTAAGAATTCTTCAACAAGAAAAAAAACCTGTGCACGTTAGGAAAAAATGTGGACTAAAATAGACACACATTTCAATTGAAAGAAAAAAAGATGGAATAAGAAACTCATAATCCGATTATAGACAAGGTAAGAATGGTGGTGGTGTTCTGAGAAACCTGTTTTTAAAAAGGGGATATATTCATATCCTTAGACATGTCTCATACCCTGTAAATAGCCCAGTTCCTGTGCTGTGCAAGGTTTATTTATTATTTATTTATTTTTAAGTTTATATACCGCACTGATTTTTCCAAATGGAACTGTGGATGGTTTACATGTGTGTGTGTGTGTGTGTGTGTTGGTTGTGTATTTATTATTTCTATTATTACTATTCCCTCTTGCTGGGTACTTGTTGGTTTGTTGTTGTTCCATTGTGGTTTTTGTATTGGGTCCCCCCCCTTTCTTTAGATTATTATCATCATTATTATGTTGGGGTTGTTTGAGAAATTATTGTTGTTAACTGCCCAGAGTTCCTGTTTGAGGAAAATCAGATTGTAGTATATAAAAATAAAAATAAATAAATAATAATAAATAAATTAAATCTACCACAATTCCAAACATATGATACACAATAAAGAGAGGGGGAAAAGAACAGAGGAAAAGAGTCTGGCAAGAAGGTTAACAAGTACTAACAAAAATAAACAAATCACAAGGGGCACAAAACATTAGCAATCACAATAAGCTTCCTTGAACAACCAAGTTTTCAATAATTTTGGAAGGCTGTGAGGGATGGAGCCAGGAGCATCCCGGTGGGCAGTTTGTTCCACATGTACAAGACAACCACCAAGAAGGACCGATTGCAAGTCGCAACCATGGGCCTCCCTGGGGGTGGCCACCTGAAGCGAGAAGACCAATGAGGCTCTGGTGGGTCTGGCCAGCTCTGACCTTTGGGAGATACGCTCTGTCAGATATTCCAGTCCCAAGCCATGGAGGGTTTTGTACACCAAAATGAAGGTTTTCCCAGTTAAGACAGAAAAAGTCAAAATTGCTAGTGGATGTGTCCTTAGATTTTTTTTTCAGTCTATCTCATTATTTATAGTTTTCACTGTTTTTGTTACAATAGCAGTTTTGCAGAACTGTAATAGGTCTATTAATTCATAAAGGACAAATAAAACTCACATGTATGAGCAAATGACCAGAAAACAGCCGAGTTACATATCCTTGTCATCACACTCACTTGTTTGAGCCTACGTACATAAGGAATATTCTCAAATGCCATTTTTACCCAGGGACAGTCTGAGACAATAATGCTAAGAAGAGCTGAAGGTGGTAGGAAAACAGAAGCAGCTATGGTGAGGTGCTTTGTGTCCATAAAATAAACCCTGGGCCTTTGTCACATGACCTGAGCAGAGTCCTCTGTGGACAAAACCTGATACAGGTTATTTTATACATCCCTTACAATTGGAATCAATGTGGCAGCATGTAGAAAACAGGTTGACATGTAAAAATAACAACACTTTGTGGGTGGACAGCAGACACGGAACATTCCAGAACACCAAATGAATATACAACTCTCTCACACTGCTGTTTTCTTATCAGAGCTACCCCCGCAATACAACAAGCACCTGGGAAGAACCTTGGCAGCCATGTGAGAGCCAGAGAGGGGAGGGGGAAAGTCATTACAACTTTCTCCAGATGGACGCTGCCACCTGATTTTTTGATCCCAGGCCTCCGCAGTGGTTAATCCAGCCTTGAGTAGAGGAGGATTAACTTTCAATTTAAAAAAAAAATCTTGCATCGCAGAAAAGGGCAGCTTTCAGTCCTCAGCTGAAGAAGACAAGAGCTCAATAAGGCAGGCAAAATGAAGAGATTCATATAAATAAGATGCCCCCATCCTTTCAACTCTCCATGATCTCCCTATAATATTTTCCCTCTCCCTTTAAGAAACAGACAACGGGCAAGGAGAGGGGCTTGCTAGCCCATTTTACTCTTAAAAAATAGGTCACAATCATTGTTTGCTGGCCTCAATTTGAGGAAGATGGTTCTGAGGCCAACAAAGGCCATCTCTTACGTGGCTGGAATCAACATATAAACAAATCAACCTCTCTCCTCACTGCCACCAAATATAAGCCCAGTGTCATTCTTCCAGGCGGAAATGGTGGGAAATCCTGGGGTCCCTTTCTTCCTTTGTTTTAAAATCATAGCCTTTTGAAATATTTATTTCCCTTTTAATTACATGTGAATTAGCTAGGGGAGGCTGCAGGGAAGTCCTCTCACTGCCTTAAGCCTTCGGAGCAGTTTGTTAAATTCTAGCCTCAAATCCCTTGAGGGAATCGTAGATTCAAAGGAGCTTTTAATCATACTATAAGGAGGGTGAAGTAGTATGTAAGTAGGTCATAGTGAAAGCATTACGAGTGCATAGGTTATTTCTTTATTTAACAAGTAACAGAGCAGTGTGCTCCCTGGAACGTGTTTGCTTTCGCCATTTCAAAAATATGAAAAATAAAATAAAATAAAATGAGAGGCCCGCCTGGAAAAAAAAATGAGAAGCAGAGCAAGGCTCAAAGGCAAAAGGAAAACATCCCTCCTTCAAAGAACAGGCATATCTCCATTACAGAGATAATAATTCATGATTCCCAAGCTATCCAGAGAACTGCCCCCTCTCTCACTAACCTATCTAGCAATGCCGCAAGGTTTTTCAGAGGCCATGTTGCCCAGCTCTTCCTTGAGGCACAGCAAAGCAGTAAATTTGGGTGTTGTGAGAATGGAGCAAGATTGTGAGCTATTTATTTTGTTGTTCTGAAGAACCTCCATCAGTGATGAATGGAGCTGCATGTGGGATATGACTAACACAGATGACCCTGTATGGTAGGGAGGATCAATAGTTCTCCTGCTCTGAAACCCAAAACATCTTTGGCCAGCCCTGCCAGAAGCCTTTTCCCCAGATGTTACCATCTCTAAAATGTCAGCTTTACCAAAGATTTTCTTCTCTTTAAAGGGCGATCCAGACCAGGAAGCTGGATTTCATTTGGATATTAGGCAAAACTTCTTAACTGTTAGAGTAGTATGACAATGGAATCAATTATCTTGGGAGGAGGTGAGAGAAAAGAATCATAGATTCATAGAGACGGGAGGGGCTCGTAAGGCCATGGAGTCCAACCGTTTCTCATCTCCAATGTTGAGAAAACTGGGCAACTCTTTGTCAAATCTGCTTTGATTTGGATTCCTGTCTTGAGCAGAGGGTTAGACTCAATGGCCTTATGAACCTCTTCCGACTCAATTACTCTATGATTCTATGATCACAATGGCTGAGATCCTGCTCTACAGTTATGCAAATGTCATAATATTCAACGAGAATTGCTGTAAGTTAAGTTAAAAAAAAACACCTGTAACCATTATCTGTTGCATATTGAATCACATGACTCATTGTGCAAAATCTATGGAGATTTTTTTTTTAACTTACATCAGTTTCTGCCCAAAGGTTATGCTGTTTCCATAACTGCACAACAAGAATTCAACCAATGGAGGATAATGGGTGCCCATCTGCGCTTAGTACTTTGGTGGCAAACTGATCAGACATACATGACACCCAGTCACATTCTGGATGACATGTGTAACTGGCTGAAAAGTATTGCCTCTCTCTCTCTCTCCCTCTCTCATTCTGCCAATTACAGCAATTATTTCTGCATGTGTAGCTTTGCATATAAATTAGATGTGCAGATTTATATGCAGAGCTTTCTTCTTTTTATATTACATACTTCCTGGTTGTGGTTGTTTTTTTGTGGGATGGAAATGATGCATAAATGGCAACACTTGGTAGGACCAGGAAACCTCCCCCTTTTTGTTCTTCCCCACTTTCAAATTTTGGCAAATTTGGATAGATTCCGATTTAAAAACAAACAAACAAACTCAGACAGAATTCCCCCTTATTACTAGGACTTGGAAGTGGTCACACCAGTAAAGGAAGACTTTTGGGGTGGCATTCAAGGTATGGAATTCCCTAAAATTAGCACTAGGTGATTTTTTCCTGCTCCCTATCACCTTTAAATAGGCCTTCATGGTGGAGAAGATCTTTTAAAAAGTATCTGATGTTGCTTACTTACTTAATTTATTTATTTATTAACCGCCCAATTTTCCCAAAGGAACTCAGGGCGGTGTACAACATGTTGCAAGAACAACTTGCTCAAACATCCAACACCATACAACAACAAATCAAATGCAATAATATAAAATAATAATTAATGTAAAAGTGTAATAAAAAACCCAAATGTCATAATAAAATAAAAATATGCAAGCTGCGTCAGCAGCCAAACTACAGAACAAACACCAGCAAGACAAGTCAAGAATCAGCAAACTGATGAGCTACA
>JAHTLZ010003526.1:2571847-2588666 GCA_023846285.1 Phrynocephalus versicolor | reverse complement strand
GTATGTATGTATGTATGTATGTATGTATGTATGTATGTATGTATGTAAGGCTCCGAAACTGTTGACTGCAAAGTTGGCAGCTCGGCGGTTTGAATCCCGGGTGCCACACAGCGGAGCGAGCTCCCGCTGATAACCCCATCTTTTGACAATCTAGCAGTTTGCAAGCATGTAAATGCAAGTAGATAAATAGGTACCACCGTAAAAAGTGGGAAGGTAAAACTGTGTTTCCTTGCAGCCATGCTGGCCATGTGGCCATTGACTTGCACAACACTGGATCTTCAGCTTGAATACGGAGATGAGCATGGCCCCTAGAGTCAGACATGACTAGCACGCATGTGCGGGGGGAACCTTTTGCCTTTTACCTAGGTAGGTAGGTAGGTAGGTAGGTAGGTAGGTAGGCAGGCAGGCAGGTAGGTAGGTAGGTAGGTAGGTAGGCAGGCAGGCAGGCAGGCAGAAATGTGTGTGTGTGTGTGTAAGAGAGAGAGAGAGAGAGAGAGAGAGAGAGAGAGAGAGAGAGAGAGAGAGATAGAGAGAGAGAGAGAGAGAGAGAGAGAGAGAGAGAGAGAGAGAGAGAGAGAGAGAGATGTTGGAAATGGGAGCTGACAACCCTGTTTTTAAATGCTAACATCACCTGCAAGGGATTCATTTCACACACCTGTATATCCCACCATGCTGCTTTTAGAAGACAGGTTGTGCTCTGATCTTTTGTCCTTTGCTTCCCATGCTGCTGAATGGTTGGCTTTTTGCATTCACATACATGGATGCACTCAACTAAGAGCTTCCTTTATACAAGGTACCACTGTATGTTTAAATATTTGAAAGGATGTCACATTGAAGAAGGGACTGGTTTGTTTTCCATGGCTTCAGAGACTAGGACGCGGGGCAATGGTTTCAAAGTACAGGAAAAGAGATTCCATTTGAACATTAGGAAGGACTTCATGACAGTTAGAGCTGTTCGGCAGTGGAATATGCTGCCACAAAGGAGGGCAGTGGAGTCTCTTTCTTTAGAGGTTTTTAAGCAGAGGCTGGATGGCCATCTGTCGGAAGTACTGTGATGGGGTTCCTGCATGGCAGGGGGTTGGACTGGATGGCCCTTGAGGTCTCTTTCAACTCTATGATTCTATGATTCGAAACAAGATGCTGGCCCTCCAAAGATCCTGCAGAAAGAACTAAGTATTGTAGCATGACAACAAAAATAAATCTACTTTGATATCCTTTTAACAAGGCATCTCAAATAAGATCGGTATTTGCCAGGACAGGTACAAAAGTCAGGTTACTGCCCCTGGTTCATAGGGCTGCTTGGTTTTTATGGCACATAAATGTCTGCCTGCCCTAAGTACAACAATTTACTGAAGAAGAATCAAGAGATATGTTTTATCTGCCTTATTTTTAAGGCCGCCTTTCTCCTGATAAGGGGACTCAGGATGGCTCACAGCTGATGTATGAAAAAGAACAGAAAGGCACAGTGAGGTATACATTAAAAACAATTATACTACTATATAAAACAATTAAAATACATTGAATAATTAAAAGAGATAAACCATTAAAAGCCATCTTAACTAAAACATGGCATTCAGGGACTCAGTGAAGACTCTTAAAAGGTTGCCTGAAAAAACTATGTATATGCACCTCTGAATGACACTTGAGCCCTCACCATAAATAAGGCTGAAAGCTATAGTTTTAAGGAAGGGGAAACAATAAAGCCATTCTAATCATTCATAAGAATTATCTTGCTTTAGATCTAAAAAGACCTAATGGCTTTGCTGCAGTTCCCTAACGGTGACTCGCTCTTATTATTGTCTTTTAAAGGAGTTACGCAACACTCTCATTAAAATTAAATGTGGGCTGAAAAGCTGCAGACAAGCTTTTCGGCTGGAGACAGCAAGCGAGTTTCTGCATTGCTCCGCAGCAGAAAGGGAGAACATTTTGGAAGTTCTTAAGAAAGGGCACAAAGCTTGACATTTGAACCAAAAATCCATGGGCTTTTCAGGAAGGCAGTGGCTAAAATAAAAATTTAAAAGGCACTGGTTTCTTTATTCATTAAACCGTGCTGTGAAATAACTTCTAACATATAGTTTTTTTACCCAATAGCAGTAACCATGCTAAGTTCTGTTAAAAATTTAAGTTGACGGGTAATATCAGTGTTGAATGTATAACATATGTATTGTATGGGGGGGGGTTGTGTATGGCTGTTGTTTTTCTTAAATCGTCGTTTTTATGTATTGGGTATGAATGCTGTCAGGTGAAAGAGTGTGGGGCTGTGTGTGTATGTTTGGTTTTATGTCAGTTTTAAAATTACAAGTGATGTTCTGCGTGTGAATGTAGGAGTATGTGTATGGATGTTTTGTTCTTAAATGGTAGATTTTATGTCTCGGATTTTTATACTGGGGTGTGTGAATGAGCTGACTGGATGGCATTTTTAATCTCGTATTTATACAATAACAATAAATTCCATTCCATATGGCAACTGTGTGTGTGCGTTGTGTCGTTACAGTCGTGACCGCCTCTTCGTGACTCCATGTCCATGGAGTTTTCTTGGCAGGAATACTGGAGTGGCTTGCCAGTTCCTACTCCAGGTGCCTACAGCACCTGGTATTCCCTGATGGTCTCCCATCCAAGTACTAACCAGGGCTGACCCTGCTTAGCTTCCAAAATCAGGAGAGATTGGATGTTGTTAGGGCATCTAGGCAGCTTCCATATGGCAACTAGAGATAGGCATTTCATGATTCAGCACTACCTCTGTCCAGGCCACTCACCAGATCTGGGTGTGCTGCCAGGCTCTTCTTCTGCAGTGGCATACCAATCCAGGCAGGTGCCCAGCAGCCTTCCCAGCCAACCCAGGCAGCTGAATGAAGGTGCATGAAATACAAAGTGCCCATCTCTAATGGCAACCCTAGTAGGGGTTTTGAGGTACGCGAGACATTCAGTGAATGGTTTGCTACCAACTTCCACAATCAAGCAGGGATTGGAAGTCAGATCATGTCTGTCTAAACCCAACCCTCCATTAAACTGGCTCTTGAAGGGTTCACACCATAAACCAGGGATGTTGGGAAGTATTTGGATCCAAGTCCAAACCCAAGTCTGTGGTGTGCTGCGTTGTTACAGTTGTGACCGACACTTCGTGACTTCATATCCATGGAGTTTTCTTGGCAGGAATACTGGAGTGGTTTGCCATTTCCTACTGCAGGCACCTACAGCACCTGGTATCCTATGGTGGTCATCCATCCAATTATTAACCAGGGCCAACCCTGCTTAGCTTCTGAAATCAGTTGAGATCAGATGGGGCATCTAGACAGCTCCAAGTCTTTGGTACCCAGTCTCAAGTCCCAAGATTCTGAGTCCCTATTAAAATGAGCTCTTTTCACCATAAAAAGTTGGGGGGGGGCGGAAATGGGGTGCATGACCTCCAAGTAGTGAGTTGAGGAAAATAAGACATTGCGGCTTAAATCTGACTTGAGAGCAAATCCCACAACTCAAGTCCCCATCCTTGGCATAAACTGTGAACTCTACGATCAGCACAAAGGAGGGATCGTGAACATTAGTATGAAAGATAATCTACTATATACTACAAATACAGAATGAGTCCCTGTACTGTATTAAATCAGAATGCAATGGAAAGTGATAAAGAGAAAGACAGGACAGAAAGGATTCCTAATCCAAAAGACAAATTAAAATTAATTGAAAGTTCTGGACCAGCAGTGTGAACTAACGGAACATAGCCTAGGTTAAGCTTGCCAGTTCTTAGGACTGTCACAGATGTGCATTGTCACTTTACAAGCACTTAGTACCTGTTAAATTTTCTCTTTTATTTACTCTTGCCCGCTTTACGAGGCGTAGGTTTAACAATGGGCAGAGAAATAGCCTAATAGAAATACCTTGTGCACGCCATCATAACTGTGGGATTGTATATTTTGCATCCAGTGGAGTGCTGCTCAGACAACCTCCTCTGCTTTGAGAATCACAAAGGTGTTTGGATGAGCAGCGAAATGATTCAATCTCTCAAGAAAAGAAGTCCAGTTGCCATGACTCAACTTGCAGATAGACTCACCTGGAGGACTGAGAATCTTCACAGACATAACCTCTGCTTTGTGTTTAAAAAGGTCAACTAAGGAGCCCCAATCTAAATTAACATACACTGCTGATTTACAAAGGTTTTTGGGTGGAGAAAATATGCCTCCCTGTATGTTTCTAGCTTGCAAATCCCCTCAGTCGTGACCACAGAATTGTACTAGAAATCACAGTATCATGGGACTGCAGAGCCATATAGTCCACCAATTTTTGATCTAGGGTAGGGTCAGGGAACATGACAGCTTGTGGGTCACATAAGCCCAGGAATTTGATTCCTCGGGAACTGAAATGTACCTCCAAGCACCCTCTCAAAATAATAATATTGTTATAATATCTGAAAATATGTTCTTCCCTAGAACATTCTATTGGAAGTTTATTGATGAATGTTTTCATCCTTATACAATATCATGCATATATATCCTTGCATAGAAATATTCTTATATATACATTATATTTTTACACAGTATCCTGGTTAGTTAGTTGGTTAGTTAGTTAGTTAGTTAGTTAGTTAGTTAGTTAGTTAGTTAGTTAGTTAGTTAGTTAGTTAGATAGATAGATAGATAGATAGATAAAGAGATAGATAGATAGATAGATAGATCCATGTCTTACATATTTTGCATATTGATACAAACCCATTGTTCAAGTCTCTGAACTAGGTGGATAACTCAGTGGGTTGGAATGGCTGGTTGAGCTGGATCTGAAAGTCTAAGTATCCATTGTGGTTCCTGAGAAAGCCAAAATCATATGACTAACGGGATCACTTGCCCTGACACCCACATGGCCTTGGGAAAGCTGTACGGTACCAGAGCACCACCACTTGTAAACGACATCTGAGGATTTTATATCTAGAAAACTTGGGAGCAGTCACCCATTAGTCATAATCAACTTGATGGCATGTTGTTATAATAAACCTCCCCATTTAAAATATGATCTTAGGACACTGTCCTTGTAAAAAAAGAATAGCAGTTATTCAGACAGAAGCTTGCTTGCTTGCTTATTTATTTATTTATTTATTTATTTATTTATTTATTTATTTATTTATTTATTACACTTATATACCACACCATCTAGCAACAAGGCCAATCTGGGCGGTGTACAGATAATTCATCAAACAAAACAAGAACAGTGTACAATATAAAAACCCAGCTAATAAACTAAACATAACTAAATCAACAATAAAATCATAAAAATCACTCAAAGAACTAAGGAAGAGCTAAAACAAAAAGGGCAGATTAGAGATCAGCAAATCGGGAAAGAATGATTGATAAGCAGGGAAAGCCTTTCTAAATAGCCAAGTATTGAGATGTTTTTTGAAGATTAACAGTGTAGGGGGCAGACAAATCTCAGCAGGGAGCTGAAGGGACACCACAGAGGAAGCCCAGTTCCTTGTTACTTATTTCCAGGTTTCCTTTGGGTGGGCACCCCCCAAGTGACCTGCTTGAGAAGATTGAGTGTTATGGGCAATATTCTGTGGTAGAAGCCATTCTGACAGATAGCAAGGTCCAAACCATTTTAGGGCTTTGTATGTCAGCATAAACCTGTGCTTACATCCTTCCTATTGAAACCAACAGGATTTCACAGCACTCAAACTTTAGTTGGATTGTAAACCTTGCCAAGAGATCTTTAGTCCTGGTTGGTTTCCCCTTTCTTCCCCTTCCTCTTTAATCCCACTCACTTCAAATTAATCATCATAAACAGTTCCATTAACCATAATGACCACAAGTTGTTTAGCATATTATACTGCAATAATGTAACCAAGTTTATTGTTTAATTTCAGTTATTACGGGAAGAGTGTAAAAACGTGCCACTATATAAAAAATCCAACCATTAAAATCCAATTTTCTGCCCAAGCACTTAGTGGTTAAAAATCACCACCAACAAGAGATTACGGCCACATAGTTGAAGAGACTACAAAACAGTCCACAAGCTTCCTAAGGAAGTGTGGAGTCTGTCTTTTTAAGCTATTGTAGCAGTCTTCCCAAATTCCTTTTTGCTTTCTTCAAACTGAGAAAACAAGACTGAGGAGTGATATGAAAATCCTTTTTGAAATACTTGAAGGTGTCATACAGAATAGGGGGGAGGATCTGCTCTTTCTCACCCCAGAGAGCAGGACATGTAACAATGATGGGCTCAAGCTACTGAAAGCTAGATTTAGGCTGAACATAAAGAAAGACTCTGTAAATATTAGAGCACTATAACAATGTAAGCAGTGACTTCAGGAGGTGATGAGTACTCCAGTGCTGGAGGCATTCAAGTGGAAATTGGACAACCTGTCAACTCTGCTTTAATTTGGATTCCTGCACTGATCAGGGGGGTTGGACCTGATGGCCTTATCAGCCCTTCCAGCTCCATGATACCATGATACTGTGATTCTGTTATTCTGTGATTCTATTATTCTATTAAAAATCACTGAATTTGAGAAGAATACTTTCCCTCACCAGAAAATGCCCAAAGCACTTATGATTGCTAAAAAAATATATTAATCACGATAATAAAACTAGTAGTCAAAACTGTCATTGAGGGGTGTACATCTCAACTTAGTTCTTTCTAAATCTATAACAGTTCGACATGGGTGATTTGTTTTGGAAGGGGGTTGGTTCCAAAACGAAACATGTCCACACAGCTGGCGTTCGGAACACAGTCCCACCCCCTGGAACAAAGTCAACTACTGTCTTACCTTGCTTTACTTTGTGCGGGGCAAAAATCCAACCAGGAAGCAGCCTCCAATCTTTCCATCTCCCTGGCGCTAGCCAATCAGGAGCTGTGCAAGGACCTGCATCATCCCACCACCCCCCTTCCTGATTGGCCAGTGTCAGGGAGAGGGAAAGATGAGGCATCGGAGGCTGCTTCCTGATTGGAATTGTGCCCAATGCGAGGTAAAGCAAGGTAAGACAGTGGTTGATTTTGTTCTGGAGGGTGGGACTGTGTTCTAAATGCCAGCCCATGTCTAATAACAGTCTGTCTTCATTTGCCCATGCAGTGTGTTCTAGGCCAGGAACAAAACTCTGTTGAGTTTCATCCACACTTTTACATCTAGTAATGACTATCTCTATGCTAATGTGGAACAGTGGGCAAGAAGGAGCTACTTCCGGCTGGAGTGCCATCTGCCCCCCCCCCAAAGATGATCACACCCTATGGTGGGAGTTGCACAGGGAGAGAGAAGAAAGGGGACAAATGCAGGCGAAGTTAGAAAAGGACAAGGAAGGAAGGGGAAACAGGGGGAGGAGGAGAAGTCAGGGATTGGTGATAAGGAAAAGGCAGGAAAGAAAAAGAACAGGTGACCATGGTGGGACAAGGCTATACACTTGTTGTTCAGTTGTTAAGGCATGACCGATGCTTCATGACCCCATGGACCAGAACACGCCAGGCCCTCCTGTCTTCCATTGCCTCCTGGAGATTGGTCAAATCCATGTTGGCCACATCAATAACACCATCCAGCCGTCTAATTCTCTGCTGTCCCCTTTTCCTTTTCCATTGCCTCCATTTCCCCCCTTCTATTTGCCAGGAGTGATTTTAGGGAGTACATGGTAGTTGTATTTATTTTTATTTGTTAGATTTTATACTGCCCATCTGGGAGTGAGGTCACTCTGGGCGGCTTACAACAATTAACACAATCAAACAATTAATTCAATAAAACCATAAAATAGCAACGCAATAAAATAAAAATAAAAATAAAAATAAAAATAATATAAAAGTGACATAAAACAATATATTATTATTGGCAGGGTAATCAGCTTAAAAAAATCAAGATTTAATGGGTAAACACTGAATTCGCATTATATTTGAGGGAATGTCTGCTTAAATAACCAAGTTTTAATAGTTTTTTAAAGGCAGCCAAAGAGGAGGCCAGGCAGATGTCTGGTGGAAGGTTATTCCACAGGCGAGAAGCAACAGCAGAAAGGGCCCTATTTCTTGTTTTTTTTCCTTTCGGGCCTGTCATGGTGTTAGCTGCCTCAAATAACCATGGATTATTGCAAACCTTTTTTTGTCTTTTGCCATGGATTAATGAAACATCAGGTCTCCCCTGAGCTCAATCTACACTTTTGGGGTTTTGGAGAAGAAATGTTTTTGGAACAGTTTGCCCCAGGTTTCAAATATACCTGGTTACTTCTTTTTTTAAAAATTTTGCCCTGTTCTCTTCAATGGGCTTTGTATGCTTCTGGAGCTGTTTCAGTTCATGCCATGCAGTCTGTTCCTTTGGCTGTACAACACTAACTGGAGGCAGCCTTCCAAAGTCAAAGGACGGATGTATTCCAAGCCCTGCTTTTAGAACTCCTTTAAGATCCAGTGTCAAGTAGAGATAGAAAAGATGCTTGCTAAATTCCTCATTCTCTTCAAATCTGCCTTGACATGATGAGACACTTTAACAAGGTGTTTTAAATTCCCACAAGATTCTTCCTCTCTAGTCATGAAAGAGCTCATTCTCCTTTTCCAGCACCTTCAAAGTTTCCGTAATTTGTGCAAAATATCTTAACCGTTGTTCCTCTGTGAAAAGTTAATGTACAGACAGGAAGGGCTGGTGCTTGTAAAGAAAGATACAAGCAACCCATTCAGTGCTTCACATACTTACCGAAAGCAGCAGCGGCCTGCTTTGGTCAATTGATAAACTGCACTCTTTGCAAATTATGCAATTTTGTCTACAAATTGGCATTTGTTCCGCAAATTACCATTCCTAGTATGAGAACTCCATTGAGAGAGGAAGGATATTCTTTGCTGCCTTCATCACTGAGGAACAACAGTGAATTTCCTCATCCTAGCAGTCAAGGATAAGAGAAGTAAACTCAGTATTGGTTCTTGTTAGGTGAGAAAAAAACACTACATAAACTTGCACCTGATGAAGGTGCTGGAAAAGGAGAATGAGCTCTTTCATTTGACTTTTGACTAGAGAGGAAGAATCTTGTGGGAATTTAAAACACCTTGCTAAAGTGTCTCATCATTTTAACACAGTCACCCTTTAGCATACACATTCGTTTTCTTCAACAAGAAAAAGTGTACAAAAAGTGTACATCAGAAAATTTGCATCCTCAGATACATCTACAAATAGTATATACAGTACCTGTAACTATGGCCCCCAAGATATCTGTAGACTAAAATTCCCAGAAACCTTCACCACTTACTGTGCTGGCCAGGATTTCTGGGAATTGTAGTCCAAAAACATGTGTGGCTCCAAGGTTGGGAACCACTGGTAACAATGCATTGTCGTTTGGGGAACTTTTCCCCACAAGAATATGCAAGTTTACCCACATCTGTGTACAAAAGTAGAGATGTTGTGAGTCAAGTCCCCTAAATACATTCAAAGGTATTGCAAACTTTAAAATAAAAAGACCTTCACAAGCTGGTGTACAAACAGGATGGAGCAAACAGAAAGCAAAGAACAGAGAGAAAACAAAATGGAAGAGTTTTCTATCCCTGATCCAGATGAACGCAACACATGTGCTCTGTTGATAAGTGTTCTCTAGCCCATACTGTCTGCCTTCTTCCCTTGTGGCGCAGTGGTTAAATGCCTGTACTGCAGGTAAAACTGTGCTCACGACCTGGGTTCAATCCCCGGTAGCAGGCTCAAGGTTCACTCAGCCTTCCATCCTTCGGAGGTCGGTAAAATGAATACCCAGCTTGCTGGGGGGGGGCAATGTGTAGCCTGCACTCTGTAATTAAAATTGTAAACAGCCTAGAGACTACTTGTAGTAGTATGGGGCGGTATATAAGCAGAACACTTTGCTTTGAAGTTAAATACAGAATCATGGCTAGGTCCATAATGTTTGGTTTAAATTGCCTTTGGCCATTTGGTAGCACAATGGGAGAGGAATTTCTTGTTTACGTATTTATTGCTTTAAAATGCTATGTTTTCCCTGTTGATGGCATTGAAAGCATCGTCTGAATGGTTGCCAGGCAGATACTCACCCAGGCACTTGCTGTTCAGCCACTCAAAAAGGCCATGTGGTGCGTCATACACCTTCATGGCTTCTGACCTGTTCTCCCTCTCCACGGCTTCCACCATTAGACAGGGTGAGGTGGGCTGTTCAGAAGCAGGTGTTTAAAAGCAGGGTGCAGACAAGGGTGGTGAGTTGCTGCTTGTCATAGCTGTTTGGGGCACACTACCGGCCCCGCACCACCTAAATTGCTGTTATTTTTTTGTTGTAGCGGAAGCTATCCTTCTATTACTGCAACAGAAAAGCAAAGGGACAAATAGTGCTGGGGAGGGGGGCAGACAGGAATGCAAACAGTTGGCACAGGACAATAGGATGTTTTCCTAATCTCCCTACGTTAATGTACAGTGGTACCTTGCATAACGGAATTAATTTGTTCCAAATGAAATTATGTTAAGCAATTTTTCCTTTATACAAATTTCCCATAGGAATGCATTGAAAATGGAGTCATTCCTAATCGCGACCATTTTTATGTTGTATGGATTCGCCCCATAGGAGATTCTGTTAAGCAAATTTCCCCTATCTCCAGAATTTTTTATGTTGTACAGATTTTATGTTATACAAACCGTTTGTTATAGAAGGGTCCACTGTATGATCATCTTAGAACAGCAGAGTTGGAGGGACCCTATGAGTGCAGGCACTATCCAGGAGGCACAGTGTGGAAGGAACTCCCAACCTTTGATTTATATGTACCATTTGTAATGCAATAAAATCCCCCTCACCTCTGTGTATCCGTTTTTCAAACATGCAATTTTTTCTGGACTTTTTTGAGGAGGGTGGGAGGGTTTACACGCTGCTTTGATCCGTTTCTCCAACTGGCTATTAGCTTATATAGGCTTCCGGTGTGCAAGTTCCATATTGCAATTTCCCACTTCCGCTTTTGAAAAATAAATATTTTGCTGGATATATCCGCAGCAGCTGCCTGGCCATGCGTGGGAGTTCTGGAAAGCAAAGCGTTCCCCACAATGTCCCGCCTGGGAAGCAAACGGTGTCTAATAAATATAGGCGATGATTATTTGTAAAGCTCCACCACCACTTGCAAAGCTGGGAGGAGGTTGGATTGACACTGTGAGTGGAAACTTCTCTGGAGCTTAAGTCTGATGCTTGTCTTTACTCTAAAAGCATTGCTGATGCTGGTGGCGCTGAATTCCTGAACTTAATAATGGATACCGAGCAGAAAAAAAAGGGAATGACTGAGAAAAGAAGGGGAGGGAAAACACCAAGGAAAAGAAAGGCATAACAACCAAGAATCATTCAATGCTCAAGATCTGACACTCGGCTGGCATTAAGGAAGGGAAATGCCAATTTCCCTTTCCTCTGCCATCTTCTGTGAACCTCCGTGACTCATCACTCTCCTCAGCGGCCAATCCTTCGGCAAGTTGAGCCAAAACCGGCCACCCTGCCAGCATCTCCTGCTGCCCTGATAATCCATTTCATTCCAGACAGGGTGACATCCTCTCTCCTGCCAGCTGCCATTTCCAGTTGCCTTTTATACAGCTGACATAATGTGTCAATGTGTTGGAGGCCGTAAAACAGTCACTGGAAAGCAATCGCAAAGATAAATAGCAACCGGCGTTTGATCATCTCTAACGATATTAGAGCACCAGAAATGGCACTTCTTTGCAAGAGGATGGCACAGATTTAACAGCCTGAGCTCAAATAAAGCCTGGGGGAAGTCTTTTGCTCTACCCCCCTTCACCGATAAGCACGTCAGAACACAAAGAGACAAAGCAGCAAATCCCACCCATGTCTCATCTCAGCAGACACTTGCATTTCGAGACCTGGTGGTATTAATATATAAAAGAAATGTGGTCTCCAAATCCTGTGAGGTACACGTTCCTCTCTATTTGGCACTGGTTAGGCTTCATGTTGAGTTCTGTGTCCAATTCCTGACACTACATTTCAAGAAAGATAGGGATGGGCACCTAATGAAAAACGGCATGCTGTTTCATCATTCTGTAAGCTCATGAAACCTTAAGAAATGAAACGAAATAGCAAACAGTGTGTCATCAAGAAATGGAACAAAACACCATTTTTTGTTTCGGAAATGAAACAATTCGTCCTAGCCTCTTGATCCAGCCATCTTGAGAACAAGAGGTTTGTTTTAAAACTGATTGATCTGTTTTCCTTCCTTCCTGTACCTCAGTTGTTGAGATAGCTTATTTCCAATCTTGATCTGCCTGCAGCTAGCCCGGAACTGAGCTCTTCCCTTCACTGGCTGTGTCTGCAAGTTGACTTAAACTGATTGTTTTTCTTTCCTGATTAAATAGGACTGTGAAGTTATTTTTAAAATAGTTTCCTTCCTTCCCTTGCCTGACGCCGATCAGCTGTTGAGCTTATCTCTCTGATCTCTCCATGCAGCAGCCAGCCATTAGGTTTCTAGCTCCTTTACAGAGGATTCTTTGCTTGAAAGCAAATTGATTGGAAGGTTTGAGGGTCTTTTAGGGCAGTAGGCTCCCTGTTAAATAAAAAAAGGAAAGCTTCCCATTATTTATAGCCTTTTGAAGCATTTCATTTCATTTTGTTTCATGATGAAAATTATTTTTTTAAAAATCCATTACTAACAAAATGAAATGAAGACTGAAACAAAATGAAACACGATATTTCCGTTCTGTGGCCATCTCTAATACTGAAAAATTGGAACAAGTTCCGAGGAGGGGCAACAAGGATTTATTTATTTCTATTGCCCTTCTCCCCAAAAGGAATCAAGGTGGCTAATGCGGGGAGATGATTAGGGACTGGAAACCGAGTGTTATGAGAAAAGACTAGAAGAAATGGGCAATCTTAGCCTTGAGAAAAAGAGAGGAGGGGAGATATGAGTGCACTTTTCAAATACAGCACTTGAAAGGTAGTTCCACAAAGGACAGGCAGCAGCTGCTCTCGATCAACCCCAGAGTAAGGGACATGAAACAATGGGCTCAAGTTACATGAAGTCAGATTTTGATTGGATATTAAGAAAAACTTCCTAACCACCTTGAAGGTATCTTTTGATTTAGATTCCTGCCTTGAGCAGGGCCCTTCCAATTTCTTAATTCTATGATTCAATGACTCTTATCTCCTAAATGTGGCCAGTACCTATAAAGTTTGTGGGAACCAAAGGTTTCTGCCCATATTCGAATCGGGACTGCCATTTGGAACTGCTGGATAGCTTAGTGATTTAGGTCCCTGGCTGCAGAGCCTGATACTGGGAGTTCAATTCCTCGCTTGTGCTTCCATGAGATGGCCTGGACAGGGGTGTAGCTTGGGGAGGTCAAAGGGGGTGGGGTGCCCCAGGCACAGCAATTAGGGGGGTGCCAAACTGCCTACCAACCCCCCTGCTGCTGCCCCCTCACCTGCCATCCAGATTATATTTTGCAATTGGGGGGGGGCGTAAAAACTGACTGTTGCCCCGGGCTCTGTAAGCCCTAGCTATGCCTCTGGGGCTGGACTTGATGCTTCATAGGGTCCCTACTAGCTCTGTGGTTAAGAAGCTATTCTTCTTTTTAAAACATGTTTGGGTACCACACTCTTTTCTAGAAGACTCCACTCTTCACTCCCCCACTAGATGCTTGAAGTTCTGTGGCCAATATGCACGTCTAGTCACACTAAATGTGAAACCGCCTCCTCCTCTTAAAAGTTTTCTGTCTATAGTTAACTAATTGGTGATTTATATTATATTTCTGTAAGTCTTGGGTTGTTCTCAGGCCCACTGGTGCCTCCTTCTTGAAAACAGGTGGGGACCATTTTGGCTCCTGAAGATCTCTAGAATGCCATATTATTATACAGGATTATTAAAGCACATTTTCTCAGAATATTCTTTCCCCTCCCTCTCTGGTTTGCAAAACACTGCTGTAACAATATTAGTGCAGATGAAGGCTTATCTCACTGAACTAAGAGATAAGTCTTCCCTGAAATCATTAAAGTGGTTTTAGGCATGTCACTCTTACCCTCCATCACCCTGTCTGGAATATGGGTAATAATAACACAGAAAAATTAAACTGGATAATATATGAGAGCAGCTTTGAATATATAACATTTCTATTCAAACGTTACAGATGTTGATACAGCAGCTATTAATGTTATGATTCACAAGTACATTGCACTTTGACTTTTGTTTTATTACCATGCATTTAAATTTAGTTTAAACATACTTATTACCTCAAACATGTTACAAAAAGCCCTAAAGTTAACCTACAACAAAATAGAAGCTCTCTGGCTACAGACTTGAAATATGTCTAACAACAGGCCAGTAGCATTAAAATATACCATACAATGGTACCTTGTATAAAGGAATTAATTCTTTTCAAATGAAATTCTGTTCAACAAATTTTCCTTTGTACAATTTTCCCATAGGAATGCATTGAAAATGGATCAGTCCCTAATTGTGACCATTTTTCTGTTGTACGGATTTGCCCTATAGGCGATTCTGTTAAGCGATTTCTCCCTATCTCCAGAATTTTTTCCTTTAAGTTATTTTCTGTTAAACAAACCACTAGTTGTATAAGGGTCAACTGTACAGTATATGGATACTAAAAACTGCATTCAATTTCCCCCCCAATAGAAGAGTCCAAGGGGAGCTCCGATCCCCACTCTGTTGGGGGAGGGGCGTGTTTGCCTCCCCAGCCCCGGTTTGGGCACGCTATCTTCGCGCCCATCCGGGTACTTCTGCCTGGGAACCGGAGCCTATAAGAGGGCTCCCATCCCTCGCCGCCATTATTGCCGGTGGCGAGACTTTTGGCCCCGCCCTCCCCCCTATGGTTGGAGAATGAGAATAGCTGGTCGCTTTTGGGGGCCGGATGGGAATTTTTGGTGGTTACTCTGATTGGCCGTGAGTAGCCATGTGTTTTCGCCCATCCCATTCTCTTCACCGCAGGGATGGGTTCCCTTTTCCTTGGCCACTAACTTGGCGGATAGTGCAGCTGGTAACCGTATTCAAGTTGAGCGCTAATTTGCCGCCATTACGGCGCTTCACAGCCCTCGTACTCAGTCTATCCACATTGGCTATGTCAGCAGACAAATTAAGCTAAATATGACTGGAGGCCTCCCGAGGGCTGTGATGAGCTCCAGATTTGACTTGTATTACCCACTTGAATACAGAGCTTCTTGGCTGTGGAATTTCATCCCACCCTGTTACCAGCTTGCACTATGGCGTCAGGTCCTCTTCAGTGATCCTGACTTTACCAGTTAAGAAGTTGAAGAGTTATAAATCAAGTTGTGGCCCGTTTGTACCAAATCAGAAGTTGTCTCGCTTCTTTATTTCGGGGCTTGGGGGGGCAAAGCCTCATGGTGAAATGGTTAAATTGCAGTACTCCAATCAAGACTCTGCTTATGACCGGAGTTCAATCCCAGTGGTATCCTGCTCAAGGTTGACTCTGCATTCCATCCTTCTGAGGTTGTTAAATTGATCAAACATCTCACTGGGAGTAGGGGGCAATGCATAGCTGGCATAACTAAATCATAAACTACCCAGAGAGTGCTCAAAGCACTACAGAGTGATATCTAGGCAGTATGCTTTGTTTCTAGCAGCAGAAACATATAAGTAATGCTTAAGGGCAGTAAATAAAATTAACCAAATTTGATGAGGGAAGTGAGGCAAAACAAATGCTTACAGAAAGTGGCATTTCTATAACTGTGATTCAGGAAGCCCGCACAGGTGGTGCAAGGTATACAAGCTTTAGCATTTGCTGCCTCGAACCACTTATTGGAAGAAAGGCGGCCTATAAATAAGATGAATAAATAAATAAATTAATTTTGTTGCAACTACCACACAATTTGAGCAATTCCACACAAAGAAAGAAGCTGTACTTTTAAGTGAGCCCACCTAATCCAGACCTTTCAGAGGAATATAGTGAGCAGGATCCCAGCAATTCGTCTTTAGATTTTGTGACACAGTTCTGAGCTCCAAAAAAATATAAACAAACAATAATGCATCCCGAATGGGATCTTTCATACGAAATGTGTTTGCGAACACAAATTCGACAAGGAGAATGCACAGAGGTTAAATGTGGGTTCTTGCATTTTTAAAAAAACAAATCAGAAAATACAGTTAAGAACACAGTAATGACTGAACACAGGCCAAGCCAGCGTGGAATGAAAATAGTCAGATTCAGGCATCACTAGGAAAACATTGACACCCCCGTCCCTGCCCCCATCCCACCACCCCTATCTTTCAAGGAAGGTAAAAGGTAAAGGTAAATGTCCCCCCCCCCCGCACATGTATGCTAGTCATGCCCAATTCTAGGGGTGGTGCTCATCTCCATATTCAAGCCGAAAGAGCCAGTGTTGTGCAAGTCGATGGCTACGTGGCCGGCATGGCTGCAAAGAAACACTGTTTTACCTTCCCGCTTTTTATGGAGGGTACCTGTTTATCTACTTGCATTTGCATGCTTTTGAACTGCTAGGATGGCAGGAGCTGGGGTTATCAGCGGGACATCGCTCCGTTGTGTGGCACCCGGGATTTGAACCACCGAGCTGCTGACTTTGCAGCTGACAGTTTTTGGAGCCTTAGTCCACTGAGGCACCATGCCCCTCTTCAAGGAAGACTTCCCTTTTAAAGAGCAGGTCATTCAGAAAGCAGATCAAAAACAAAACCTCTCCATTTATAGTACCCTCCTTGCCTACAAGCTTCATCAGCTTAGGTGTTTCCAAGGCTGTAACGCAATGAACTTTCCATCAGTCTCATCGTCAGCTAATTAGCCCTCCTGATTACAGTAATTACTATTGATTCACTCCTGGATGACTTCTTAAGTAGCCAAGTGCATGTTACCCTCGAAAGTAAAGACTCACATACGAATATTAATTCAGACACCTCCTTTGGTTTTGTCCCCTCTCCGCAAACACACACA
>JAHTLZ010003526.1:2548889-2570026 GCA_023846285.1 Phrynocephalus versicolor | reverse complement strand
ATAAATAAATAAATAAATAAATAAATAAATAAATAAATAAATAAATAAATAAATAAATTCCCCATTATTTCCTTGAAAAACAATTCCACATCATAAGGAAAGGTAATGTGTAAGTTAGGGAGGAAAATCCTAAAAAAATATCTCCCAAAGGAACTGTTGGCCTTATAAATAGGGGAGGTGAGTAAATGTTAGTCACTAGTGGAGATGTAAAAATTCTGGAAATGTTGAAGCTATGGAAAAAAGCTTTGTAAAAATGGAAAAATTGGGGTGGGGGAGCAGTTTTTCTCCAAAGATTTTCTGGAAATTTTATATCCCTAGTCTCTATACAGTGTTACATGTTGTTCCGTTATTTTGCAGAAGGAATTGACATGGGTATGTTGCTTGTTTCTTGTTGGCTTGTTTCTGAACCAAGAATTCTATTGTAAAATTTGAAAATGTTGTTGGAACACTGAAGGCTATGTCCTCTTCAACCCTAACACCAGTGCAGGAGGGGCTGAGCACATCAGCTCACAATGCACACTGCAAATAATGGATTCCTTCATTCAGACATCCCCACACAAACCTGAAATGGCTGAGATCCTGTTGCTTTGCATAGTAAGTCACAACCGGAGTGGCTCCAGTGAATCTCTTGGGTGAGTCAACTCCTTTGATTCAACGGGCTTCCTTTGATTGCTCTCACTAACTGGATCTCATCCATAGACATACTTGGAGCAACAGGTTGAGTGAAACCTTGGGAAAAGGAGTTTTTAGGGCTAACTCCCAACTGATCTAGAGACATGGCATGATGGAACCTGTTGAATAGCAACTGCCATTAATCCCTGCTCATCTGACAGTCTACTTCAGTTAGGGCTAACAGTGCGATACACTCCTAGACCACCACTTCCTGAATCTTCCCCACCATCATGGTAATCCCCACTCAAAAAAGTAGGTTTGAATGTACTGACATATCTTCCATGCAGAGGGAGCTGGAGAGCTGGTCTCACTGGGAACCATTTAGAAAAACGCACTGGACTGAAGTGGTTTGAATGGGGAATGGAGGAGCCATAGCCAAACATCTTAACTAGCTGTCAATGGGCTTTTGTTGAGGAACAATGATACCTACTGGTTAGATCAAACAGATACGCAACAGCTCCACTTGCTTCATAATTAGGACTAAAGCAGGCCTGTACAAAAGGTAGACCGTGGGCTACCGGTAGCCTGCAAAGGGTTCGAAAGTAGCCCACCGGCCATCAATAACAAAAGTGAGGGGATAAGTTCTCCACCCCTCCCTCCCCCATCCCAATGACCACCACTGCCCCATCAAAGGTCTGGGTCTGCTAGCCCACTGTCTCAGCTGAGCAGGGCAGTTCAAGGGCCATGGCGCATTGAAATCTGTTCCATCCAGAACAGATCAATTGGTTTTCAATGCATTCCTATGGGAAACCGCTGCTCTACTTACAATTTTTTTTAACTTATGAGCATGTGCTCAGAACAGATAAAGTTCGTAAGTAGAGGTGTTAGTGTAGTAGCCCTCAGGCACTTTTGGCCATAAATAAGTAGACCTCAGCCTGTTCAAAGTTGAACAGCCCTGGACTAAAGAATACGTTGAAGCACCCACACATACTGTATAAAGCAAAGTGGCTCTCTCTGTTCAACTCAAAAGTGCATGGTAACCAAAGCCAGCCATGCTCCTTGGAAAAAAAATCCTTCAAGTTCCCCTTTCAATGGTTAACTGCAAAAACAGTTTTGTTAAGCTTTTTTAGTCCTGCATTCTTCTGCCCACCTCCGACAACCATGGAGACTTTACAACACTTCAGAAACATGAAACAACATCAAATAAGTGAACACAGAAAGCCATTGTCTGTGAAGATTCTCTGTCATCCAGGTGTGATCTCCTTTTCTTGTGGGATCAAAACTTTTCACCGCTATTGGTTCTATCTAGCTTAGCATTATCTATTTCTGACTGACAGCCTAGAATCTTCAAGGTTGCTCAGGTAAACTGCTCTTGCACATAAAAGTTCCACTTGAACAGAAATAGAGGTTATCTTTGTTTCGTTTGTATCATCAATTTTAAATACAGTGGAACCTTGACTTACATACTGCTTGACTTGCATCATATTTGACTTGCAGCAAGAAGGGGCCTGTTTGACTTGAGTCGCAGGCTTTGACTTACATCTCGGAGCCCCGGCGCAAGGCACTGGAACCAGGCGGCAGCCACAACCCAGCATCGTGGCTGCCGCCTCCAAACTGATCCTGCCTTCTTCCCCTCCTTGGCAGCGGCGGCTTCGGCGAGGCCAGCTCAGAGCACCTGGAGCTCGTCCTCGGCCTCACCGAAGCCGCCGCTGCTGCCGGAGGAGAAAGAAGGGCCGGGAGCTTGGGGCTGGCCTCGCTGGTTAGACAGTCGGCTCAGTCTTGTAAAAAATCTGGCTGCAGAAGTCTGGTCCACAATGGAAGCATTTTAGTTGGGGGACTCTAATGGTAAGCATAGAGTTGTTCAGAACTTGGAACGTCAGGTTAAAAAACAGTAAAACTTAAATGTTAGACATTGTTGCTATGAACATTAAAAGTGGAGGCATATAACTTGTGGACTATAATTCCACTGCCTCCTCCTCTCTTTGAAGAGACATTTCATTTACATTCCCAGAAGGAATCTCCTGTCCCAGTCGAATTTGTGTTAAATTGCTGTTTTGGGGGGTCTTTTTCATCATCTGGAACGGATTAATCCGCTTTCCCATTACTTTCTATGGGAAACATTCATTTGACTTAAGTCATGTTTGACCTAAGTCGAGACCACTGGAACGGATTAATGACGTAAGTCAAGGTTCCACTGTATAATAATCCACCTCATTTTGCAACCGTCCACCAGAAGAGAATTCCAAAAGTAAACAAAGGATTGTGTGAACAAGAACCTGCCCTTTTTTGTTAGTCATGGGTCTCCTTGACCTGCCCTTTTTTGTTAGTCATGGGTCTCCGGCGACTCCTTTTAATCTGTTTTAGGCCCAGGCATTATGGGAAAGAGAAAGGCCACTGTGTTTCCTTTTTCCTCACTCAGGTGAAGAATGACTTTCTCTCCACAAAGAAACTGGAGGTGGTAGCATTGGGTATCCGCGAGACTTCTGCCTATGCATCACTGGGATGAATAGGCAGCGCCCACACAACTGAGGACGGAAATAGGAAACATTCAGGTGAGCTTATCCTCATTAATCTCATCAACATATACACACGGGCTTGTCCAGAATAACACAATTACCATTGAAAGCAGTTGAGAGATCTGATTAAATTCTGATTTAAGACCCACATTTGTAACCTGTGCTTGATGTCCCTCATCGATTATTACCCGAGTGATCAATTAATGGCTCCCCTGCAAGACAAAACTATCTGCTGAAACGTAAAAACATACCACACAGAGAGGTCTTTCTTCTTTGAGAACAAAAGAGACAGAGAACTTCCGTGCCTTCACAAACTAGTTCAGGGTCACATGTGCAGCAATTTGTTTCGGTAGGAAAATATTCAAACATCGTTTTCTTTTTAAAAAGCAGTCAAAGAACCAATACTCTGCAAGTCTGATATAATTATGACAACATTGAAGAAAATAAGAAACTATGCCTTGATGAAGTAAGATGTACAAACAGTGGAATTGTGAGAGTTAACCCTAAAGTGTATGGACAGAGGATTTTGGAGACCAACATTTAAAGGTTGACCGTAAATCAGAGGTGACAACAAAATCTAAACCCTATAAACATGAGCCATGTATTTTTCCTAGTCTGAATTACTTTGCATGTGTGTGTTGTGTACACACACAAATACACACGCACACGCACATACCCACACACCCTGGAAATTCAGCCCAAATTCTCCTACAAATTTTAAGAAAGATGCAGCAGCACTGCTAATTGCAGCTAGATTCTACTGGCAATTCAAACAACACATCAACCTTAGCATGATTTGCCTGGGGGAAGCTGTTCTCTATTAAATTATGTCAGCATATAACCTGAGCTGAGCTATTTACATTTATTCTGCTCAAAGGAGAACAGTGTGTGTGTGTGTGTGTGTGATAAAGCTAAAGAAAACATAGCTAAACATTAAAGAAGACTGGCTAAGGAGCCCATGACATATCAGAACTTTGCAATGCTTGTCCAAACTCAAGTTATATTAAATTATTCTAAAGTACTACTAACAGAAAGGCAGTTGTTGGGGACCAAAGGGTACATATCTACTCAATGTAAATGATTATCTTGCCATCAAACAAGGGTATATGAGATTTAGCAATGGCATTTAAGAACTGCCATACGTATATGTACTTATATGACTCTTCCAAAACCATTCTTGACTCCCACAAACTAGTGCTAGAAGAAACTCAGTTCAAACACAGAATAATGAAACCAGAAACATAAACAACCTTTTGCAAGGATTTTAACTTGCAGGTAAAGATGCCAATAAACTACACACACACACACACACACACATGCCTTCTAGTAGATGTTGGCACAGTTGACTTTTCCCAATTTGGAATTCTCAATCTAAGCAGTTATTCCATGGACAAAAAAGAGCCCCGCCCACTCTTTTTTGCAGATATACCACAAGGCAGCCAGACTTTGAAGTGCATACAAATTAGATTTATGTTTGCAAGGCTGGATTTTCTGCAGGGTTCTTGGAAACCAGAGGATGATGGAAATGGAAAGATCTCCAGCTTTATGACCAAAATGGAAGACGAAACCCAATGAACTCAACAGAAGTTCCTTCTGAGCAGATCTGTATAGGTATGTTGTGGGATCTTTCTTCATAGGTATTTCAAAAAGGGGAATACTTACTATATGCCATATTTTTAGAGATCATCTACTGACACTTACACCCTAAATATCATGACATACAAAATCATGAGAATTTTTATTCCCAAAATTCAAATCCTGTGCTCTATTTCATGTTGTGATGTTTTTATGCACTTTTAGACTGTAACCTTGAATGCTGGTCCATGACCATAATAATCATTCATTCATTCCTTCATTCCCAAAACTTAAATAGAAGCAGCTGAGAAAGTTGAAAAGACCCCCAAATAAGACAATCAGAGGAGGTAGGCTATCATTGTAACCTTTTTTTTTTAAGTGAAACTTTCAGGTATACCATACTGATGCATCTCTCAATTTGTTGTGGCTAGTAAAGTAACAATACACATGAAACAATTAACAGTGTAGATTTTTGTTTTAGGAATACAGTTCATTTCCTAGCCTGTACAGAAGTGACAACAGGAAATCAAAAGGAGTAGGAACTTAAAATGACATACCCCCCTCCCCAAGGATAACAGCAAATAAACACAAAGCTACCACAGCCCCAGATGTACATTAAGCTAGCTTGACAGCTCTATTGTTCTGTTCTCCTATTGTTGCTCAAAACGATGTATTCATACATTCAGCAGACTGTTAGGAAATATACAAAAGGCGACAATTCAGTCATCTATTTATTTCCCACAGAATCAGGGTGCTGGTTAGAGCAGAAGTCTAACACTCTCTGTTGTCTTCCTTCCCCCCTTCCTGCTTAGCTCTGAAAAAATATTCTCTTTCATGGTTTGCTCTTCAATCCACCTCAGCATGTTAAAAATTCATTTATCTATGTAGTATGTGTTTCCTCCCGTTGGGCCAATTTACTCTTTCCTTTCCAACAACACCAAGTGGTCAAAGAGAGTTGGGGGGGGACCTGAAACGATCATTTATATAACACAAGTCCAAATTAAAGTGTTATTTAGGGCACTGCCTCTAACATGGAGCCTCCTTTAGCTCTTTTCCCATGCTTATTTCATGTCCAGCGCATAATAACGAAGGAAGCAATATGAAAGCCATCGTGAACCAGCTTCAAGGTATGAAGGGTTCTCTCTCTCTCTCTCTCTCTTACTTCGTGTTTGGCTTTCCTGTTTCAGACGGTGCAGAACTGGAGCTTAGCGCTTGGTAAACGCCGCAGACAACAAAAGCAAATTCCCTATTATCTCAAAATCATCGCTCCTCTTCCCCGCCCCCGCCCCCCCGTCCCCAAATCAGGCCAAAAATTAGGGCGGGGGCGAAGAGTACTTGATATCAAGTACATCTCTGAGTTGCAAGGGGGCCCTAGCAACTGGGAAAGCACCCCTTTAAAACAAAGGAAGCATCCACCTACCTTAAAAGAAGCTCTTCATTTCTCATAGTAACAGCGGATTTGGGACAGCGCATGCTTTCTGCACCGATCTTTGCAACAAAGGCTGGTTCAGAAGTGCGCTCAAACATCAATGCCACAGTAGCTACTCACTAATGGCTACTCTCTCTCTGTCTCTCTCTCTCTCTCTCTTGCCAGACGCTGAGTGGCGGCACAAGGAGGCCCCTGCAGATTCAATGAACAGACCTAATCCTCACTGACAAGTTATGTTGTCTGGGCATATTTTACATTAATGCACTAGACTGCCTATAGGGGTCTTGTTTGTGTTCACTCTTCCTTGCTTGGTGTTAGGTTCTTCTTCTAATTACTATTAAGGAGGGGGGGGGGAGAAGAGAGAAGATGTGCCATACCATTCAGAGGATTGAGAGAGTGTCTGTGTCTGTGTCAGACTTGCCTAAGAAATCAGCTCAGTGCTGGATCTCTTCCCTGTCCTGTTTCATTTGCATGGAACTGGAGGCTGTGCTCTTGTTTTGGATTCTCAGCATTTTCCTCATGCACTCATGATGACTGAGTGGAGTCATGTGAAGAAACCACCCGGATGAAGAAAATGCAATCAAGTTCTTTTGAGTTAAACGGATCTGTTGAAGTTTAAGGCTGTTTTCTCTTTGGCTGGTTTTACGTGGCAGTTTTTCCTGCATGAAGAATGTCACCTAAGCTTCAGGCAGGAGACTTTTAGGTGCTAGATCGCAAGCAAATAAGAAAAAAAGTACTTTTTCACCCAGAGGGTCATTGGTCTGTCTGGAACTCCCTGCCAGAAGAAGTGGTGACAGCTGTCAGCCTTGATGGACAAGTTCATAACAAGGGTATATCAATGGCTATCATTATGGATGGCTAAGGACAACCTCTGGGTTGGAGAGATAGGCAGGATATCTCTCAAGGCCATTTGCAGAGAATCCTAAGCAGCTGAAGACATCTGCTTGGGAATACCCTGAAGCAAATGGTGAGCCACTGTGTGAGACAGAATGCTGGACTGGGTGGCCTGTGGCCTGTTCCAGCAGGGCTGTTCTTATGTTCTTATGAGACATAGTTCCAGACAATCTGACTTGCCATGAGTAGCATAGCTTCTTATACTAACTGCAAAAGTAGCATTGGACACTATCTTCTCAGCTGAGTTGAACCCCAAACTCTTAATTTCTTTTCACCTATAGCTCTGAAACATTCTTCCAGGTCATTCCCAGCCTCTTTTTAAATACCATATCTCCAGGGGTATAAAAAATACAGGCTAAATTCTCCATTCTTCTCCATTAAGGTTGTCACAACTTGTGATGATGCTTTGATGAAGATGTTTCAAGCCCTGCAAGAATTCTTTCTTCCAGAGGGGAATGAGAAAGAGAGAGCTGTGGTTCCTCATCGGCAGCTCCGTAATTTGCAGAATCTGGACCTGCACAAAGTTGTACATCCACAACAAAGAGCTCATTGCTCAAAAATGCACAAACAGCAACATGACAAACACACGTGCACGGCAGGAAAACAGCTCCACATTCTTACAATAAATGCGGATTACAGTGAACCCTTGTATAACAAAGTTTGTATAACACAAAATCTGTACAACATAAAAAATTCTGGAGGGGAAATTTGCTTAACAGAATCGCCTATGGGGCGAATCCGTACAACATAAAATGGTCGCGATTAGGGATTACTCCGTTTTCAATGCGTTCCTATGGGAAATTTGTATGAAGGAAAATTTGCTTAACAGAATTTCATTTGGAATGAATTAATTCCTTTATACAAGGTACGACTGTACATGAAAATGCTCATCTGAGTGCATTTCTAGATGTAAATACCATGTTTTCAGGATGCAAACACAGAAGATGAGCACATTTTCAGGACATGCAAAGAGGTCATAGTCAAGGCAACACAGGAAGACATTTTTAATAAACACAGTATGCTAAAAATAGATGCTAAAGGCTTTTAGCACAATCTGGCTAAAATTCTGTTGCTCGGTTACATCTCAAGTAGGGCCATTGAATCAATGGCGCTAGGAACAATTTGCCTCACCAAATCCTCACTCTTCCAATAGGTGCTAGGCCAGTGGTCCCCAACCTTCCTAATGCTGCAACCCTTTAATAGATTTCCTCATGTTGTGGTGACCCCTTGCCCTGCTTGGAAGAGGCTGCAAGCCCCCTTTGGCAGGCCACTGCCACAGGTGCCATAGAGAACCCTCAGCCAATCGCTGATGGCATCTAAACTTGTCCTATGGGGACATCTGAACTTTGCAGGTATTCTCATTCCACACCTGTTGGACATTAATTAGCTTCACAGCTACTTTCCATAGTCAAGTATGACATGTGCACTGCTGAAGAGGAAGTAAGTGGAAGAGACATAAAACCAGCCTAGGAGAAATCTTATGAACAAGGATGTTCACCAACCACAAGATTTGATCTGGAGCCTGGTTTTGGGATCCAGAAGACAGCAAGTTAGACTAAGTCTATTTTTGGGTAATACCATCCTTGACTTGAGATCAACATTCCATCAAAGCTGTAGGGCTATGGTGCTGTCGTGCAGTGCTGTATTAATGCTATGTACCTGCAATTAAGTTTGATGCCTGTCATGGCTGGAAATTCGTACGTACGAGGGATGGTTTCAGCTCAGTGATGGCACACTGCTTGGGATCAGATCAGAATCTCACTTTCAAATGTTGTTGCCCCCATGAACCCAGTCAATGGCATATCAGACTGGCACGGTGGTGGTTGCCCCAGGTACAAAATGGGCACCCCACTCAGTGTGTTCCCACAGCTGTTCCTCACACTTCTCTTCCCCTTCCTGGAAGTCCAACCCCAGGGGTGCACTGGGCCCCCCAGCAGCAGTGCCAGACTGAGTGGCTGAACAAACACTTCCTGATGCCACTTATCCCACCACACACACCCATGCACCATTACAGAGCGGGCCCGTGACCTTCACCCCACAATACTTGCCTTGCCCTGGATACTGGCAACCCATGCTACACCTCTAAATCCAGTAGTTTCAATTTATACTACAGCATGACCGCCTTAGCTGCTGACTCACTAACGGCAGATTCAGTTATCCGCAGTTGGTGGTCAATGGGGGAGGATGGCAGGGAGGGGGAAAATTAAAAATAAATGTTGCCACCATTGATGCCCACTGCCCTCCTCCTCCTCGCCGCCACCACCACCACTGCCATGGGCCATTCAAGCAATCTCTGGAGGGGTGCGGTGGGAACTTTGAATTTTCCATTCAGGTCTCAATCTGCTGTCTGGGACCTGTGGGGGAGAAAATCCCCACCTCACCCCTTCAGACAGTGCCAGGCTGGTGACAGGTGTTTCCCCCTACTGCTGGGCCTAGCGCTCTCTGGAGGGGTGAGGTATGGACTTTGAATCTGCTGCTCAGGTCCTGATCCACTCCCCAGGACCTGAGCAGGAGGGTGCCTGGCTAGCTGTGTTTCAACCCCCCCCCCAACACTGCAGGGTCAGGCACTCTCTGGAGGGGTGAGGTGGGGTGCTGGATCAGAAGTTTGAACAGGAAGTTCAAAACTTCCAATCCAACACCTGGGACCCAACCCGTAAAGTCAAAGGTCAGTTGGCCAGGTGGGTGAGTCCCCATTCCACCACTCCGGAGAGTGCCTGACTAGCCTGCAGTGGCGGTGGTGAGGAGGAGGACGGCAGGCATCAAGGCAATACGTTTTGTATTCAATTTTCTCTCCTTGGTGCTTCCACTACTGCTGCCGCCACTGCGGCGGAAAGGACAAATAAAGTACAGTGGTACCTCGGATAACGATTGCCCCGGATAATGAATTTTTCGGATAATGACTGCAAATTTCCGGTATAGGACTGCCTCTGATAATGAATTTCCCCTATGGGCTGCCTCGGATAATGAATCACAATTTCTAGGTATAGGTCTGCCTTGGGTAACGAATTTTCTCTATGGGCTGCCTTGGATAACGAATTTTCCTATGGGCTGCCTTGGATAATGAATTTTCTCTATGGACTGCCTTGGATAACGAATTTCCAGCATGCATCAGTAAAAAAGAGTTATCCTGGATGGCACTGTATCTGTACCTTTAAAGTGCACTTTATAAAGAGTTTTGAGCAAAACAACAGGTGTATGTGCCTTTTTCCTAGGCTCCAGAACGGATTAAACGGTTTCCCATTAATTCCTATGGGAAACTGCATTTTGGATAATGACGTGTTTCGGATAACGACTAACCTCGGAGAACGAATTACCGTCGTTATCCGAGGTACCACTGTATTTTTCTTTCTTTTTCTCCTTGCCACAGCTGAGTGGCAAGAAGAAAGGGGAAAAAACTTTATTTCCTCCTTGCCATTTGGGGATGTCGGTAGTGAAAGCTTTCATCCCGGCACTCTTTCACCCCTTCTGCCAGCATTGTCATCAGATGATAGTGTTTGTTCTTATCCGTGGGTTTCACTATGCATGGGGGATCCCGAAACCAATCTCCTGTGGATACAGCGGTCGTACATTATTGAATACTTGGGGTTAGCAACTATTTCAACAAAAACTTTTCCTGCTGTGGGTCTCCCTTTTTCTTTCTCTCCTCCTTTTCGCCTTCTTAAATTTGTTCTCTGAGCTGTTCATCTCCCCTCCAGGCTTAAAACCAGGGTACTTCAAGAACCAGATGCAGGGGAGTGGTATCAGGAGACAGAGATCTAGTCTCGTGCGCTCCCAGACACATCTGGTGGGGCCACTGTGAAATACAGGAAGCTGGACTAGATGGGCCTTTGGTCTGACCCAGGATGGCTCTTCTTAAAGGCTAATGCATGCAGGGAGCCAGGAAATGATGGCTTGCTGGGGAAGTGTCTTCTATCAAGTGTTTCCTCCATTTCCAGTTCTGTCTTTTGAGTGGCTTGCAATCAAACTCCTATTTATATTTGCACTTGCCTTCTATTCTTGTTATTTTTAACCTTCAGTTTTGCTGTGATCTGCCTGAAGATCAAATTGGGGGTAGGGCCATGTGGAACACAGGTTTTACATCCAAATAAACAATTTCTGAGGGAGGAAGCCATGTCAGTCTGAGGCAACAAAAGCAACCCAGAATATTACACCTCCTTTCAAGACAGCAAGAGAAAGAGTTTAGGGCCTGTTTCTGTGGGGACAGCCTAGAGCATGGCAGTAGGGCCATGTTTTGGACCACAACTCCCAGAATTCCAAGCCTGTGTTGCTAATGACAAAGGACTGTGGGTGTTGTCCAAAAAATCTGGAGTGCTGAAGGTTCGCCACCACTGGCCCAGAGGGAGGAAATGAATGGGGGAATGTGCCCATCCCTAATCAAAATTATCACCCAACTAATGGCTATCTACCTGGCTGGGCAGTTCAGTAGTTTAGGCATCTGACTGCTGCACCATGGGTAGAAAGTTTGACCATTTATTTATTTATTATACTTTTACACCTCCCATCTGGCAGCAATGCCAATCTTCACTATTCCTCCTGCAAGTAGAGCCACCTTGGCTAAAATCTGGCTGATTGGCTGCAAGTCAGAACTCTCTGCTTCAGTTCAAAAGAGTCCATTAGAGTTCAATGGATCAGGCTGGGATCCTTTCCACTCTGACAAATATCTTTGATAGAAAATATACCACCACCACCACCACCACCACCACCACCACTGCAAACAGAGAGCCTTTTCACATGACCCCTAAGATCCGCTGACCACTTAAATTCGGACCAGAGATCTTAGGGGTTTGTCGCTGTTCCTGCGTTCCCACCCCCTCCGTACTCCTGGCTGCTGGCTGCGTGAGGGGAGGGAGAAAAAAAGGAAGAAAAGAATGCCGCTCACCTCTGTTCTGCTGTCCCGGCACTGCATTCAGATCTCTTAAAGGGGCGGGGGGCAAAAAAAGAACAAACAGAAGCAAGGAGACACTGTGTTATATCCGCATCAGGAATTTTCACCTGCGGAGAGCAGGTACCTGAAAAGTGCGCTGGGACGCACTTAGGTGGGCATGGTCGCACTTAATTATCTGTAAACTCGGGAGCTGGTGGGGAAACAATTTTAAGCTCCGGAGCTGGGAGCCATTTGTGGAGGAGTTTAGGGGTCGTGTACAAATAAACATTTGGCTATAGTACTTCTGCTGTCCAAAAACTGCAGAGCACCACAAGCAAGGAGCACAATGAATTCTTTAAAGAAAGAGTAGACGTGACTTTATCCAAAGTTCTTTTGAGGTTTCTTTAAGACAACCTTGGTTCCTCAGATATTCTTGGAGTACAACTCCCAGAAATATTGGTCAGCACATCTAAAGCAGAAGCAAAGTGTGGTGCTTATATACCACACTATAGTGTTTAAAGCACTCTCTGGGAGCTTTACAAGTAATTACGCAGGCTACACATTGTCCCCCTGCTCCAGCAATCTGGGTACTCATTTTACCAACCATAAAAGGATGGAAGGCTGAGTGAACCTTGAGCCTGCTACCTGGAATTGCACCCCATGTCACGAGCACAGTGTGACCACTGTACCATGAGGCAGCTAGTGATGAAGGCTTCTGGAAATTTTAGCTCAAGAATTTCTGGAGACACAAAGTTGGGAGCCACTGCTTTGTGGGCTCAACGGACATTTCTGTTGAGAGAATTCAAGTAAACCAACACTGGAAAATTCTCCATTCACTTTGCTCCTCTGTTGGACAAATGGTATTAGAGTCACCAAAAGCCAGATGTAACCGACAATATATAGCAACGTATGGAAAAAGCTAAATGCTTGCCAAATGTTGGTGATGGCCAACTATCAAATGCTGAGCTCTGAGCCTTCTTCAACTTGGGGGGGCATGGTCCTTTGTTGGTATTTCCAGTGAAACAGTATCACTGGTTTAGGCATCTAGCTCCAGAGTCTGAAGTTGGGAGTTTGACTCCCCACTCTGCCTCCCCAACAGGGGTGGATTTGAAGATCTGTAGGCACTCTAATCAAAGTCTGGAAGGAATTATTGGTTAGTGCTGGAGCATGGTGGCTCAGTGGACTAAGGCTCCAAAACTGTTGACTGCAAAGTCAGTGGCTCAATGGCTCAAAACCCAGGTGCCACATAGCAGAGGAAACTCCCGCTGATAACCTCAGCTCCTGCCAACCTAGCAGTTCAAAAGCATGTAAATGCAAGTAGATAAATAGGTACCACCGTAAAAAGCGGGAAGGTAAAACAGTGTTTCCTTGCAGCCATGCCAGCCACGTGGCCATGGACTTGCACAACACTGGCTCTTCGGCTTGAATACGGAGATGTGCGCCACCCCTAGAGTCGGATACAACTAGCACACTGTGTGTGGGGAACCTTTACCTTTAGGCACTCTAATCAAAGGCTGGAAGGAATTATTGGTTGGTGCTGGACAATGATGTGGTGATGGCATCTGGCCTGGATGCCTTCAAAAGGGGATTGGACAGATTCCTGGAGGAGAGGTCCATCACAGGTTACAAACCATGAGGGAGATGTATCATCTCCAAGCATAAAAATGGGATACCTCAAGGACCAGATGCAGGGAAGTGGTAGGAGACAGATATCTAGTCTCATGCGCTCCCAAAAGCATCTGGTGGGGCCATTGTGAGATACAGGAAGATGGACCAGATGGGCCGTTGGCCTGATCCAGCATTGCTCTTCTTATGTTCTTATGTTCTTATGTTGACCTCAGCCCAGAAATCTCCTTCCCAATGACTCAAACCAGAGGTAGCATGCAAGTCTGTAAAGAAAACTCCAATGTATACTGCTAGTTTAGGCTTCTGGGCTGAAATAGGTTCTCCAGTCTTGGAGAAAGTACAGAATGAGCTCCACTGATTGCTTGTTCCTGAAAAGGGAGCAACTGATGTGAAACCTCCAGTCTGTTCCAGCACACCTACCACGCTGATAGCTTTTCCCTTCAAAGGGGCTGCCTGGGAACCTTCCCTCCACCCTCCACACACACAGACACTAATGGGGATGGAACCAGACAAAACATTCTGTAGGGAGAGCCTACACCTCTGTGAAATCCACAGACCTCCACTTAATTTCTTGCTGACCTCATGGTGATTAATGCAAATTAAATTTCACGCTAATTGGCCTGAGCAGCTTTGCATGCAAACCCAAAATTGGTTATTTTCGCTCACGGTGTTAGAAAAGACACTTCCGCTATTTGCTCAATAAGTTGGGATATAAATTGTTATTAGTTTTAGGGCCTGCTTGTAAAAAACCATTCAGCATCTGATGTCAAATAGGGAAGAAAAAGAGAGAGCCTTTAATCGGGAAGTTGATTGCTTTCTTGACCACCCCAATCCAGCAGCAGAGGTATTCAAAAAAGCGAAACTCAGTCCCCCTTTTAAATTCTAGTTATCCTTCCCTAAAAATGTAAAGCAATTTGATTGATATGGAAACACATTCTCCACACACACTTTGTTGCCCCATTTGTCAGAGGGCCATCTTTATTTCTATATTTAAAATATTTTTACCCCACCTTTCAGATTGTCCAAAACCACTTCTGGGGCCTCCAACAGGCTTCCTGGGCCCCAGATAGGCCCTTCCTGGGCCCCAGATAGGGCCCCAAGTCCTGACCCAACCCAGCATCCGCATATCACAAATTTTAGCACCATCCTAATCAGTTTTTAAGTAGTGTTTTAAATTTTGTAAGCGATTTTAAGAGTTTTTTAATATCTTGCATGGTGTTTTATGTGTTTTGTATGGTTCCTTGTTTAGAGTATGTAGTGGAACAGCACTCTAATTTCGTTGTGCATATCTTGCATATGCATAATGACAATAAAAACTCTATTCTATTATCTATTCTTTTCTATTCCATTATCGTGGGTCGGGTCAGGTCCCTAACTCCAGTGATAGGCTACTAGCAGTTCGTGCCCATCTCTAGAACAGAATGAACGGAGGGCTGGGAAAATGAGAAATAAGAGACTGAAATGGGACAGTTTGCTCATCGCTACTTCAGGCTTCCTGACTTTCAGTTTATCCTCCAGTTCTAGCTTATTCGTCCACCCTGACTTCTGCCTTAGTCCTTGACCCCATGTCCTGGCTTGCCCTGTAGTCTCCTCCCATCAGCGGTTCCCACAGCTCCTGGCTCACCTTAGCCTTGGGTCCATGGCCCAGTCATGAAACTTTTTAGCTTCAAACCCCCAGGGTCTCCGAGGGAGCAAACAACACAAGCAGAGGCACTGTGTAAGGCTGAGATCGTTCTGCGAAAGACTGTTCCTTATAACTCCCCGGCACCAGCCAGAACAGCTTCGCGGTGTATTTCTCTCTCTCTCTCACTCGGGAGAGAAGTAAAGCCGACAGGGCTCAAATCCTAAATCACTGCAGCCAAAGAGATACAACAAAGAATCATTTCATCTTGCCTTATTTGGGAAGACAAGTCTTCCGGAAAGCTCTGTGTGTGTGTGTGTGTGTGTGTGTGTGTGTGCGTAGTGAGTGAGTGAGTATTCTCCATGCACAAGACACTATTTCGGCATCATACACACCATTAAGTCGGAACTTCAATCATCAGGCCATCCCATAATGGCTCACTGGGGCTCTGTTTGGCAATCAGTTTGGTATCAAAAAAGAACGGCAGCCGTTGCACAGCCTTATGGGAGCCCCCAGAGTGGCCGGCATTTAAAGGGAGAATGCAATTTTGTGCTAGCAGTCACTGCTGGGAACGGCGATGCCAGGGGAGAAGGCTGACAACGCTTTGCAAAGGACGCTAAAAACCTGAGTCGTTATAAGAGCTCCAGCAGTGCAAGTAATTTGTTGTGCTGCACATTATTAAAGTATGTGTTGCTGCCTGCAGGCCTGAGAAGTATCATCTAGTTCCCTCTAGGGGCCAATTCTGACATTGCAATTTTGAAATATTAATAAAAATATAAAAGGCGATACCAATGAGTGCTGCCCACCACCCACCCCGCTCCTTTGGGCTGGTAAGACAAAGACATCAAGCCTGTCAATGCATCTCTAAAAATGTATGTATGTATGTATGTATGTATGTATGTATGTATGTATGTATGTATGTATGTATGTATGTATGTATGTATGTATGTATGTATGTATGTATGTATGTATGTATGTATGTAAATCTCTGAAAGTGACACAGAATGCCCCAAAAGCACCTTTGTAAGTAATCAGGTGTTATTCATTAGACGTAACATTAGTTACATTATGTGTTATCCAAAAGCAACTAGTTATGGGTACTAATAGTTGTAACAGGTTCCAAGATGTGTACTCTTTCACTGCTAACCACAGCTTAAAAATGGCGATTTTGGTGGAACTAATTGGGGCAGAAGATTTAGAAGAGGTAGTTGTGTTGGTCTGCACTAGTACATCAGGCCAAAAAAGAGAACATATATTTTAATGTGGGCATTCATGGACAACTCGGAGGAACTAGACTCATCCATGAAAGCTTACATTAAAATATTGCAGTTAGTTTTTTAAGGTGCCAAAACATTTTTGCCTTCTTTATTTTTTCTTCTTTTTCTTTTGTTTTTGGCTGGGACAGGAGATGGACTTTTACCTCCTTCATCCCCCAGTAAAACTCATAAATTACATGACAATTGTGTGATTAAAACTAACTACTGTATTCCTATACTCTAAGGCGTACTAGACTGGCTGTCTATGTGGAGTTTCCTACCAACTAGTGCTATGTGTGTGGGGAGGGGGGATCAGTGGGGAGGGTCATGCCCCCGCTGCATAGAGAACATTCTAGAAAAAGGCTGCACTTTTGCCAAATGAATCAAGTTTTGCAAATCCCAAAGGTGTCCAAGCCAAACCGGGAATTTGCAGTCCAAAAAGTAGTTTTTTCTTTCTTTCTAAATCCTGCAGATGAGGCGGCGAGAGAAACAACATCCAATTCTCCACCCCATGATGAAGAACGAGTGGTTTGCTCTGCAAACACAACAGGATGAAAGGTGCTGTCTGGATGGACATGTTTACAGAGCAAATCCTTAAGAGATCCACTAGCAGCTGAGTAGAATAACCCATCAAGAAGGCAAGACGAGAGGATGACACGCTTCATAGATTTTTAAGTCATGCCGTGTGCCATGCGAACAACATTGCTTCAGGAGCATCCTCTCAGGAGTTCCACCTATCAACGCCAAGGTACCCATGGATGTTTCTGCAGCTAGGATGTCAGAGGATTTCAAAGGTAGGGATGAGAGGCTGCCATTTTGGGCATCTCATTATCTAATCTGTTCATGTCTCTCCAAGTCCACGTGATATATTGAAGGGAGTAGAAGCCAGCACAAAGTAAATGCAGCTGCCACGGACAAAACTGGTGGGGAAATATGGAAAAGAGGGAATAGGAAAACATCTCAAAATATCACTGGTGGAAATGGCAGCAAATGACTAAGGAAGGGGACAGATGAAAATAGACCTCTAGCTTTAAAGACTCTTGAGCATGGCATTTGTTTGATCTTTTTGTATTTCTATATTCACTGTTCATAGAGTTAAATATTGTATTTTCATGATATAAGCCGCCTCAAGGTCCTTTTTAAGGAGAAAGACTGGTGCAAAATAATTGGCAGCCACACCAGCTGGCAGGATTCGATAAATTTTGACCCTCCGGATTCAGAAACACCAAGTTTTGCTCACTGTTATGTCCCTTCAAGCCAAAATAGACTTTATAGGGACTCTAATAGGGGTTTTCCCAAGGTAAGCGGAACATTTAAAGAATGGTTTTACCACTTCCACACACCCCAGTAAGTTTTTTCCCATGGCTGAGTGAGGATTTGAACCCAGGCCCTCTGAGTCCTACTCTGTTTAGTCCATCCATGACACCACACTGGGAAACCAAAGTTTTACTAGGTCCACAGAAACAATGACAAGTCTAGAATCATGGAGTTGGAAGAGACCTCAAGGGTCATCCAGCCCAACCCCCTGCCACGCAGGAAGCCTCCCACCAACTTTTCTCAGGCTGAGGAACAAAATGTTTTGATCCCAGAAGAAAAAGAAGTGTAATTGGCATGACTCAACTTCTAAAGCTGGCCTAATAACAACAATAATAATCATCATGGACTGCTAAATTTGGAATTGGAATTGGAATGGAATTTATTGTCATTGTATAAATACAACGAGATTAAAAGTGCCATCCAGTCAGTCATTCACACACCCCAGCATAAAAATCCAAGATGTAAAATCTGCGATTTAAGAACAAACCATCCATACACATACTCCAACATTCACTCCAATATTCTGACCTATGCCCCAAACCTTTACAGGGTTTTCCAGATAGACAATAGTCATAGAATAACAGAATCATAGAGTTGGAAGAAACCTCATGAGTCATCAGTCCAAGTGCTCCCTTAGGATGTTTATAACTTCCAAATGGTCAAGCAGGGGGGAGTATACAAATTGTACAATTTTCTGTTCAGTGTTATTAGATATTTGTATGATTTTGTTTAATAATTATTTGTTAAAAAGCAAAGGACTGCCAGGAGATAGTTCTCTCCTCTCTTTTTTTCCTTGAAGAAACACAGGGAAATAAATCAGATATAATTTTGAAATTATCTGTTCATGGTTAGCACTTAGCAGCATCTGGCTGATTTTCCCCATCTGAGTTAGATATATTTTAATTTCTGCTTCAATTTGAATTGTAATTTATATCTGTACACAAGAACTACTGTATGCCATTTTAGGAAAAGAGGTGTTATCTTTTGTCCTTACCTTTTGTGGTGTGGTGCACAATTGGGCATTCCAATGGATGTCCATTTATTCAAATCCAAGACTGTACAATTTAAAGCATTACGAATACTAGCCTCGGACAAGTTTCCTTTTATTTGCCATTTGAATTTTTAAAGCTCTGTTTCTTTCCCTCTTGACCTGAATGAATTTGCAGAATTTGGGTAACTTCTCATGGATTAAATCTACAGAAGAAATGATTTTATTTTATTCTGTCCATACTTTGACTAACACCCATTCCCTCGCTCAATCAAAGATACTTAATATTGTGCTGTAATCCTGTCCCTTCTTCCCACACTACATTCTCTCCTAAGCAGAAATTCTCATGTCAATCTCGGTTAAATTGTACAGTGAGGGCTCTGTCGTTAAAATTATTCCATGGAGGAGACAACTCGGAGCCTGCCAACCTCATTAAAAATCTTCCCTTGGACTTCATGGGGACATTCATTCACACCGAACAAACAAACACACACAGCCTTTATGGCAGAGAACAAAGGGAGTTCTTCTCACTTTTGTTTGATGTCAATCACACTCGAGATTAAAGCTGATGTTTTATGTATTCATAGATTATTCTTCCCCGGGCCCCCCAACCATGGTCTGCCTTTTTGAAGGCTGGGTACATACTTCAAAAAGTGTACCCTATAGGGAAGGGGAAGAGTTTTAACATTAGGCACTCTAAAAAAAAATAAGGGACCCAATCATGTTTTTTTAAATTATCTAGCTATCATCTAAAGTTTTAATATAGGTCACAGTGATTTAAAAAGAAAAAAAGACTTGAACGAAGACACATGTATTATTAAATCTCACGCTTCTCTGAATGCTGAGATACAGTTCCTTGTTGGGGGGGGAAGCATATAAAGTTATTAAATATGTTTATTCTGAGACAAAATATCTATCTATCTATCTATCTATCTATCTATCTATCTATTTATCTATCTATCTATCTATCTATCTATCTATCTATCTATCTATCATCTATCACTGCCAAATGTTATAATTAGAGATGGGCACCAAACAAAAAATGAAATCTTGCAAAATTTCATAAAAATGTACCTGAAGCCAAGACTGATTACCTAACACTTGTGACACTATGATTTATTTGCTATAATCTCAGGAAAGCACAATGCACATTCATATGCATACACACACAGAGAGAGATTATATCAATACAGTATATTTAAAATAAGTAATTTCATCCCCACAAATATATCTCTTTATCATAACATGATCAGATTGCTATAGTATTATTGAAGCACGTCCGCTGTAATTTTTAAAATGTTTTATATATTTTTTTAAAAAGGGAATTTTATAAATAGATAAAGACATTTGTTGCTGATCAAAACTAATTTGAACCAGGATTAGGGGCAAGAGTGACCTAGAAGTTGCTTTGATGGAACAACAGTTGCGCTCATCTCAACAGTTAACTCCTAGTACAGACAGTCACCCTCAGCTGGCTTTGCCTAATGCTGCACTAAGAGACATCAGTTAGGACGGATGGGATTTTTGGATTTTCTGCACTACAGACAACCTACTTCACCAATCTGGGAGTCCCACCTACTTTACAACCACAGACACCCAAATATGATGCACCTAGGAGGAAGTTCTGAACTGGAATGCTCCGAGGCTTAGCTAAATCTAGCTCCATGCAAACCTTCTTCTCCATTGTTGGGTATACTTGGATGTACAACCATTAGAATTGCAATAGCAATGGCAGCTGACCTTCACATGTTTTGGGGAGATTATTCGCCTGCTTCTTGGGAGGAAAGCAATGGCAAACCTAGATAGCATCCTAAAGAGCAGAGACATCACTTCGCCAACTAAGGTCAGGATAGTCAAAGCTATGGTTTTTCCAGTAGTGATGTATGGAAGTGAAAGCTGGACTATAAAGAAGGCTGATCGCTGCAGAATTGATGCTTTTGAGCTGTGGTGCTGGAGGAGAGTCTTGAGAGACCCCTGGACTGCAAGGAGATCAAACCTATCCATCCTGAAAGAAATCAACCCCAAATGTTCACTGGAAGGACAGATTTTGAAGCTGAGGCTCCAGTACTTTGGCCACCTTGTGAGGAGAGAGGACTCCTTGGAAAAGTCCCTGATGTTGGGAAAGATTAAAGGCAAAATGAAAAGAGGAGGGCAGAGAATGAGATGGTTGGACGGTGTCATTGATGCAACCAATACGGATTTGACCAAACTCCGGGAGGCAGTGGAAGATAGGAAGGCCTGGCAAGCTCTGGTCCATGGGGTCACGAAGAGTCGGACACAACTGAATGACTGAACAACAACATTCACAAAGCAATTAACATGAATGTTCACAGCTTTTGTTTAGCTTACATTTTTAAACAAACGGCTCCGAGTCACACATTTCAGGCCAATCTGGAAGTTGAGTCATGGCTACTGGACTTCTTTTTTTGGATGAACAGC